>WNWU01013108.1:279583-340215 GCA_012654045.1 Ptyas mucosa
AAGCTTTGCAGTTGTCTGCGGGTGCGCGGGGGTTGCCATTGTAGAACTGATTGTACTTTGGCTGGGTCCATCTCTACCCCCTCGTTTGATATTCGGAAACCTAAGTAGTCTAGGCGTGATTGGTGGAACTCGCATTTTGTCAGTTTGGCATACAGGTTCGCCTTCAGCAGTTTCTCCAATACTTGGCGGACGAGGGGTATGTGTTCTTCTAAGGTTTCCGTGTAAATGAGAATATCGTTCAGGTAGACGAGAACCCCTTTGTAGAGGTGCTCATGTAGGACTTCATTTATCAGTTGCATGAACACCGCCGGGGCTCCCTGCAGTCCAAAAGGCATCACCTTAAATTGGAAACTTCCTAGGGGACAGTTGAATGCTGTTTTCCACTCATCTCCTTCTTTGATGCATATTTGGTAGTAGGCTTCTCGGAGGTCTAGTTTGGTGAAAACTTTTCCTTTGGCCAGGTGGGACAGCATGTCCTTCATGAGGGGAAGGGGATATAAGTTGTGTATGCAGACGGCGTTGATCCCGCGAAAGTCCACCATCAGACTCATAGAGCCGTCTTTCTTCTCTTTAAAAAGGACCGGTGCCGCGATCCACGGTTATGCTGGCTCAATGAAACCACTTTGTAGGTTCTTGTCTATGTAGTTCCGCATTTCTTCCATCTCACGGGGCATCATAGCATATAGTTTAGGTTTTGGTAGTGTTGCTCCAGGGATGATTTCAATGGCGCAATCGGCCTCATGGTGGGGGGGGGGGTAAAACATCATATTCGGCCTCGCTAAACACCTCTGCAAGGTCTTGGTACTCCTCTGGGATCTGTTTTGTGTCGTGGGAGCTGTCGGATGCGGCCACCAGTTGCTCTGTTGTACCCTCGGGGAGGGACCCTTGCGTTGGCGGCTTCTTCCTTTGCCGTGGTGGGAAAGATCGGGGCGTCTGCATGGGGACCGTCCCCCCTGGTTGGAGCGGCAGGGGTTGGGGGCCCTTTGCAATCCTCAGCCTGCGGGTTCCCTCTTGACACCAGATGATTGGGCCCCATTTGTCTAGCCATGAGAGTCCTAGTATGACTGGGTCCGTCATTTTGGGGACTATTATAAATCGGATCTTTTCCCAGTGGTTTGCTAGCTCCAGTCTCACTGGCTCGGTCAGATGTGTGGCGTAAGTCCCCCCCACTAGGGATCCATCGACTTGCTCGAATCGGATTGGGTGGCTGAGTTTTTTGGCACGGATCCCCAGTTTTAGGACTGTGGGTAGGTTAACCAGGCACCTCATGCAGCCTGAGTCTATTAGGGCTTGGAAAACCCCTTGGTTGCCTGTTTTTGGGGCTGTTAGGCGTATAGGAAAAAGAAAAGGATGGATGGGTCCACTCACCATTGGGTCATCTTCACCCTCGTCCTCGCTGTCATATGACTCGGGGGATTGGTTTCCCTCGTCTGGGGTCCCTCTGGCTTCGGACAGGTGGGCGAAGGCCTCTGGACCCTGGGGGGTTTTCCTCGGTGCGTTGGTGGTGCGCTTGAGTCCTCGTTCTGGGCGTGCCCTGGGCAGTGGGTCTTGTCTCGGTCTCGGGGTTCCACACGCTGCTGCCAGGTGACCGATCCCCCTGCATCTGTAGCACCTCAGCGGGCTCCGTGGGACGACTGGTCTCTGGGCGGGCTGTGGTGTCATGGTTCCTCGTCTGTCAGGTGGTCTCTGGTCAGGTTGGCCTCCCTCCTTGCTACCTGACTGTTTCGGCATGTCGTTGGCACGCAATCCCCTGTCGACTCTTTTTTTTTTATTGAAAAAGTTTTAAAAGTTTTACATACATTTTCTCCCCCCTCCCCAACCACCCCCCCCGACTTCCCAGAGCAAATACAAGATAAAATACAGCTCAAATTCTCTAAATTAAACTCCATTTCACACTTATCATAATCATAATCATTAAACAAGTAGATAAAAGGAAAGCAAGTCTTCTTTCTTCTTATTCCATCTAATTCAACAGAATTAATCTCCATTTATAATTACAGCAGTTAATAAAACAATTAAGTATTACCTAATCAAACCTATCATTACTCAATATAACAAGATATTTTATAACTTCTTTCATTTAAAACAAAGAAAAAAACCCCAACAACAACAAAAAGAAAAAAAAGAAACCCTCATTAAAAAAAACCCCAAATTTAAAATAAAATACTATATAAAGTCTTCCGTCCTCCACTTTTAAACCATCAAGGTCCAGTTATAGTTAAAACACTTAATAAAAAAAATTAATAATAAATTTTTTAATTAAAAAAATATAACAATCAAACCTCTTATTAATTTATCAATACAGATAAAGCGTCATTTAATAACTATATCAAACATTTAAATTCTTCATACTAGATTAAACCAGTTGCTAATCTTCTTGTCTTCACATCTTCCAACAGCATATAAAATATCTTCATTTGCGTCTACCCACCTAAATAAAAAATTGCTTCTTTATAAAAAAAAAACCCCTGAGTGACTTTATAATTATATTTGAAATAGTATCCATCAAATCCAGTCAAAAATTAGATTAGTAAATTCATCAGACGTATTAGGGAAACCACCAGATCACCTGCAATTGCTCTAGGTCCATAGTCGACTCTTATTGCTACTCGGAACCAATCGGAGAGTCGGTCTGGGACGTCTCGATAAGCGATCACTTGGCCAATTCGCTTATCCAAGCTCGTCCTAAAAAAGTAAACCAGTAGCCGCTCGGGTAGGGGAGGTAGAGTCCCAATGACTCTCCTGAATTCGCGGATATGCTCTCTGATAGGCTTCCCCTTCTGCATCAGATTTCTGAGCTCGTCTTCAACATAAGGGTCTTCCTCTGCCTCTTCGAACTGGGCTCGTAGCAGTTGCAAGAACCCATCAGCGTCGCGCAATTGGGGGGCCCTGTTCTTGTATAGGGCTGCTGACCACGTCCTTGCTTCCCCCTCCAGACCCTCTGCAATGGCACTGACCAGGGCTCTGGGAGATGGGTAGAGGTGCCCATAACTTTGTATGTAGATTTCAGCTGTGTCAAGGAATTGTGCCAGTTGGTCTGGGTCGCCATCAAACTTCCCTCTAAAGCGGGGTGGTGGGCCCTCTCTCGCTGCTCTATCTTCCCAGTGTGGGGCTCTGTAAGCCTGCTCTTGGTGCCAATACTCTTCTTCTTCCCCTCTCAGTTTAGGGTAGGGGGGTGGTATTCAGTCCGGGTGGCTTTGCTTGCTCTGCAAGGGAGGGACCCATGGATGAGGCTTTGGGCTTCCCCTCCTTCCACCATGGGGAGGGGAAAGGCTGCGCCTCCGCCTAGGGTATTTTGATTGAGCAGGCTCGACTGGTCCCCCCCTCTCCTTTGGCCTGCATGATGGCTTCTCCTCCTCCAGAAGGATGGCACGGTCAAACTTCTCCTTCAATTCATCTATGGGGCCCAGGAGTGGCTTCCCTGAAACTTCTTTGTGCCTGGCTTGCTGCCAATCCAGTAGCCAATCCACCCTCCCCAACTCGCTTAAGGGTTTTCCCTTTCCCTGGACATTTGGGAAAGGAAATTCGACCTCCGCAGCTTTTGGCAAGGGGCCCGTGTACTTATCTTTCTTCTCCTTGGCTCGCGTCCCGGTCCGAGCTGGGCTATCCTGCAGCTTCGTTGGGGGAGGGGGGAGATGAGATCCCGAGGTATCCAAGCTGGCTGGAGTCAGGACTGGCTCTCCTCCAGTTGCTTGAAGTAAACTTTCCTGGGATAAACAGTTTTCGGCCATGGCGTCTGGACTATTTCTCCACTCACCCCAAATATCTGGGACGGAGGTGGGAGCTTTGAAGTCAGCCAGCCTGGCTTGGAAAGGAGTTTTGGCTGTCTGTCAGGTTTCGGCGTAATCTCAAATAAATTTCATTCTCAAACACAAAGTCTTTGATGAATCTCTCATTTATTAAAGAATTTACGATCCGACCTAAACTCATATGCAGCCAAAACTGATTCTCCGAAACCAAACCCCTCCCCTTCTGCCTCACAATATCTCAATGCCCATTGGCCATCTTCCAAGTCAGTCTCTTCTGCCCACTACTTCAGAGCACAGGAATGTCCCCCTCCCTTCATCACCTGGGTAACCCTATCTATTAAGGGAGGGGGAGAAGGACAATATCTCAAATGCCAAGCACTAAATTTCAAACTGTACTGCTCGCTCCAATTTTTTTTCCTTTTTCTCTTTGATTATGGCAGCGATGAAAAAATGCAACTTAACTCGCTGACAGAGAGAAAGTCAGCGCTGCATTTATTTTCAACACTTCCCTCTGCTCACTGTTCCTTTCTGGAAGGGATGGCTGGAGTCTGTAATGGCAGAGGGCACTGTGCTGTATGTACCCAAGATGGTGACAGAGGAGGAGACCGCAGGACCGACACCTGAGGTACCGGGGGAGTGTGTGCAGCCTGTGGTACAGCCGAAAGTGAGAGAAGCCCAGGCTGGAGGGCAGCCAGCGGAGGCCCAGACAGGGGCTGGCTCAGGACAAGGGGAATGGTGGCACAGTTCTGCAGTTACCGGGACTTCTGCAACGAGACCTCCAACACCACTACGCCCAAGGGGCCACTCGCATGAATGGAGGGAGAGGCAATTAATGGGGGATAAAGATGGTGAGTGGAGTTGTTCCACTGCCCCTGGCAGCACCACCATGGATGTGTTGCGTGAGAGATTCGGGGAGGCTAGTTTCAAAGACGCCCCTTCATGGTAACCATGGGAGGCAGGACAAGAGCAGGCACAATCATGGCCGACTCAGAAGCCGGGAGCACATGGAGAGACACGTTTCCATCTGGCAAGCCCGAAGCTGAGACTGGACAACACGGCCAGGCACTCCCACGGCCCAGTTCAGTCAGGACTGTGGGCACTAGGGGCATCCTTGGCTGACCTTATGGGACCCCCTGAAAGGGCAACCCATGTGGCTACCACAGTTGGGCCCACAAGGTTCCAGGGCAGAGACGTCATCCAGGATTTCAACAACCAAATCCCCCTCCTCCAGTCATAGGCCAGAGACCTGAAGTCCCAGGGCCTGCTTGGGGTCCTGGTTGGGTCCCTCCACAAGTGGCATGGGGGCCCCCACCTCTGCAGGGATCTTTCGATGGCGACCCAGACCGGGTGGCATTATTCATCAGTCAAGCCATTAGCCACCTAGACTATTACACCCGACTATATCCATCACAATGGTGGTTGCAGTGACGGCTGTGCTGGAGGGCGAAGCTGCAGAATGGGTAGCCAACCTCCACTCGGAACACGCCAAGGAGTTAGCAGACCCGGGCCTATTCCTGGAGGCATTGAGGGCCCATTTCGAGGATGGCTCCCATACTCAACAAGTAGAGGGGGAGTTACCGGCAGTGAAGCAACAGGGCCGGCCAGCGAGGGAATATGTTCGTGAATTCCGTTGACTTGCCAGTAGACTGCGCACTTGGCCAGAACATATGCTGGTGCAGCAATTTCAACTTGGCCTGGACCACAATATCCAGCAGGCTTGTGTATACCGGGGTTTCCCGCAACGACTACAAGACTGGTTTCATGCAGCCGTGGACTTGGACACCGGGTTGTGGGAGTTCCGGCCCAGAGGGGAGGTGGGTCCCAGACCCCGGAAGGCTGCTGACTGGCCAGTGACCCAGAGCACGGCCCGTCCAGGTCCTGGCACCTCGACTTTCATGGCACAGCCCAGCTGGCCATCGCTATGTTGCTTTCGGTGCAACCTCTTGGGTCATAGGGCGCCGGAATGTACAATACCGGGTTCACAACAGCTATCAAACCCCCCTGCACCTGCAGGAATGCCTGGGAAGAGTTCGGGTCGACCCCAGCAATCTCCCGAATGGACTTGAGGGGTAGTTCACACAAAGCCAGTGAACACCGTCCCGATGACCCAGCAGGAGGGTTCCCCAGCAACGGCAAAGGTGGATCCAATGGTAACCGAACCAATTCAGCCTTTCACCATCCCAGTTATGATAAGGGAGTTACACACACAAAAAGGGGCCCGATACGGGGCGTTACTTGACTCAGGGTGTACTCGGTGTCTCATCAATCAAAAGATAGTGGATGAGCTGGGTATAGGGGTAAGAAGACTGGTGAGGCCCATTAGATTTGAGCAGGTAGACAGCTCGATTCTCGACAGCTTCAGCTACCCATGTCACGGAGCCAGTCTGGCTAGAGATAGGGGAACATTGGGAACTCATCCGATTCATTGTAGTAGCTACAATGAATGAATCCAATATTATGCTTAGCATGGATGGACAAATGAGGTCCCACAATATGGTGGGAGGGGGGGTTCCGGAAACTACAGATAGCCACTGGCCCCAATCCACCACCACACAAACGGGGGTGGGCAGAGGGGTCTGTAACCCGTGATAAGCCTGTGTGTCAAGCCACCCAGGACCCCACATTCTCTCAGGTTTATGCTGATCTGGTGGATGTATTCAGTGATGCAGAATGCAAGAACTTGCCCCCTCATAGGCCCACAGACTGCACCATCAAGTTAATACCTGGGGCAAGGTTACCAAAACCCCGGATGTATTCGATGACGCCACAAGAAATGACCGAGTTAAGAAGGTATATAGATAAGAACCTGGCAAGGGGTTTTATTAAGCCCAGTAGGTTAACTACACCTGTACTGTTTTGGAGGGAAAAAGATGGTGGGTTACATCTTTGTGTTGACTTTCGGGATCTCAATGGCGTTTGTGTGGAACATCTCTACCCCTTACCATTGATGAAAGACCTGTTAGTGACCCTTGCGAAGGGCCGTTTTTTTACCAAGTTAGACTTATGGGAGGCGTATTATCGGGTCAGAATCCAACCGGGTGATGAGTGGAAAACCACGTTCAACTGTCCGTTAGCGAGCTACCAGTTCCAGGTGATGCCGTTTGGGCTGCAAGGGGCCCCAGCGGTGTTCATGCAGCTCATCAATTAGGTGCTGCATGAACACTTATGCTGGGGGGATCATTGTATACCTCGACGACATTTTGATATATACCACCACAATGGAGGAACACACTCGATTAGTGAGGCAGGTGCTTCAGAAACTCCTAGCGGCCAAATTGTACATGAAGCTTTCCAAATGTGAATTCCATCAAACCCGGTTGGATTATCTAGGCTACCGTATTTCTAGCCAAGGGGTGGAGATGGATCCACATAAAGTGCAGACTGTTCTGGAATGACAAGCTCCCCAGACTAGGAAGCAATTACAGAGCTTCCTAGGTTTTGCCAATTTCTATCGGCAATTCATTCCATCTTTTGCATGGGTCGCCTTGCCGTTAACTGACTTGCTACAAACAAAGAAGACCAATACCAAACCCCGGCCAGGCCAACCCCTTTCCTGGATGGTGGAATCTCAATGGGCGTTTGAGGCATTAAAGGCCCTCTTTGCATGGGAGCCCATATTAAAACACCCTGATCCCGAACAGCCGTTCGTTGTTCAGTCCGACGCCAGTGACATTGCAGTGGGCACAGTTTTATTACACTTGAATACCGACGGCTATTTAGAACCCTGCGCCTATACGTCTAGGAAGCTAACACCTACAGAAAGGGGTTGGGCCATCTGGGAAAAAGAGGCCTTTGCGGTAAGGTGGGCACTCCTTACATGGCGGCACTTGCTGGAAGGGGCCCAATAGAGGTTCGAGGTGTGGATGGGCCATAAAAATCTTGAGGCTTTACAGACACCCAGATGCCTATCACCAAAACAGGTCTGATGGGCACAATATTTTCAAAGGTTCCGTTTCACCCTCAAGTATGTCCCAGCTGGGAGGAACTTCCTAGCTGATGCATTATCACATATGCCACAGTACCATAGCTGCAGGGAGGGCATGGTACAGGCTATCATCCTGCCATATCAACAGGTAGGCCGGGTGGCTGGGGCTGACATAGGAGAATGCCTCACTGAGGAGCTAAAAATGGCATTGATAAATGACCCATGGTTAAAGGGGAATCAAGGGCTGTGCACGATGCAAAATGGAGTAGCATGGAAAGGGAGCAAAGTATATATTTATTTATTTTATTTATTTATTTAATTAAACTTTTATACCGCCCTTCTCCTTTCGGACTCAGGGCGGTGAACAGCCATAATAAAACAATTATACAAAAAAGTTAAAACTAATTATTTAAAATAAATTATATAAAATTTGGCCCATATAGATTAAAATTCCAATTTAAAATCCATGTCAAATTTTAAAACCAAATAAAATCAGGCCAGCCCGGCTAACTGAAAAAGGTGTGTTTTCAGGGCCCGACGAAAAGTCCGGAGGTCTGGGATCACTCGTATCTCTGGGGGTAGATCGTTCCAGAGGGTAGGTGCCACCACAGAGAAGGCTCTCCCCCTGGGGGTCGCCAGCCGGCATTGTCTGGCTGATGGCACCCTGAGGAGGCCCGCTCTGTGGGAGCGAACTGGCCGGTGGGAGGCAATTGGTGGCAGAACGCGGTCCCGTAAATACCCCGGCCCTAAGCCATGGAGCGCTTTAAAGGTGATCACCAACACCTTGAAGCGCACCCGGAAGTCCACTGGGAGCCAATGCAGCTTGTGCAGGAGAGGAGTCACATGGGAGCGCCCCGTCACTCCCATAATCCCCCACGTGGCCGCATTCTGCACCAGTTGGAGCCTCCGGGTGTTCCCCAAGGGGAGCCCCATGTAGAGAGCGTTACAATAGTCCAGATGAGTAGTGACGAGAGCCTGAGTGACCATGCGTAAGGAGTCCCGATCAAGAAAGGGACACAACTGGCGTATCAGGCGAACCTGATCCCAATGGCCCTTCAGGTCATGGTCCTACAACAGTGCCATGACGTCAAACCGGCTGGCCACTCGCCAAATGGCAATTCTGGTGGCCTCGTATGAGGGCAGAGATAGAGGAATATGTCCAGAGCTGTCCGATTTGTGCCATGACGAAAGCATGACCCGGAAAACCACTCAGCCTATTACAGACAGTAGCTAACCCTGTTCGTCCATGGGAGGAGATCGCCATGGACTTTGTGGTAGATCTACATGGTTATATGGACTGTAATAGATTTACTTTCGAAGCAGGCCCATTTTATACCCTGTGGGGGAATCCCTTCAGCACGGAGACTAGCTAAGTTATTCATTGAACATATCTATTGCCTCCATGGAATACTTCAATGTATCATCTCAGATAGAGGGGTTCAATTTACCGCCAGATTTTGGCGTGATTTCAGGATTCGGTGTCATCTCAAATAAATTGCATTTCAAACAAATAGTCCTTGATAAAAATCTTCCATTTATTAAGCACAACAATTGAAACTCCGACTCGGTTGCAGCCAATACTGACTTCCTGGCCCAAACCCTCCCTTTCATTTCCCCATTCCTCTGCGTCTCATTGGCCATCTTCCAAGTCACTCTACTGTAATCTACTACTTCAGCTCAAAGGAATTTCCCCCCTCCTAACCCATCTCCTAGGGGATAATATCTCCAGGGAAAATAAGTAGGTGAAAAGTCAAGCGTCCTCTTGCCAGCTGCCCCCCCGCTTCCACTTCTTATGTCAGCACTGGAGTGAATGCAGCTTAGAGTGCTGACATCTGGCCCCTCCCCCTTCATTTCTTCAGGGTGGCCTGTTGTAAGGCAAACAACAAGTTAAGTACTGTTACCCTGTCTGAGGGTGTGTCCCGCCCCCTCCCGCCTTGACAAGGGGTAACCCTTCCACTTAATTAAGTATTGGAGGCGTCCCCTGTGCCACCTCGAATTGAGAATTCGCTGTACCTCATAGTGAGTGTGGCCCCCAATGACCAGGGGCCCTGGGGGGTCATGTGGCGCCAGCCTCAAGGTTGACCCCACCACAGGCTTCAGGAGGCTACTGTGGAAAACGGGGTGTATCTTCCCTAGTAGTCGGGGCAACTGCAGTTGTACTGTAACCGGGTTGATTACTTTTACTATAGGGAATGGTCCTATAAATTTCGGGCCCAATTTTCTGCTCGGGAGTCTGAGTCTCAAATATTTGGTGGAGAGGTAGACCTTCTCTCCCACTCGAAATGGTCTTTGGGGAATTCGGTGCTTGTCTGCTTGTTTCTTATAGGATAGTGCCGCCTTGGCTAACGCCTTCTTTACATTCTCCCAGGTTTCTCTCAACATTGCCATCCAATCGGTCAAGCTGACTGAGGAAGGGGGCTCTCTTGGGTACTCTGGCATGGGGACGAAATCCATACCACTCACTATCTTAAACGGGGTTAATCCCGTGCTACTGTGGACAGCATTGTTATACGCGACCTCCACAAAAGATAGGAGGTCTGCCCAATTAGACTGTTGGTAGTCGATGTAGCATCTTAGGTATTGCTCTATCATGGCATTCAGCCTCTCCGCCCCACATTGGTGCTCGGGTGAAATGCTGAGCTGAGGCCACGGGATGACCCTATGGACTGTAGGAATTCTCTCCAGAATTTTGCTGTGAACTGGACCCCTCGGTCAGAGATGATTCTTCTGGGTACTCCATGCAGGCGGTAGATGTGTTTCAGGAACAGTTTGGACAACTGGCGGGCTGAAGGTAGCCTGCTGCAGGGTATAAAATGTGCCTGTTTGGAGAATAAGTCTATTACAGTCCAGATCACTGTGTTTCCACCACTCCTCTGCAGTTCTACTATAAAATCCATTGCAATCTCCTCCCATGGTGTCAGCCTCCGCCTTTTCTGCTTTGGCTGCCATAGTAACGGGAGGGGGGAGAGCTAGGGACCATGGGAGGGAAGCGAGCTGGAGGTGAGAAACGAAACTTAAGAAGAAACGAAACTGTATCTTTGAAGTTGGTATTGGGCAACTGTCGTGGCATTCCTGATTGATGACGCTGCCAGACGTGCTTCCACCTGACCCCTGAGAGACCTTTGGATTGGATGATTTACAATGAACAGTGGGAAGGAATGCTTTCTATATACACTTTTTGCACCTATTGCTTTTAGTTTCAGCTTTCCTTGGTTGCGTTCACTTCATTTTCTAGTAAAAGTACCTTTCTCTATAAACAATGGAGTCTGGGTCTTTCTTTCCTGGACTTTGAAGGAATCACACCTAACATTAAGCTGAAACTGAAACTCCAGCCATCCCGGATAAACACCAAGGGGGCTGAAACCAAATTATGTCTGACCAGGAGGGTGAAGAAGAACAGATGGGAGCGTTTGGCTCTACCGTGACCTCACTTCAAGCAGAAAAGGAGGCGGCAGAATGGTTAGAAAGAGTTCGGCTGAGAGAGGAACCTGAGGAAGCTCGGTGGTCCAGAGGAGTAGGAAGATTGCAAGACCTGGGAAGGACCCCGCCGGGAGTAACCAGCTCCAGACCCCATAAAGGAGAAGCAGTGTGGCTGCAAGAGCAAAAGGAAAGCCTCATGATGGAGCAAGCTTTACAATTCCTTCGTGATGTTGAAGAGAGCCAGAAAAGCTGTGAGTCTTATGGGTTCCCTGTGGGGAAGGAAGGAGACTACCCCAGGAGGGATCCAGAAGAGGCAGCCTGTGGGAGAGAAGAAGAGGAAGGTGGGGAAGAAACATCTCAGGCCTCTGGAGCCCAAATGAGGGATGCAGCAGCCCAGGGACCCCCAGCCTTGCAGGCCCCACCCCACAGGCGCAAAAAACCAAAAATTCCCCCCCCAACCGGAAAATATGATGGGAATCCGAAGACCTTGGGGCTCTTCCTGACCCAAGTATGGAACCACATGCAGGACTGGGGGGAGGACTACTCATCAGATGCAGCATGAGTGAGATGCGTCACTAACGTCTTAGAAGGGGTAGCAGCTGAATGGATGGTAGTCCTCCACAATAATAACTCCCCCCTGCTGAGAAATTACAACCAGTTTATGGGGGCCCTGAGGAGGCGGTTTGAA
Organism: Ptyas mucosa; assembly: GCA_012654045.1. NCBI lineage: Eukaryota > Metazoa > Chordata > Lepidosauria > Squamata > Colubridae > Ptyas > Ptyas mucosa. Next base: position 291,366 of record WNWU01013108.1, read on the forward strand.
GACCATCTAGCTGAGCAGAAGGCGAGACTCAGAATGAAGGGTATCGAGCAGGGCCGGAGATCAGTGGCAGAATACACCCAAGAGTTTCGCGAGCTGGCACCCTACATGACAGGGTGGTCAGAAACAGCCCTACTGGAGAGTTTCAAGGATGGGCTGAATGAGGAAATATATAAAGACTGTAGAGCCCGGGGGGTCCCTGACGACTTGCAGAGTTGGTACGTAATAGCTGAAGATGTGGAGATCGAGCTGGCCCGAAGCTGACTCCAAGGAGGCCGCGCGCAAGACACGTCATCTTCCTTCTACCGCAAAGGAGCGCCCAAGACGGCCGGGGGGAGAGCAGAATTCAAACCCAAATCGAAGCCCTTCACGTGCTTCAAATGTGGAAAGGAAGGCCATCGAGCCGCTGAATGCTTCTCCAAGCCAGTGCCAAAATCTACCGGCTCGGAACCCAGGAAGGCTGACAAAGCACCTGCAAAAGCTCGTGCAACTGCCCTGAAAGGAGAAGTTGTTGAGTTCGCTCCCCGAAACCAAGGTGAGTTGGGAACTCCGACCACCGCAGACGACAGTGGGACGGACTCCGATGATCTGGTGAGTCATACAGAAGACCCCATGCTTATCCCCATAGAAATAAGGGTGCCATCCACAGGGACACATGCGCAGATATTAGCCCTATTAGACTCTGGGTGCACCAGGTGCATAATCAGCCTGAAGGTGGTGGAGAAAATGGGCCTGAGGCTAAAAACGCTAAAAACACCCATTGCGTTCTGTCAGTTGGACGGATCTTTTGCAGGAGGGGGCCCAGCCAGCTTTATGACTGAACCCATTGAAATGCAGTTGGGGGATCACATAGAGACTCTCAGTTTTATTGTGGCCCCTGGCATGGAACGACCCCTCATACTTGGACTGCCCTGGCTCCGCAGATGGAACCCACGGGTGAACTGGAAGATGGGGGTCTTGCGTATTCACACCGGAAAACCGAGATTAGAGAGGGAAGAAGCCCCCCTGGAGGACGGAATAAAACCTGAAAGGGCGGAAGTGGCAATAGGCCACATCGAAGGGGACGAGAAGATTCCAAAGGAATACTGGGATCTCCGTGAAGTTTTTAGTGAAAAGGCCTCAGATGTGCTTCCTCCCCACAGAGCTACGGACTGTACCATTGAAATACTCCCTGGGGTGAAGCTCCCTAAGCCTAAAATCTACCCCATGACCCCCCAAGAACTAGGGGAATTGCGAAACTTCATTGATAAAAACCTAGAGCAGGGGTTTATCCAACCAGCCAGACCAAGGGTGGCGGTGCCAGTATTGTTCCGGGAAAAGAAAGATGGCTCCTTTCGTTTGGTAGTGGATTATAGGAACCTCAACGCCATTTGCGTGGAAAACGTTTACCCCCTACCGCTCATGAAAGACATGCTAGCGCACTTAGGAAAGGGAAAAGTCTTCACCAAACTTGACTTACGAGAGGCATACTATAGAGTGAGAATTAAAGAGGGAGATGAATGGAAAACAGCATTTAATTGCCCTCTGGGATGCTTCCAATTTAGAGTGCTCCCTTTTGGGTTACAGGGAGCCCCTGCTGTATTCATGCAATTGATTAACGAAGTACTGCATGAGCACCTGTATAAGGGGGTGCTGGTCTACTTGGGTGACATTCTTATCTATTCCGAGAACATGGATGAACATGTGAGATTGGTGCAAACTGTCCTGAAAAAACTCAGGGCTGCTGAACTATATGCCAAACTTTCTAAGTGCGAGTTCCACCAAAGCAAAATTGACTATCTTGGGTATCGCATATCGCATGAGGGCATAGAGATGGACCCTGGGAAGATTCGAGCTGTATTGGAATGGGCCGCGCCATGCACCTGCAAACAACTACAGAGTTTCCTAGGATTTGCTAACTTCTATAGACAGTTTATCCCCTCGTTTGCCAAAATCGCGCTGCCAATAACAAATCTTTTGAAAACAAAAGGTGAAGTAAAACCAAAGCCCTCACGGCCCCTTGAATGGACTATGGACTGTCAGGCGGCATTCAAAAAGTTGAAATGGTTATTTGCTGCTGAACCAGTCCTCAAACATCTGAACATGGAAGAACCTTTTGTAGTACAGGCTGACGCAAGCGACATGGCCGTGGGAGCAGTACTTCTACAAAATAACACAGAAGGGAATTTACAACCCTGTGCTTACACGTCCTGCAAACTGTCAGAAACCGAAAGAAGATGGGCCATATGGGAAAAGGAAGCTTTTGCAGTGCGGTGGGCGTTGTTAATGTGGAGACAATTCCTTGAAGGAGCAAAACATCCGTTTGAGGTTTGGACTGACCATAAAAACCTAGAGGCATTGAAAACACCGCGTAAGTTGTCACCAAAACAAGTTCGTTGGGGCCAGCACTTCAACCGGTTTAATTTCACTCTACGCTACCTTCCTGGTGGAAAGAACTTTATGGCGGATGCACTTTCCAGATTGCTTCAATACAACAGCAACAAGAAGGAAGTGGTTCTACCCATCATCCCTTTGACACAGCTAGCAGCACCAGTGACTACCAGGGCACAGACAAAAACCGATCCAGGCCTCTCGGGCGATTTACTTCAGAAACTACGAGAAGCCCTGAAAACTGACGAGTGGTTTCAAAACCACTCGAATGAATGTACCCTCCGTGATGAACTAGCTTGGATTGGGGCCAAACTGTATGTTCCTGCCAGTTTAAGAGTAACAGTGTTGCAGTACGCTCATGACGTCAAGACGGCGGGGCACTTTGGATTTGTTAAAACTTTACATCTTGTCAAAAGACAAATTGTTAGTCTTGTTGGTTCAGCTACTGGCTGCAGCAGTCCGGGAGGTTTTCCTGGTCGTTTTTTCATTGTGGCACAGATGGTACAACTTTTTACACTGTCTACGTCTTTCCTCATGTGGGGCCACCAGAACTGTCTTCGGACTAAGTGCAGAGTCTTTAGGAAGCCGAAATGCCCCGCTGGTTTAACATCATGGCTCCTCTTAAGGATCAGGGTGCGTAGAGTCTGTGGGACATAGAGCTTTGCCCCCTTCCATGATAGGTCATCCCTTTTTGTCAGGAGGTGTTGATTGTCTCGGAACCAGGGGTCCGCCTCTGTTTCAGTTTTTAGTTTTGTCGTTAAATCACTTTCAAGTTGGTCCTGCTGGTTGCGCCGCTGCCGTCTGGTGACCACCTGGCCCACAGCCTGGGTAGAGGGGATGATGGCATTCACTACCTGCTCCTGTTCACTGTTATATTGGGGCATCCAGGAGAGTGCATCGGCCAGGAAATTCTTCCCCCCGGGATATGCTTCAGCTCGAAGTTGAAACGATTGAAGTATTGAGCCCACCGGACTTGCCTGGGAGACAACTTCCATGGGGTCCTGAGGGCCTCCAGATTCTTATGATCAGTCCAAACTTCGAACGGTCTTTGGCCTCCTTCTAGCAGGTGTTGCCAGGTCAACAGCGCCCATCTCACTGTGAACGCTTCCTTTTTCCACGCCGCCCATCGCCTCTCTGTGTTGGTGAGCTTTCGGGAGGTGTAGGCACAAGGTTGTAGATTCCCTTGGCTGTTCTTTTGGAGTAGCACAGCCCCCACTGCCACATCACTGGCATCTGCTTGGATGATGAATGGCTGTTCAGGGTCAGGATGCTTTAAGACCGGTTCTTTTGCAAACATTTCTTTTAGTGTTTCGAATGCCCGTTGGCAGGTCAAGTCCCACTGTAGGGGTTGTCCCGGGCGGGGTTTTGTTGGTGGACTCCCTGTCTTCAGGAGGTCCGTCAGAGGTTTGGCAATTCTTGCAAATGAGGGGATGAATTGTCTGTAGAAGTTCGCGAACCCCAGGAAGCTTGGCAGTTGTCTGCGGGTGCGAGGGGGTTGCCATTTTAGAACTGATTGTACTTTGGCTAGGTCCATCTCTATCCCCTCATTTGACATTTGGTAGCCTAAGTAGTCTAGCCGTGATTGGTGGAACTCGCATTTTGACAGTTTGACATACAGGTTCACCCTCAGCAGTTTTTCCAGCACTTGGCGGACGAGGGGTATGTGTTCGTCTATGGTTTCCGTGTAAATGAGAATATCGTTCAGGTAGACGAGGACTCCCTTATAGAGGTGCTCATGTAGAATCTCATTTATCAACTGCATGAATACCGCCGGGGCTCCCTGCAGTCCAAATGGCATCACCTTAAATTGGAAACTCCCTAGGGGGCAGTTGAATGCTGTTTTCCACTCATCTCTGTCCCTAATGTGTATTCGGTAGTAGGCTTCTCGGAGGTCGAGTTTGGTGAAAACTTTTCCTTTGGCCAGGTGGGCTAGCATGTCCTTCATGAGGGGAAGGGGATATAAGTTGTGTACACAAAAAGCGTTGATACCCCGAAAATGAACCACCAGACGCATAGAGCCGTCTTTTTTCTCTTTGAAGAGGACCGGTGCCGCGACCCGTGGTTTAGCTGGCTCAATGAAACCCCTTTGTAGGTTCTTGTCTATGTAGTTCCGCATTTCTTGCATTTCACGGGTGCGTCATGGCATACAATTTAGGTTTAGGTAGTTTCGCCCCAGGGATGATCTCGATGGCGCAATTGGCCTCGTGGTGTGGTGGTAGAACGTCACACTCGGCCTCGCTAAACACCTCTGCAAGGTCTTGGTACTCCTCTGGGACCTGTTCTGTCTCGTGGGAGCTGTCAGATGCGGCCGCCAGTTGCTCTGGTGTACCCTTAGGGAGGGACCCTTGTGTCGGTGGCATCTTCCCTTGCTTTGGCGGAAGGAATTGGGGCCTCTGCATGGGGGGGCGTCTCCCCTGGTTGAAGTGGCAGGGGTTGGGGGCCCTTTGCTATCCTCAGCCTGCGGGTTCCCTCTTGCCATCAGATGATTGGGCCCCATTTGTCTAGCCAAGAGAGTCCCAGTATGACTGGATCTGTCATTTTGGGGGCTATTATGAACCGAATTGTTTCCCAGTGATCTGCTAGCTCCAGCTTAACTGGCTCGGTCAGGTGTGTGGCGTAAGTTCCCCCCACTAAGGATCCATCAACTTGTTCAAATCGGATTGGGTGGTTGAGCTTTTTAGCACGGATCCCCAATTTTAGGACTGTGGGTAGGTTAATCAGGCACCTCTTGCAGCCCGAATCTATTAGGGCTTGGAAAGTCCCTTGGGTCCCTGTTTTTGGGGCCGTTAGGCATATAGGGAAGAGAAAAGGGTGGATGGGTCCACTCACCATTGGGTCGTCTTCACCCTCGTCCTCGCTGTCATACGATTCGGGGGATTGATTTCCATCATCTGGGATCCCCCTTGTTTCGGCCAGGTGGGCGAAGACCTCTGGACCCTGGGGGACTTTCCGTGGCGCGTTGGTGGCACGCTTGGGCCCTCGTTCCGGTCGTGCCTTGGGTGGTGGGTCTGGCCTCAGCCTTGTGGTTCCACACGCTGCTGCCAGGTGACCAATCCCTCCACACCTGTAGCACCTCAGTGGGCTCCGTGGGATGATTGGCCTCTGGGTAGGCTGTGGTGCTGTGGTTTCTCATCTACTGGGTGGTCCCTGGTCTGGTTGGCCTCTCTGCTTGCCATCTGGTTCCTTAGACATGTCGTTGGCACGCAGCCCTCTGTCAACTTTTATCGTTACTCGGAACCATTAGGAGAGTCGGTTCGGGATGTCTCGATAAGCGGTCACTTGGGCGATTCGCTTATCTAGGCTTGTTCTAAAGAAATACACCAGTAGTCACTCTGGTAAGGGAGGTAGGGTCCCAATGACTCTCCTGAATTCACGGATATGTTCTCTGATGGGCCTCCCCTTCTGCATTAGGTTCCTGAGCTCGTCCTCCACATAGGGGTCCTCTTCTGCCTCCTCGAAATGGGCTCGTAGTAGTTGTCAGAACCCATCTGCGTCTTGCAGTTGGGGGGGGGGCTGTTCTTGTAGAGGGCTGCTGACCACCTCCTTGCTTCTACCTCCAACCCTTCTGAAATGGCACTCACTAGGGCTCTGGGAAATGGGTAGAGGTGTCCATAGCGCTCGATGTAGATCTCAGCTGTGTTGAGGAATTGCGCTAGTTGGTCTGGATCGGCATTGAACTTCCCTCTGAAATGGGGTGGGTCCTCCCTCACTGCCCTCTCCTCCCACTGTGGGACTCTGTAGGCCTGCCCTCAGTGCCACTGGTCCTCTTCCTCATCTCTCATTCTAGGGTAAGAAGGTGATGTCCTGTCTAGGCTGCTCTGTTTGCTGTGTAAGGGGGGAACCCATGGAAGCATCTTTGGGCTTCCTCTCCTTCTGCTATGGGAGGGGGGAGTCTACTCACTCTCAGTTCAGCAGACCCAGCTGGCTCCGCCTTCTCCTTTGGCCTGCATGATGGCCCCTCCTCCCGAATGATGGCACGGTCAAATTTCTCATTCAGTTCGTCTATGGGGCTCTCGAGTGGCTTCCCTGAAGCTTTTTGGTGCCTGGCCTGCTGCCAGTCCCATAGCCAGTCTGCCCTCCCCAATTCACTTAGGGGTTTCCCCTTCCCCTGAATGCTCAGGAAGGGAAACTCAGCCTCTGCAGTTTTTGGCAAAGACCACAAATACTCATCTCTTCTCTTCTTGGTTTGTGGCACGACCGTCTGACCTTGGCTATCTTGCAGCTTCGCTGGAGGAGGGAGGTGTTGAGGCTCCGTAGCATCCAAACTGGCTGGGATCAAGACTGGCTCTTTTCCAGTTGCTTGAATTAAACTCTCTTCGGACAGTTTACTTTCCGCCATGACGTCCAGACTGCTTTTCCATTCACTCCATACATCTGGAAGGGAGCTGGAGGTTTGGAGGTCAGCCAGCTTGGCTTGGAAAGGAGTGTTGGCTGTCTGTCAGGATTCGGTGTCGTCTCAAATAAATTGCATTTCAAACATATAGTCCTTGATAAAAATCTTCCATTTATTAAGCACAACAATCGAAACTCCGACTCAGTTTCAGCCAACACTGACTTCCTGGCCCAAACCCTCCCTTTCCTTTCCCCACTCCTCTGCGTCTCATTGGCCATCTTCCAAGTCACTCTACTGTAATCTACTACTTCAGCGCAAAGGAATTTCCCCCCTCCCAACCCATCTCCTAGGGTATCTCCAGGGAAAATAAGTAGGTGAAAAGTCAAGTGTCCTCTTGCCAGCTGCCCCCCCCCCTTCCACTTCTTATGTCAGCACTGGAGTGAATGCAGCTTGGAGTGCTGACAATCTGGCTGATCAGCTCTACCCAGGGGCTAAGCTCTGCATTCCATCCTAGCACCAATGGAGCGACTGAAAGAGCTAACACCATGATTGAATGCTACTTGAGATGCTACGTCGACTACCAACAGAAAACCTGGGCTAGCCTCTTTCCCTTTGCGGAGGCGGCATATAATAATGCGGTTCATGGGAGTACTGGATTCACCCTTTTTCGGGTAGTTAATGGGATTGAATTCGTAGCCATACCTGAGTGGAGCAATGACCCCCAAAACCCTGAAGGAGTGGGCTGATACAATACCTGATGTCTGGGGTTCAGTCAAAAAGGCATTACAGAAAGCAATTGAAACGTATAAGAAACAAGCCGACAAAAAACAGGTAATGCCAAAACCCTTTAAGTTCAGGGATATGGTATACCGCTCAACCAAATATATCAAATTAAGGGTGCCCTGCCAAAAATTTGGACCAAAATACCTGGGCCCGTTCCCAATTATTCAAGTAATCAACCCTGTAACAGTAAAATTGAAGCTCCCATCCCTTTTGAGTTTATAATTGTGGAAAATTCTTGACAATCTGCTGGTTGCAGCCATATTGTCACTATGGAACAAATTATATAGGGCAGTCCAAACTTCTTGAGCTGTGAGGCCGTCTGAAAGACTGGCATACAGAGCTGTGTCTATAGAACTTAACAGGGTTGTGTAAGCTCTTTTATGTAGAAACTCAATTTCAGGGCTCCAAGGTAAAGGGGGTGGTCTTTTGATCATGTCCAGAGTATTTTCTCTTAAGAGAATTATCTGAATCTCTTTACACCATTTTCTAAAATTCTGACCACTTAAATGTAATTTTTCAAAATTATTTGGCAAAGTTACAAAATTATTGCCAATAACCTGTGTGGGGAGTTGTTCAAATGCCTGAAAAGAGCCCGTTGTGAATGGCATTGGGATCCCTAAGCCTGAGATCGACTGCTTAGGTCTGGCTCCTTCTTGTAGTCCTTCTGTAGTTCGAAGCAACTGGGCACGTGCAGGAAATGGAGCATGCTCCAAAGCCTTTTCTTGTTGGAGCTCCAATCTCCCTCTCTGAGCTCTGAAGTCAGGTCTGGCTGGAGCTTCGGCAGAGGCCCGAACATCAGTTGTGATGCGGGGAAACCTTGAAGGAGTCGGGAGAAGGCCTGGAGATCTTTCTGGAGACTGGAGGCTCATCAGATGAGGTCTATGGGCTGGATAGGCCTGGAAATGTCTCTGGATCTCCTCTTCTCCATCAGAGGAGCAGGATTGCAGCTCTGGATCATCCCAGCAGGACCGGAAAGGTGCGGAGGCCTCAGCCTGGGCCTCCTTGGAGCGTTCAGTGAATGGTGAGCACCTCTGCAGTGGGGGGTGGGAGGCTGCAGGCCCATCTGGGTTCCTCCGGGGGTGGGAGGTTGGATTTGGGACCCTTCTTAAGTGGGCAGCTGGGTCTGGGACCTCAGGAGGGCTGGTGGGTGGTTGCTCCATAAGTTCCAGGGCAGCGACCAGGGCCTCTAAGGCCTCTTTGATGTTTGCCTTGGCAGGCGTGGCCTGGCAAGGGGCTTGTGGGTTTGGAGTGGTCCTCTGGGCCGCTGGAATGCTGAACTGGCTGGCTGGCGTGGTAGGCCTGGGCTGTGGAGCTGGGGATGGCCTGGCTCGTGGTTCTGGCAAAGTGCCCAGGGGAGCCGCCATCTTGGAGGAAGTTGCCTCCGGAAGTGGCCTGGTGGCCATTTTGTTTGGCGGGAAACTGGGTGAGGGGAGAGTCTCTCTGGCGGCAGGCGCCATCTTGGACAGATCAGGCAGGGGAGTCCTTACCCGAATGGCCGGCATCTCTGGTGCTGCCTTCTCAGGCCTCTTTCTGGCTGCTGCCCTTGTCCTCAGGAGGGAGGCCAGCGCTGCTCGGCACTCCTCTTCTGACATCTCGGCCACTTGCCTGTCCAGGCTTTCTTCTTGGCCTTCTGCCCCCTCTTCACCAGTGCTGAAGAAGCCTTCTCCAGCATTGCCTGGCTTGGCCCCTGGGATCTCTTGCTGCATCTGGGTGGCCTCTGGCCGCCAGGGTGTAGCTGGATGGAAACCCCCTTCGATGTTTTCCATCATTGATCCAGACTGGGGCTGCTGTGAAGTTCTCCTCCGTTGAAGGCCTCTGGTCACAACAGGGGAGCTTCTCTCACAGGTTATTCTGGAGGGCATCTTGCCTTTTCAGCAGCTCCTGGAGTGCAGTTCTGCTACCATTCCCTCTGCTACCATTCTGTGGAAATTGGGATCGTAGAAAACACCCAGGAGCATAGAAGAATCCAAGGCAGATGCATAAACAAACATCTTGAATGTATTTAATCATGTAACAAAACATTAACTATTTACAAAGGCTTTCTTGATATTCATTATAGTATAAGGGGCACACAGCGTGTGTGACCACCCTGATCAAAGATCATCTCTCACTGAAAACAAACGTAAGAAGAGAGCTTGGTGGAAAGGTTAGAGGGGGTTTTATACTCAGTGTAAGCCCCTCCTTTCCACAAAGGGGTGGAGACACTTTCTGCCTCCACTAGTGTCTGAATGACACACGTGCCAATGGCTTGCAAATACTTGACAAAAACATTTGAAGGGATTTGATTAAAATGCTTTCAACACTCAACAAAATCCAAACTATTTATCAGAATATCTCTGGAATCCAATTAAGCTTGCTTGAAAACGGAAATAAAAGATTCATCTTGTTTTCATTTTGACCTACATTCACTGGTAGGTTATTTTTGAATCCAGGACTCACTTTGGATAAAACTAGAGCTCAAACACTTCATTTTGTCCCTGTTCCTCTTGATTAGCTAGCCAAATAAAACTCCCCTACCCTTGTTTTAGACAAAGGACTATTTTTCAATGGGTATGTTTGGGAGATTGGGAAGTACTACTTTTTTTAAAAAAAGTACACATGCTTTACAATGAGCCAGATGGAGTCAGCTTCACCTGATCTTGATAGATTTAGGCCAGGGGTGAAATGTAAAATCTGTTACTACCAGTTCTGTGGGCGTGGCTTGGGGGGGTAATGTCGGGTGGGCGTAGCCAACTTTTTTTAAAAAAAACTTTTCAAAGCATTTTTTCTAATGCTTTGAAAAGCCTCTCTGCCGATCAGGAATTCAGCTGGGATCGTCAGAGAGGCTTTTTAAAAAATGCCTCTCTGCTGATCAGGGAACTTAGCTGGGATCGTCAGAGAGGCTCTTTTAAAAATGCCTCTCTGCCGATCAGCAACTCAGTTGGGATCGTCAGAGAGGCTCTTTAAAAAATGCCTCTCTGCTGATCAGGGAACTCAGCTGGGATCGTCAGAGACTTTTCAAAGCATTTTTTTTACCACCTCTTCAGCCAAGAGGTTGCAGAAAAAAATGCTTTGAAAAGCCTCTGATGAGCCCAGCTGAGCCGCGCGATCATCAGAGGCTTTTTTTTTCTTTTAAAAGCATTTTTTCATCGGAAGAGGTTGTAGAAAAAATGCTTTTAAAAGTAAAAAAAAAGCCTCTGATGATCGTGTGGCTCAGCTGGGCATGGGTGGGGGGGCAGGGATTTTTCCTACCACTTCTCCGAACCACCCACCACCATCGCTACTGGATCAGGTGATCCGGTCCGAACCAGGAGCATTTCACCCCTGATTTAGGCCTCTCAGTCCTTCAGCTGAATATGTTCTCCTCTGACACTGTTCTTCCATCATCTTCCAGATCCCTTTAAACCAATGGTTCCCAACCTTTTTTTGGCCATGCCCTACCTAAGCATCTCTAAAATCCTGATGCCCCCCCCCCAATATAATTCTTACTATTCAAAAAGTGAACTACTCACACGGAGGAAGCCTAAAAGGCCATTAACTTAGTTTAAACAAGGTTCCAATTGCCCCTATTAAAAATCAAATTTCCCCCCTGTGGGGCGTGGGCCCCACGTTGGGAACCACTGCTTTAAACTCACCCTGAGTTCACACCTTAACGTTCCCACATCCCTGTTGCAACACCCGATTCCCACCACCACAGAAGGTGAAGCAGGAAGGACTTTAGTTCTCCTCCTGGCCCATTCGCTCACTCTTGCCCTCTATTATATTAACCCCTGGAAAGCTTAAGTTGTATGAATTGCGTCTGCAGAAAGAAGAAACCACATCTGGATCGCCAGTGCCCGTGATTTGAAAAGTAGTTTTTCCGCATAATGAACTACTCAAAATTATAAAAAATAGCAAGAGAAATAAACATGCAAACTGTAATTGAATTCCCAAATTCAGCCTGGAAGTAACATTGCTTGGGGGGGTGGCAAAATGGGACATTTAGGAACAGACCCTTGGCTGCACCTCCTTTGGCCCCAGCCACCCGCCTCAGCCCATTCACAGCCAGCTTTCCTTCTTCGCTGTCCCTCCCCTGGCTATTCTCCATGCCAATAGGCCCCTGGCCCTCTGCCCCTGGCCCTTCACCCCTGCCCATTGGCCCAGACACTGTTTTACCCGGGCCTTTGGCTGCAGGGGACAAATAACCCCCAGCCAAATAATAATAATAATAATAATAATAATAATAATAATAATAATAATAATAATAATAATAATCTCTATACTGCCCTTCTCCCGAAGGACTCAGGGTTGTGTACAGCCTATTAAAAGCACAAGACAAACATCAATTAAAATAATTTAAAATTATTAAATAATTTCAGCTCAGTTTAAAACCCCCAAAAATTTAAAACACTCGATTTAAAATTATTACATTGATAGCCCATCCTGGAGGAACAACAGGGTCTTAAGGCCACAGCGAAATACCCAGAGGTCGGAGATCTTACGCATTTCCGGGGGCAGTTCATTCCACAGGGCTGGGGCTTCCACAGAGAAGGTCCTCCCCCTGGGTGTCGCCAGCCAGCATAACTTGGCCGATGGCACCCTGAGGAGACCCTCTCTTTGTGAGTGAACTAGCCGGTGTGAGGCTATTGGTGGCAGAAGTCGGTCTCGAAGGTACCCGGGTCCTATGCCATGGAGCGCTTTAAAGGTGGTAACCAACACCTTGAATCGCACCCGGAAGACCACTGGGAGCCAGTGCAGCTCGCGCAGGAGGGGTGACACGTGGACACAACGGGTTGCGCCCATAACCACGCGTGCGGCCGCATTCTGGACCAGTTGGAGCCTCCGAGTGCTCTTCAAGGGAAGCCCCATGTAGAGAGCATTACAGTACCCCAACCGGGAGGTGACAATGGCATGAGTGACCGTGTGCAGGGCGTCCCGATCCAGAAAGGGCTGCAACTGGCAAATCAGGCGAACCTGATAGAAGGCCCCCCTGGCCACGGCCGTCATATGCTCTTCTAAAGACAGCCGTGCATCCAGGTGGACACCCAGATTGCGAGCCCTCTCTGTGGGGGGCAAAGATTCACCCCCAATAGTCAGCGATGGCACCAGCTGACTATATCGGGACGCCAGGAGCCACAGCCACTCAGTCTTGGAAGGGTTGAGTCTGAGCCTGTTTCTCCCCATCCAGACCCGCACGGCCTCCAGGCAGCGAGACATCACATCAAGGGCATTGTTGGGGTGGTCTGGGGTGGAAATGTACAGCTGAGTGTCATCAGTGTACAGATGACATTTCACCCCAAAACCACGGATGATCTCACCCAGCGGCTTCACATAAATGTTGAACAGAAGGGGCGAGAGGACCGACCCTTGCGGCACTCCCCATGCGAGGCACCTCGAGGTCGACCTCTGCCCCCCTGCCAACACAAACTGCGAGCGGTCGGAGAGGAAGGAGGAGAACCACTGTAAAATGGTGCCCCCTATTCCCAACTCCCTGAACCACTGCAGCATGATACCATGGTCAATGGTATCAAAAGCCACTGAGAGATCTAATAGGACTAGGACAGAGGAACAACCCCAGTCCCGAGCCCTCCAGAGATCATCCACCAACGTGACCAATGCCGTTTCTGTGCTGTACCCCTGCCTGAAGCCCGACTGGTACGGGTCCAAATAGATAGCTTCATCCAGGTGCCGGGGAAGCTGTCGTGCCACCACGCTCTCGACAACCTTCGCCACAAAACGAAGGTTGGAGACCGGATGGTAGTTAGCTAATTCAGCCGGGTCCAGGGAAGGCTTCTTGAGGAGGGGCCTCACCACCGCATCTTTCAAGGTGGCAGGAAAGGCACCCTCACTCAGAGAAGCACTTGTAATTCCCTGGAGCCAGCCTCGTATAACCTCCCGGTAGGCCAGTACCAACCAGGAGGGACATGGGTCCAATAAACACATGGCGGCACTAATCTTACCCAGAACCCTGTCCACATCCTCAGGAGCCACAGGATCAAACTCCTCCCAGATAATATTCTCAAGACCTCCCCTCGTCTCCTCCCCTGGACTCATCCAGTCGGAGTCCAAGCCATCCCGAATCCGAGCGACTTTATCATGCAGGAATTGCACAAAGTCCTCAGCACAACCCTGCAAGGGATCTTCCCGCACTCCCCCCTGAAGAAGGGAGTGGGTCACCCTAAACAGAGCGGCTGGGCAGTTCTCTGCAGATGCGATAAGAGCAGAAAAATGGTTAGATTTCGCCGCTTTTATCGCCACTAGGTAGGTCTTGATATAAGACCTCACCTGTGTCCAGTCAGAATCAGATTGACTAGTCCTCCAAATGCTCTCTAGGCGTCTTTTCCGACGCTTCATCTCTCAGCTCCTCAGAGAACCAAGGAGCCAACTGAGATCGGCATCGGGTCAGAGGCCGCAAAGGCACTACGCGATCCAAAGCTCCGGTGGCCGCACTCTCCCAGGCGGCCACCAGCTCTTCAGTCGAGTCGTGTGCCAGAGTCTCAGGAAACGGCCCAAGCTCCGTCAGGAACCTTTCGGGGTCCATCAGGCGCCTGAGACGGAACCATCTGGTCGGTTCCGTCTCCCTGCGGCGGGGGAAAGCGGTAGGAAAGTCCAGGTGAAGGAGCGAATGATCTGTCCATGACAAGGGTTTAATATCTAGGTCCCCCCTACCAAGATCATTCAACCACTGACCAGAGAAAAAGATCAAGTCCAGAGTGTGTCCCCCTATGTGAGTGGGGCCTTGAACTAACTGGGTCAGGTCCATAGCCATCATGGAAGCCATGAACTCCCGAGCCACCTCTGACGCCTCACCCACAGATGGGAGGTTGAAATCCCCCATGACGATAAGTCTGGGGGTATCAACCGCCACCCCGGCAATGACGTTGAGTAGTTCGGGCAGGGTCGCTGCCACGTGGCAGTGAGCCAGGTATGTAGTCAGCAAACACATCTGCACCCCACGGCCCCACTTCACAAAAAGGGACTCACATCTGGCTATCTGAGGAACAGTGGTCTCCCTCAGACAAAGGCTTTCCCTAATAATCACCGCCACTCCCCCACCCCTCCCCTGGCCAATTGGGTGACAGGTAGAAGCAATGGTGCTGTGGGGGCAGCATGTGATGCAAGAATTTTTTAAAAAGTACTGTGGCTGCTCCACAAGTTTTGGGGCCTTGCAGATCTGTCACCAGGAGTGGAGGGAGGGGGAGTGGTGGTGAGAATAACAGCCGCCAGGGCCACTGGGGGGACAGACAGGTGAGAGTGTGTCAGGGGGCACCAGGGAGGGAGGGGCATCTCAAGGGGGCTTCACAAACTCAGTCAGCTCCATCGAAAGAAGGGAGGAGGAGCAAGGCCGGCACAGCTTCTGGAGTTACGGGGTGGGGCAGCGCAGGCAAGTGGTAAGGCCAGAACTGCTTCTGGCATTGTGGGGGAGGCTGGGGGGGGGGGGTTGTGCAGGCGAACAGCAAGGCCGGCGCTGCTTCTGCAATTGCAGTGGGACTGGGGGGAGTGCGGCAGGTGAACGGATTATAAACATTATAAACTCATGGCAGGATGCTGCAAGGCTTGTGCCATTGTGCACGAGAGCGGCTGCACCAGCTGGACGAACCTCGCAGCGATGCCGCTGCTCATGCAATGCCACAATGGGCCTCACAGCATCCTACCGAGAGAGGCTGCGCCAGTGTGACAAGCCTAGCAAAGACCCATTTCTAACGGAGTTTGGGGGAGAGAAACAAGCCCGGGTCTCTGCTGCTTCTGCTTTCCTTGCGTGCAGCCAAAAGTTCGCAAAAGGCAGGAAGGTGAAATGCCAAGCTTTACCAGTACCCACACCTCGTGTATTAACCCCTCTTTCTTAGCCTACTGTCCAAGCAACCCTCCCCTCCTCCTGAGGCTTTAGGAATACCTTGCAAGCGAATTCACCCACCATTTCATCATGAACCACCCTGCTCCCAACCGAGGGCAAAGCTAAAGCAGGAAGAAGCTGCAGCTTTGGCTCCAACCATGCCTGCTTGCTGGCCTCAAGCATGCTCAGAGAGCACCAGCAATTTCTTTTGTGGCAGCAGAGGCTGGAGCCGAAGCGCTGTTTTCAGCTTCTCTGGGACTCTGAGCTGCAAAAAAAATAGGGTAGGGCAAAAAAAAAATTAAGACACCCCCGAAAATAAGCCTTGCCGCTTATTTTGGAGGTAAAAAAAAAATAAGACTGGGTCTTATTTTCAGGGAAACACGGGTAAATGGTTTAGCTTGCAACGTGCCAGAAGAATCATTTTCTTGTTTGCTCTTTGGGGTTATTTTTTATTTTTAGGAACAGCAGTTCAATAAGGTCACTTCCGGTTTAGAAGATGAAAATGAAAAAGCATGGTTTGAATGTAATCTCAAAAGGAAATTAAAGAAAAAAATATGAGGCAGAACCTCTGGGAATAGTGTATATCCCATGATAGCATATATCCCATGATCATGCTATCATGATCATGATATTATGATTGTCATTATTACTTCTACTACTGATGGACTGTATGCTAAAATAAAGCCAGGTCATGACACACACTTGAAAGTAAATCAGGACTTCTGGCTGGCACCGTAGGTGCTGAAGACACTCCTTTGTGAGTGCCCATTCCCTGATCGTGTAAAGCCACTAGAACAGCCGAAAATCAGCTGTCTAGCGGCTTGGAAACTTTCTCCCCGGGCAAAGGGTAGAGAGGAGAGCAGACAGGTTCAGGTAGAGCTCCCCAAGTGCCCCAGGAACAGTTCTGGGGCGCGAAGGGTGAGAGCCCCCTGGAAGCCTGTCAAAGCTCCGGATCTGGGACGCCTCTGCTAAAAAGCAGAGCAAGACGCCGCGACCACCTCTGCTAACGCTTGCAATAAACATTTGAAACTGAAGCAGACAGACCAAAGCCAGGAGAAATCAGACTGCAAGTATCAAAACTTAACTCCAATGTGTATTACTTCCTTCTGAGTTATTAAGAGAGGAAAGTGAGAACAAGATAGTGATTGAGACTTAATGGGGCATGGAAAGTGAAAGTTAACAAGAAAGTTTCGTTTAGCACTGACAGCCCCTGGCTAAAACTGATTTTGGTATTGAAAGAAAGAGGATTTTAAGGCATTAAAGGACTGGGAAGAAATCTCTGGGCTTTGAGGAATTTTTGTTCTGGTTGCTGTTTGAATTTAAAAAATAAATTGAAAGTAAAAGATGGCTTCAAAACCAATAAAGACTGTTTATTTATTTATTCGGCTTATATGCCGCCCTATCTCACAATGGACTCAGGGCAGCTCACAATAATAAAAACAAAGCCACAATATAAAATAAAGTCTAAAAATTTAAAAGATTTAAAATTAACCCTTAAAACCCCATTATCAGTCCAGGTCAAGGGATTTAAACAACCAAGTTTTTAATTCACGGCGGAAGGTGTGAAGGTCAGGCGCTAATCGGAGTTCCAAGGGAAGTTGATTCCAGAGGGTGGGGGCACCCACCGAGAAGGCTCTACCCCTGGAGGTCGCCAGCCGCCACTGTCTAGCTGACGGCACCCTGAGTAGGCCCTCTCTATGGGCGCGAACCGGGCGATGGGATATCGTTGCTGGCTGTAAGTGGTCCGCCAAATATCCTGGTCCTAGGCCATGTAGGGCTTTGTAGGTCATCACCAGCACCTTGAATCTCACCCGGAGGGCAACTGGCAACCAATGCAAACCGCGCAGGAGAGGTGTAACATGGGAGTATCGGGATTCTCCCATCACAACCCGCGCAGCTGCATTTTGTACCAGCTGAAGCCTCCGAGTGGTCCTCAAGGACAGCCCCATGTAGAGAGCGTTGCAGTAGTCAATCCGTGAGGTGACCAGCACATGAGTAACTGTGCGTAGGGCATCTCAATCCAAGTAGGGGCGCAACTTGCGCACCAGACGTATCTGGGCAAATGCCCCCCTGGTCACGGCCGTTATCTGGTCTTCCAAGCTCAGCCGTGAGTCCAGAAGGACGCCCAAGTTGCGCACCCTATCTACAGGGGGCAAAACTTTACCCCCTATAGTCAGCGATGGCATCTCTCCACTGAACCGAGATGCTGGTACCCACAGCCACTCGGTCTTGGCCGGGTTGAGTTGCAATCTGTTTCTACCCATCCATACCCGTACCGCTTCCAGGCACCGGGCCATCACGTCGAGGGCATCACTGGGTTGGTTCGGGGTGGAAATAAAAAGCTGAGTATCATCCGCATACTGATGATACCTCACCCCAAAACCACGGATGATCTCCCCTAGCGTTTTCATATAGATGTTGAACAAAAGGGGTGAGAGAACCGACCCCTGAGGCACCCCACAAGTGAGTGGCCTCAAGGTCGATCTCTGCCCCCCTGCCAACACTGCTTGCATTCGACCCGAGAGGTAGAAGGAGAACCACCGTAAAACAGTGCCTCCCACTCCCAACCCCTCGAGGCGACGCAGCAGGATACCGTGGTCGACGGTATCGAATGCCGCCGAAAGATCTAATAAGACCAGAACAGAGGAATAACCTCTGTCCCGGGCCCTCCAGAGATCATCCACCAGAGCGACCAATGCCGTCTCCGTGCTGTACCCGGGCCTGAAACCCGATTGGTACGGGTCGAGGTAATCCGCTTCATCCAGGACCAGTGGGAGCTGATATGCCACCACATTCTCAACAACCTTCGCTAAAAAGCCTTGAAGGTTGGAGACTGGATGAAAATGATTTAATACAGCTGGATCCAAGGCCGGCTTCTTGAGGAGGGGCCTCACCACCGCCTCCTTCAAGGTGGTCGGGAAGTTCCCCTCCCTCAAAGAAGCCATTATCACCGCCTGGATCCAGCCTCGTGTCACCTCCCTGGCTGAATAAACCAGCCAGGAGGGGCACGGGTCCAACACACAGGTGGCCGCACTCAGCTTTCCCATGATTCTGTCCACTTCCTCTGGGGTAACAGAATCGAACTCTTCCCAAAGCACAGGACCCGCTGTCTCACCCCCGTCTGACTCTGTCCAGTCGGAGTCCAAGCCATCCCGAATCCGAGCGATTTTGTCCAACAGGTGCTGACCAAACTCCTCGGCTCGTCCCTGTAAAGGATCTTCCCTCACCCTCTGATTTAAGAGGGAGTGGGACACCCTGAACAGGGCAGCCGGGCGATTCTCTGTGGACGCGATAACATCAGCGAAGTAGCGGCGCTTTGCCGCCGCCAACTCCACCAAATAGGCCCGAGTGGCCAATCTTAACTGAAATCGGTCGGATTCGGAACGGCTGGCCCTCCAACAGCTCTCTAGGCCTCATCTACGTTTATGTGAAAGGAAATGGTAGTGCTGGAAGTTCCCCAGCTCATACCTCCAAATTGCAAGCTTTTGCCCCCCCAACAGAACCACAGATTTTTTTTTATTGAAAAAGTTTTAAAAGTTTTACATACATTTCCCCCCCTCCCCGACCACCACCCCCTGACTTCCCAGAGCAGATACAAAATATAAAATATTTTGTACTTCCCACCGGAAGTTCAATCACAGAGGCAATCTTGTTCTCTGTGCCTTTCAAAGCTTCCTGCAACATTTCAAGTGTTAAAATCTGTGGACTTCCGGTGGGACCGCGACATCGCCGGACGCTTCTTTCCGAAGTGCCAACCCAGGGCTCCGTAGAACCGCAAGAACAGCAACTATCAGCTGTCTTGCGGTTTGGAAACTTTCCTCCTGGTAAGAGGGGGGAAAGTGAGTAGACGGGTGGGGTAGAGCTCCCTAAGAGCGCCAGATTTTACCCATAATCTGGCGCTCGAAGATGAGAGCTCCCCGCTAAGCCTGTCAGTACTCCGGACCCTGGATGTCTCTGCTTTGCAGAGCTAGATGTCGTGGCCATCCCAGCAACCAACTTTAAATAAATATTTTTGAATCGAGCTGGCGGAGCACAAGCAGCAAGAATAAAACAGCAAGTATTTTCTTTTTTTTTTAACTCCAAAGATTTACCTTCTTTAAAAGATTTTCCTTATGCAGAGAAAGTGAAAGCAAGATGGCGTTTGAGTTTCAACGGGGCGTGAAGAAGTGAAAGTTAAAAGCAATTATTGATAAGCCCCTGTTTGAAATGTAAAACTCTATTCTGAAAAGTGGATTAACCAAGAAAGGAAGTAATTATAATAATTGAAGCAGTAATATAAATTACAAATTGCAAGGGTTTTTTTTTCTTTTTTCTTTTTGATACTTTTTTTTCCTGTCCTTTTGGAAGGGAAAGAAGAAGGGGGGCAAGATGGCTGGTCTTTTTGAAAGCAAAGAAAGTAAAGAAGGGTGTAACCCTCACATATGGTCTGATTTTGAGGAAGCTCTGAGCTCAATTACCTCTGCTTTATTGGGAAAAATTGATACTTTATTTCAAGCTTTTCAAGCTGGAAACAATGAAATACATGGAAATACTGAGTTGCAATCTAGCAGTGGGGGATTGACTGAAGAGCTGGGAGAAGGAAAAGAACAACAACAACAGCCTACAGTATTTTTGGAGAGCAAAATGGATGCTTTGCAGAATAAGGAGCAAGAAATTTTGGGAGCTGATGAGACTTTGGCTATATGAATTCTTTGTTACAAAGTCCAACCTGCAGTTAAAGAGCTGCTTTCAGAAGAAGTTATACTTTTGCAAAAATTTTATAATATGCAATCCCAAAAAATGCAAGATTATATTGGAGTTAAAAAAGGCAGAGGAATTAGAGTGAAGAAAAGAGTTCGTAAAAAGGAGAAGAAGAAAGACTGGAGACAAGGAAAATAACCCTGCTTGATGAGATGATGGTCCTTAAAAAGTATTGTTTAAGTGCTTAAAGATTTTGAACTTTTGGAAGAAAACATCCAACAGCTTAATGCCAGTTAACTAAGCAATGAGTGACGATGAGGAGGTAACCTACAGTTGTATTGGAATATTTTGAGAAGAATAAACAGATCACTGCAATGCTGGTGTGTTGGGTTGTGAAATAAGTCTTGACCTGAGTGATTTGGAATATTTTATTAAGGACTGTAATAAATTTGGACTTAATTGTAATTGCAGAAGTTTTAATGAATATAGTAAATTGGAGTTTTCTGTTTGAAGGTAATAAATATAAGGCAAAAGGACTACGGGCCCAGGGCAATTGCAGCTGATCTGGTGGTTTCCTTAATACGTCTGATGAATTTATTAATCTAATTTTTGGCTGGATTTGATGGATATTATTTGATATACAATTACAAAGTCACTCAGGGTTTTTTTTTATATAAAGAAGTATTTTTTATTTAGGTGGGTAGACGCAAATGAAGACATTCTAATTGCTGTTGGAAGACGTGAACATAAGAAGATTAACAACTGGTTTAATCTAGTATGAAGAATTTAAATGTTTGATATAGCTACTAAATGATGTTTTTAGTTGATTTGTTAATATGTACTGATAAACTAATAAGAGGTTTGATTACTGCTTTTTAGCTAG
Organism: Ptyas mucosa; assembly: GCA_012654045.1. Taxonomy (NCBI): domain Eukaryota; kingdom Metazoa; phylum Chordata; class Lepidosauria; order Squamata; family Colubridae; genus Ptyas; species Ptyas mucosa. The sequence continues at coordinate 312,204 of WNWU01013108.1, forward strand.
AAAATGTTTTTTTAAAAAAGTTTTTTAACTATAATTGGACCTTAATGGTTTAAAAGTGGAGGACGGAAGAGTTTATATAATATTTTATTTTAAATTTGGGGGTTTTGAATGAGGTTTCTTTTTTTGTTTTCAATGAAAGAAGTTATAAAATATCTTGTTAAACTGTATAGATTTAATAATTTGCTAAGTATGTATTAGTTAAATTGAGTAACGATAGGTTTGATTAGGTAATATTTAACTGTTTTATTAACTGCTGCAATTATAAATGGATACTAATTCTGTTAAATTAGATGGAATAAGAAGAAAGAAGACTTGCTTTCCTTTTATTTACTTGTTTAATGTTTATGATAAGTGAGAGATGGAGTTGAATTTAGGGGATTTAAGCTGTATTTTATATTTTGTATTTGCTCTGGGAAGTCGGGGGGGTGGTTGGGGAGGGGGGAGAAAACGTATGTAAAATTTTTAAAACTTTTTCAATAAAAAAAAGATTGCCTCTGTGATTGATGAAAAAAGTGTGGCGGAGGAAATGGCTGGTATCAAAGATTTGATTTCAACTAGGAATCAGGAAATTAGAGAAGACATAATTTTGGCATTTAAAGGTCTAGCAGGTCATATTGAAATTTTGGATGACAAAGTGGAAGAAATAAAGCAATCTAATGAGATGCTGGAAAACAAGCTGGGAGAGGCTCAGAATAAAATCGAAAGGGCTGAACTAGATGTAACAATGATACAACACAGAGACATGGAATTTGCTTTAAGAATAAGAGGGGTGAAGGAGAACAAACAAGAGAACTTGAAAGAGATGATGTCAGAAGCACTGGCTCAGATGCTGGGAGATCAAAAAGCTAATCTGGACTGGCAAATTGACAAAATTTTTCGTGTTAATTTGTGGGTGGCAAGATAGAAATGCTTACCAAGAGACATTGTAATATATTTTACTACAAGGAGAATACGTAATGAAATTTTACAAGCTACTTTTAAAAATAAGCTTCAAGTGGAAGGCCAGGAGGTTCTGACAATGAAAGAAATCCCCCCTAAAATGTTGAGAGCCAGAAGGGAGTATGCCTTTTTGGTGGATGAATTGAGAAATTGCCAGATACAGTATAGATGGGAGGTACCAGCCGATCTAGTGGTGAACTATTCAGGAGAAAGATATCGCCTTAACTCAGTATGGAAAGCAAGAGACTTTTATGCCAATGTACTGAAGGCTGGACCCCCAAAATCCCCAGATGTTAGAAGAAAGAAGGAAGAGTTGGGGGCAAGAAAGCCAGAGAATGAAGACCTGCTGGCACAAGCTCAAGGGGGAGGCTCGAATACCCAAGAAGATTTAATGCAAACTTTGACTGTTGTTCAAGATTTGGACATAATTGAGATAACAGAAGAACCTAAGGACCAAAGACAGACCCAAGCAGCAACAGCCAAACGTAAAGAAGAATTAAGACTGCAGCAACTTCAGATGGTAACCCAAGAAACTACAAAAACAGAAGCAGTGGGAGGAGCCAGACCTAAAGGTCAAATGCAAGAAGATCACCAGCAGATGCTCCAAATGCTTCAGAGGGCCAAAGATGGCAACTAGATTTTTAACTTGGAATGTTAATGGCTTGAATTCACCGCAAAAGAGGAGGAAAATATTTCATTATTTGAAACAATTTTAAAATGATGTAATTTGTCTACAAGAGACTCGTATTAGAACAAAAGATCAAAAATACCTAATCAATGCGAGATTAGGAACACACTTTGTTGCATCAGCACCAGATTAGAAAAATGGTATAGTTATATATTTAAAAACAGACTTAATTGCCAAATTAATTGAAGCAGATGATCAAGGAAGATTTATAGCAATTGAACTTTCAATAAAAGGAGAAAAAGTACTTTTAATTGGACTATATGCACCGAATCAACAACAGGAAAAATTTTATAACCTTTTACATTCCAAGTTGTTACAATGGGATTACAAATCATGCATCTTATTGGGGGACTGGAATGGAGTTTTGGATATTAAAAAAGACAAGAAGGGACTCAAGCAAAATGTTTTAACACATGCAAGATTGCCAAAATCTTTTTTTGAAATGATGGATGATATGGAGCTGAGGGACATTTGGCGAGAGAGGAACCCAGAAGAAAAAGATTTTACTTTCTTTTCAGACAGGCATCAATCTTTTTCTAGGATTGATTTTATATTAATTACTAATGATCTCTTTTCTAGGGTGAAGAATACGAAGATATGCCCAAGAGTCTTAACGGACCATAGTCCAGTTTGGATGGAACTGGAGTATGGAAAGGGACATAAGAGGTCCTGGAGGTTAAATGAAAATTTGTTTAGATATGAGGAAAATATAAAAGAATGTAAAAAATTTATGAAAGAATTTTTCACTATGAATATGCATAAGGGTACATCTATGGAAATGGTGTGGGACACGAGCAAAGCATATATGAGAGGTATTTTGATATATTTGAATAATAAACATAGAAATAAACAGGGGAAGAAAAGGAAGGAACTAGAAGAAGAAATTAAAAAAAAAGAACAAGCTCTAACAGCGAACCCAGCAGATAAGAAAGTAAAAGAGGTAATCAATCTATTGAAAGGGCAATTTAAGATGTTAATGGCAGACCAGGTTGCAACTAACTTACAGTATGCTAAACACAACACTTTTTGCAATGCTAATAAACCAGGTAGATGGCTAGCATATTTGTTAAAGAAGAAACAAAAATCACAGATGATAGAGAAAATAAATTATAAAGGCAAAGAGGTTTATCAGCAAGAGATGATTAAAAAATCATTCTTGGTGTCAGGTATGCTTCCTTCAAAAACCAGGAAAGGAAAGACCAGACTCCATTATTGTGAAAAATCTGTACTTTTACTGGCATAGAAACTGAACGCAACCAAGCAAAGCTGAAACTAAGGATTTTACCCGCGAACCTGCATATACAAATCATCCCCTCCCATTGTCCATTGTAAATCATCCAATCCACAGGTCTTCTAGGGGTCAGGGGTCAGGTGGGTCCCCCTGCGGCGGCTCGGGGATAGGAACAAAGTCTTGGCCCGATGCTACCTTAAATGGAGTGAACCAGGTGCTGCTATGAATGGAGTTATTATATGCCACCTCGGCGAATGGCAACAAATCTACCCAGTCGTCTTGTTGGTAATTTATGTAACACCTCAGGTACTGTTCTAGCACGCCATTGGTTCTTTCACAAGCCCCATTCGTCTGGGGGTGGTGGGCGGAGCTTAAGCCCTGGGCGGAGCCTATCAACTTTAGAAATTCCATCCAAAATTTGGACGTAAATTGTACACCTCTGTCAGAAATTATCCGTTTAGGAGCTCCATGCAATCGGTAAACATGTCGAATGAACAATTTCGCAAGGGTTTTAGCTGAAGGGATTTTGGAACAAGGGATGAAGTGCACTTGTTTGGAAAATAAGTCCATCACTACCCAAATGACTGTGCACCCCTCACTCTCTGGTAAGTCAACAATAAAATCCATGGATATCTCCTTCCAGGGGGCGCTCGGTCTTGCCACACTTTGAAGTAAACCCGGGGTTTTCCCTGGAGGTCTTTTAGCGGAAGCACACACCGGGCAGCTTGCCACGTACGCTTCTATGTCCTTTTTGAGTGCAGGCCACCAGAATTGCCTCTTGACGAGTTGCAAAGTTTTAACAAAACCAAAATGTCCCGCCATTTTGGCGTCATGAGCGTACTGCAACACTGTTCTTCTTAAGCTGGCAGGAATATATAATTTAGCCCCAATCCAGGGTAGTCCATCACGGAGGGTGCATTCATTTGAGTGATTTTTAAACCATTCGTCCGTTCTCAGGGTTTCACATAGTTTTTGAAGCAATTCGCCCGAAAGAGCCAGATCGGTCCTCATTTGTGCTCTAGTAGTTACTGGCGCTGCTAGTTGTGTCGAAGGGACGATACGACGCACCACCTCCGTCTTTGTGCTGTTGTGTTGAGGAAGTCTGGAGAGTGCATCTGCCATGAAATTCTTCCCTCCAGGAAGATATCGCAGGGTGAAATTAAACCGGTTGAAGTGTTGGGCCCAACGAACTTGTTTTGGTGATAGTTTACGCGGGGTCTTCAACGCTTCTAGATTTTTATGGTCAGTCCAGACCTCAAACGGATGTTTAGCCCCCTCCAGAAAGTGTCTCCATGTTAACAAAGCCCAGCACACCGCAAAAGCTTCTTTCTCCCATATGGCCCATCTCCTTTCGGTTTCGGACAGTTTCCGAGACGTGTAAGCACAGGGTTGCAAATTCCCTTCGGCATTCTTTTGCAGAAGAATTGCCCCGACGGCCACGTCGCTGGCATCCGCCTGTACTACAAAAGGTTCTTCCATGTTCGGGTGTTTGAGAACTGGTTCAGCAGCAAACAGCCGTTTCAACTTTTCAAATGCTGCTTGGCACTCCATAGTCCATTCAAGAGGCCGGGAGGGTTTTGGTTTTAATTCCCCCTTTGTCTTTAGAAGATTGGTTATGGGTAGTGCGATTTTGGCGAATGAGGGGATAAATTGTCTATAAAAGTTAGCAAATCCCAGGAAACTCTGCAGTTGCTTGCGGGTGCGTGGCGCGGCCCATTCCATTACTGCCTTGACTTTTCCAGGATCCATCTCTATTCCCTCATGCGATATGCGATACCCCAGGTAGTCAATTTTGCTTTGGTGGAACTCACACTTAGAAAGTTTGGCATATAGTTCAGCAGCCCTGAGTTTTTTCAGGACAGTTCGCACCAATTTGACATGATCGTTCATGTTCTCGGAGTAGATAAGAATGTCACCCAAGTAGACCAACACCCCTTTGTATAGGTGCTCATGCAGTACTTCATTGATCAATTGCATGAATACAGCAGGGGCTCCCTGTAGTCCAAAAGGGAACACCCTAAATTGGAAACATCCCAAGGGGCAATTGAATGCTGTTTTCCATTCATCTCCTTCTTTGATTCTCACTCGATAGTAGGCCTCTTGTAAGTCCAGTTTGGTGAAAACTTTCCCCTTCCCTAAGTGGGCTAACATGTCTTTCATAAGTGGTAAGGGGTAAACGTTTTCCACAGAAATAGCGTTTAGGTTCCGGTAGTCGACTACGAGCCTAAAAGAACCATCCTTCTTTTCTCGGAACATTACTGGCGCCGCCACCCTGGGTCGGGCTGGTTGTATAAAACCCCGCTCTAAATTCTTATCAATGAAATTTCGGAGTTCCTCCAGTTCTCGCGGGGTCATGGAGTATATTTTTGGTTTAGGGAGCTTCACCCCGGGCAGAATTTCAATGGTACAGTCCGTAGTTCTATGGGGGGGTAGGGTATCTGAAGCCTTTTCACTAAAAACTTCACGAAGATCCCAGTACTCTTTTGGAATCTTTTCCTCCCCCTCAATGTGACCAATGGCCACTTTTTGTCCCATCCTCCAGAGGGATTTCTTTCTTTCCTCGTTCGGGATTTTTGGTGCGAAAGCGCAAAACCCCCGTCTTCCAGTTAACCCGTGGATTCCATCTACGGAGCCAGGGTAGTCCAAGTATGAGGGGCCGTTCCATGCCAGGGGCCACGATGAACCTGAGGGTCTCTATGTGATTCCCCAACTGCATCTCAATCGTTTCAGTCGCAAAGGTGGCTGGACCCCCTCCCGCAATCAATCCGTCCAGTTGACAGAATGCAATGGGTCTTTTTAATGTTTTAAGTCTTAGGCCCATTTTCTCCACCACTTTCGGGCTGATTATGCACCTAGTGCACCCAGAGTCTAATAACGCTAATACCTGCGCCTGTGTCCCTGTGGACGGTACCCTTAGTTCTATGGGGATGAGCATAGGGTTCTCGGTATGACTCACCAGGTCGCTGGAGTCGGAGTCGGAGTCCGTTCTGCTGTCCTCGGCGGTGGTCGGAGTTCCCAGCTCACCCTGGTTATGGGGAGCGAACTCAACGACTTCTCCTTCCAGAGCGGTTGCGCGAGCTTTCGTGGGCACTTTGTCGGCCTTCTTAGGAGCCGGGGCGGGAGACCTTGGCATTGGTTTAGAGAAGCACTCGGGAGCCCGATGGCCTTCTTTTCCACACTTGAAGCATGTGAAGGGCTTTGATTTGGGTTTGAATTCCGCTCTCCGCGCGGCCGTCTTTGGCGCTCCTTTACGATAAGTAGAGGATGACGGGTCTCTCGCGCCGCTTCCTCGGAGTCGGCTTTGGGCCAGCTCGATTTCCACATCTTCAGCCGCTATATACCAACACTGCAAGTCTTCGGGGACCCCCCGGGCTCTGCAGTCTTTGTATATTTCTTCATTTAGCCCATCCTTGAAACTCTCTAATAAGGCCGCTTCTGACCATCCTGTCATGTAAGGTGCCAGCTCACGAAACTCTTGGGTATATTCTGCCACCGACCTGTGGCCCTGCTGGATACCCTTCATTCTGAGCCTCGCCTTCCGCTCAGCTAGGTGGTCTTCAAACCGCCTTCTAAGGGCCGTCATAAACTGATTGTAATTTCTCAGCAGGGGGGAGTTGTTATTGTGGAGGACCACCATCCAATTAGCTGCTACTCCTTCTAGCACGTTCGTGACGCATCTCACTCGGGCTGCATCTGACAAATAATCTTCCCCCCAATCTTGCATGTGGTTCCAGACTTGGGTCAGGAAAAGCCCCAGGGTTTTTGGGTTTCCATCATATTTTCCAGTCAGGGGGGGATTTTTGGTTTTTTCCGTTGGCGGGGGGGGGACCGGCAAGGCCGGGGCCCCTTGGGCTGCTGCATCTCTCACTTGGCCCCCAGAGGTTTGAACCGTTTCTCCTCTAGCTTCTTCTTCTTCTTCCCCCCCCCCCCCACACACTCTCACTCTTGGCTCTTCCCTGGGGTAAACTCTTCCCTTCCCCACAAGGAGCCCATAAGACTCACGGTTTTTCCGGCTTTCTTCAACGTCGTGAATGAGCTGTAATGCCTGTGCCATCATGAGGCTTTCTTTTTGCTCCTGCATCCACACAGCTTCCTCCCGGCAGGGTCTGGAGCTGGTTACTCCCCAGGGGGTCCTCCCCTGTTCCGGAAACCTTCCCACTCCTACCGACCATCTAGCAGCATCAGATTCCTCCCTCAGCTGCAATTCTTCCATTCGTTCGGCTGTCTCCCGTTCTGTTTGAAGTGAGGTCATGGTCGAGCCGTATGCTCCCATCTGTTCCTCTTCAGACTCCTGGTCAGACATAATTTTGGGTTCAGCCCCCTCGGTGTTTATCCGGGATGGCTGGAAAATTGAGTTTCAGCTTAATGTCAGGTATGCTTCCTTCAAAAACCAGGAAAGGAAAGACCAGACTCCATTATTGTGAAAAATCTGTACTTTTACTGGCATAGAAACTGAATGCAACCAAGCAAAGCTGAAATTAAGGATTTTACCCGCGAACCTGCATATACAAATCATCCCCTCCCATTGTCCATCGTAAATCATCCAATCCACAGGTCTTCTAGGGGTCAGGTGGAAGCACATCTGCCCGCATCATCAATCAGGAATGTCACGATGGTTGGCCCGATAACAGTGGTTTCGATTTCCCCTTCTAAGCATACTAGCCTCTAAGTAAGTTTCATTTTCGGCACCCCCATAGCCCACACACCCCCTCCCCCTTTCTATGGCAGCCAAGCAGGAAGGCGGAGGCTGACACTTGGAATTTTATACCAGGTTGTATACTAGTGATAAAATTGAAGATATAGATAGATAGATATTCACAGAAAGAGAATATTCATATAATTTCAAAAGAGCAAAGGGAGAGTTTAAACGAACTGATAACTTCTGAGGAAATTATGTTTGCAATTAAACAGCTAAAAGTGGGTACAGCCCCTGGGACAGATGGTTTGACAGCTGTTTATTACAAGAATTTGCAGTTGGAAATGGTGGAACCACTGAAGGAATTATTTACTAATATACAACTTGAGGGAGGGATACTTCCGTCATGGAAGACAGCTTTTATTTCTTTGATTCCAAAGGAGGAACAAGATCACACACAACCAAAAAATTATAGGCCGATATCACTTTTAAATACAGATTACAAGATCTTTGCCAAAATACTAGCAAATAGATTAATGATAGTTATGCAACAGATGATCCATCATGACCAAACTGGTTTTATAAGTGGTAGACAAATGAAAAGTAATGTAAAGCAAATTGTTAACCTGTTAGAGTATCTGGGGAAGAACAACCAAATCCCTGCAGTGCTAATATTCCTTGATGCGGAGAAAGCATTTGATCGAATGAATTGGCATTTCTTATTGAAATTAATAGAAAAGATGCAATTTGGAGAACATTTTACACAATCCATTAAGGCAATATATCAGAAACAAACAGTGCAAATAATAATTAACGGTGGTTTAGCAGACACTTTTAATATAGAAAAAGGAACAAGGCAAGGATGTCCTTTGTCTCCATTATTGTTTATTTTGTCACTGGAAGTTTTGCTGAGTAAAATACATGGGTTAGACAAAATAAAGGGAATTAAAATCAGGCAGCATGAGTATAAATTAAGAGCATTTGCAGATGACTTGGTTGTTACTTTGACCCAACCAGTACAATCGGTTATAGGTTTAATGGAAATAATTAACCAATATGGACAAATATCTGGATTTAAAATAAATGCAGGTAAAACAAAGATAATAACTAAAAATATGACTACGAATCAAAAAGAAGAACTAGAAAGACTCACAGGATTTGAAATAGTAAAGAAGGTTAAATATCTAGGGGTTTATATTATGACTTCAAATGCGAAATTATACAAGTATAATTATGAACTGTTGTGGCAAAAATTACAGATAGAGATGGAACACTGGAAAAAACTTCAACTGTCCTTGTTGGGAAGAATAGCAGCAGTAAAAATGAATGTTTTGCCAAGGTTTTTATTTCTTTTTCAAATGATACCAACACTTAAAAAAGACGAAAATTTAAAGGAATGGCAGAAGGGTATTAGTAATTTTATCTGGGCAGGAAAGAGGCCGCGAGTAAAGCAAAAGATAATGCAAGATATACGTGAAAGAGGAGGTTTCAAAATGCCCAATTTAAGATTGTATTATGAAGCAGCTGCCCTCTCAGCAGTTAGTGATTGGATGAACTCAACAGAGGAAAGAATATTGAATATTGAAGGGTATGGTTTGCTTTACGGTTGGCATGCTTATCTATTATATGATAAAAGAGTGGATAAGACTTTTAAAAGCCATTTATTAAGGAATGCTTTATTGCGTGTCTGGAAAAAGTATCAATACAAATTAAATGATAAGTTACCAATTTGGACAGCACCCAGGCATGCGATAGAAAATATAAGTGTAGAGCAACAACAAGATGATATTACATATAAAGAACTTCTTAATAAAGAAAGAGGTATGCTACAATTAAAATCTATGAACCAACTAAGAGAAGAAGGAATAATCAAAACATGGTTTCAGTATGGGCAGCTGCAAACTAGATGGAGACAAGATCAAAAAATTGGCATCTTGCAAAGGGATGAGAACTTGGTAAAACAAATTAGAGATCAAAGTCAAATGCATATAAAAAGGTTGTATAACGCATTGGTTGAAATAGATTCAGAAACAGAGCTAGTTAAGGACTGTATGATAAAATGGGCACAAAATATTGGAGAACCAATAATGATGGAAACGTGGGAAAAAATATGGGTTAGAAATATAAGATTTACGCAGGCCTAAAATTTAAGAGATAATTTTTATAAAATGTTTTATAGATGGCACTTAGATCCTAAAAAGCTAGCCTGTATGTATCCAAGTTTACAACCCAAATGCTGGAGATGTGAATGTGAAGATGCTACGTATTATCATATATGGTGGACATGTAAAAAAATTAAGGCTTTTTGGATAAAAATATGGTGGATCATCTGGATGGGGAGGAACAAGCTCAAGCTCAACCCTTCCAAGACTGAGTGGCTGTGGTTCCCGGCATCCCGATATAGTCAGCTGACTCCATCGCTGACTATCGGGGGCGAGTCTTTGGCCCCCGTGGAGAGGGCACGCAATCTGGGAGTCCTCCTGGATACACAGCTGTCCTACATCTGACAGCTGTAGCCAGGGGGACCTTTTGTCAGGTTCGCCTGATTCGCCAGTTGCGCCCCTTTCTTGATTGGGATTCCGTGTGCACAGTCACTCATGCCCTCGTCACCTCTCGCCTGGACTACTGTAACGCTCTCTACATGGGGCTCCCCTTGAGGAGCACCCGGAGGCTCCAACTGGTCCAGAATGCGGCCACGCAGGTAATTACGGGGGCTACATGGCGCTCCCGCATAACACCGCTCCTGCGCGAGCTGCACTGGCTCCCAGTGGTCTTCCGGGTGCGCTTCAAGGTGCTGGTTACCACCTTTAAAGCACTCCATGGCATAGGGCCCAGTTATCTGCGAGACCGCCTTCTGCCACCGACGACCTCCCATCGACCCGTGCGCTCCCACAGAGAGGGCCTCCTCGGGGTGCCATCGGCCAAGCAATGCAGGCTGGTGACCTCCAGGGGGAGGGCCTTCTCTGTGGGGGCCCCTACCCTCTGGAATCAGTTGCCCCCAGAGATAAGAAGAATCCATGACCTCCGTGCCTTCCGCCGTGCCCTTAAAACATTTTTCTTCCAACAAGCCGAGCTTGCCTAAGCAAAGCCTTTTAAATAATTTTAAATTGGGGTGTTTTTTAAATTTGGGCCAATTTAGATATTCTTTTTAATTTGTTCTTAATGTTTATATTGTGTGTTTTTACTTGGCTGTACACCGCCCTGAGTCCCCAGGGAGAAGGGCGGTATAGAAATCTAAAAATAAATAAATAAATAAATAAAATAATTCAAAATATTTTAAAGAAAAAGATAAAATTTACCCCACAGTTTTTTCTGTTGGGCATATTTACAGATTTCAAGGTTATAGAGACCAAGCTGATTCTAAACTTAATAACAGCAGGTAGACTTTGAGTGGCACAGTACTGGAAGAAGGAAGAGTTACCTACCAATGAGGAATGGATGTTAAAAGTAGGGAATTTGGCAGATATGGCAAAAATTTCAGCATACCTGAAAGATCACTCAAATGAAAGATATGTACTGGAGTGGAGAAGATGGATTGACTATATTCAAAACAAGTATCAGACTAAAAAGTTCCAAATAGCTTATGAATGAAATATTCAATTTAATTTTTAGCTTATGATTATAGTTATTTGAACTATTTGGAGTTAGACCTAGTGAGAATTTGGAGTCTACAAAATGTTAGCTTATTTTAGCTTATGATTGTTAAATGCTATACCCTGTATTTGTTCTGGGAAGTGCGGGGAGGGGGGAGGGGGGAGGGGGAAGGGGGAGGGGGAAGGGGTGGGCAAGGGGGATGGGAAGGGGGAGGGGGGGGGGTGGGAGGGGTGGGAGAAAATGTTTGTACTTTTGAAAAACTTTTTAAATAAATAAAAAAAGAAAGTAAATCAGGAAGACTGTAATTGTGGAGTGTGTCTGGCAAGAACAAAGAATGCTTATCTACAGGAAATGTGCATGTGTAAATCTTGTAACAATTCTGGGTAGTTAGAAAGCTGATAAAAGTAACGAGTTAGACAACTTGCAGGCCTCAGCTAAAAATTAGGAATACAGATGGCCTGCAGCCAATAAAATGTGTATTAGATAACTCCTGAGGCATTCATTAGCCAAGGTTTAGGAATAGGGATAGCTAGAGACCAATAGAACAAATTGTAGAATTATTACTAAAATGTTTATTAGATGATATTTCTTATTATCTCGCCTTGTCCTGCGTTCTCTTTTAGTGAAAATGTATAAAGCTTACTTAATCCTTTGTTCTTGGTTCTTGGCATTTTGGCCAGGAGCCCTTTTCCTTGGAGTACTCCAATAAAAAGCAACCAGAAAACCTTCACCTTGTGTCTGGCATCCATCATTGGCTTCGGCACCAGGCTCAGACCCGAATTGGGGACAACAATCTGGGGGCTCATTCTGGGATTCCACGCCTGGATTCAATTGGAAGACACCAACGACTACCAGAGGAGGGCCCCTGGACGGGTAAGACTTAGTGGCTGAAAGGTGTGTGAATGCTCTGAAATAAAACTCCCGGTCGGTGACCAAGACTGTGTGTTTCTGCACTGCCAGCCGCCCTCAAAGCTCATGAGTCTTTTGACAGTGACTGAATACTCTGAAAAGCAAGGGGTGATGCAGAGATCCGTGGGTTTCACTGATGCATAGAGTGGATTGATTGAATGCAATGAGCCACTGTCTAAATGAACGTCCAGCCTCGGTAAGATCTTTGGTGACTTCTTAATTGAACTCAAATGCTGACGCCCTGAAGAAAGCGAGGAGCAGGAACAAGCACTGGAGGAAAAGAAAGAGGCAAAATGTGGAGAAAAGGTAAGAACTGGACAGGAGACATCCCAGGGGATAAGAGGAATCCACCTGAGATCCGGCTTTGAAATGGGAAACTGGCAGCAAAAAGGCATCCAGTCGAGGGGCGACAGAGTTGCCAAAAGGGAAGCTGCCCAAAGATATGCCTATGGGTTTGCCTCATTTTGAGATATTAGGAGGATTAGATATAGGGATCAAAGGTAGCCTTTTCTCATTATTGTATGTCTGTCTGGCCTCAACTTTCCTTGGACAATCCAAGTGATTTTTGGCAGTTTCAGGGACCTCATAACATGGAACTTATTGAGCAACTAAAAGCAATATTGCAGAAACAAAAGAGACACACAGAGATACAATATTTGGGCTTATTTGTGAAATTTGTTAATAGTCCATTTCTGTTAGAGGAGTGTGGAGGTAGTGTATATGTGTTTCTATGTTGTGTCATTTCCAACACTTGAGAGAGGAGCAAGGCCCTCTAATAACAATAAACAAAAAGGCCTTATTAGTATTATTTAAAAAATAAAAAGGATTTGGTAAAATGGAGCTCATTGGCTTGTGAAAGCTCCCCAAAATAATGATAATAATGATTGGTTTGCCTGGAGAAAGTATGAAAGGAAATATTTGTATGTGGCTTTTTTTATGCAAGCAGTTTGAATGAAGAATAAATGTGTAATTATGCTGATGTGTAAATGCCTGTGTGTGTTGACTCCCTATCCCCAGACTGTGAAAGGGGTTAATTATTTTGATTCTCTTTCTTATAAATAAAGGAAATAAAGCTTATTCTTTTATAAATTGTAACAAATGTAATACCAAAAGTGTGAGACTATCTGTCTGCTGTTAACTGCCTATGCAAAGTGAACACAAATGGTAATCAGTGGAGACAATGTATTATGACTTGCTAAGAGCTCCCCAGGAGACAGGAACTTACGCCTTGGGCAAAAATCGCTATCAGGAGACAGGAACATTGGCCTGTTATAGAAATGAAAGACTGAAAAACCTTCCTGGGTCAGACAGATACATTTATTTGCGCAAAGGTTCAGTGCAATTTTGGTTCCAGCAAATCTGAACAAAGAATGATTCTGATTTCTCTGTTTTTATACATTTCTAAGACACAGGATTCAATGAGCTCATTCATTCTCCATATATGGTTACATAGTTCGTTATATTATAATCATGTTATACTTCCATTATACTTTACTAATTATAAAACCATTACATACAATTTACTTTACTAATTATAAAACCATACATTATACTTTACTAATTATAAAATCATTACATACAATATACTTCACCATACATTATACTTTACTAATTATAAAACCATACATGTTAGTTAATAACTTTACTAACCCATCACTTCATAGTTTACAACTTTCCTTTAAAAGCTGTAATGGTCAAATGCAGAAATTTATGGCTCTATCTTAAGTATAAGTAACTTTGTTTCATATGCATTTCCCTTCCATATGGCTGTATTTCTGTAGTTTTGGTTCTGTGTAGAATCAGTGTGTTTGACACAGGGTCATAGGTCAGGTAACTATGAAGAACTCTATAATGTAATTGCTTAGCTTCTTCTCACTATCAGAGCCAGTCATCTACCAGAATACTACTCTTAGCTTTCCTGAGGGGTGACAGCTAGGCCTCATTAGAAGATATATTACTACTAATGGGGTTCAGCTGCCTTTAATATACTTTCCAACCAGCACGTTTCTCTTTTATAATAATGTGAATAGAGAGGGTCTTTTAGAGTTCATGTATCTGACTTCATGTATTTGACTTTGTATGATTTCTACTTTTATTCACATTATTTATTATTTATTATAATTCCTGCTTTATTCACATCAGGCCCAAGGTGAAAATTACAAGTAAATAAGACAAGATATTAGTGGATGGACAGAAATTGTCAAGATGACCCTTTAAAGTGTAAAACAACTTAAACGATGACTTAAGAGAACAACGGGGAGTTGGGAGGGCTTCTTAGGCATGGCGTGCATTGTGAAGGTGTATAAAATGTATAGCTTGAAAACTGTTTTTTGTGCTCTTTGAATTCAATCCATTTGGGAAGAGTCTAAGAGGCCACGCTTGCGACCGCTTTTCTTTTTATTTTCATGTTTTTCTTCAATAAATCTTTGATTTTGTTCACCAGACTTGTCTTCGAGTTGTGAGTATCAAATTTTGGGGTTTTAAATCTCACATAAAGAAACCCAGTGCTCCTCCAGTTATACTGGAGGACTCTGAGACTGGTCTGCCACCCCCCTACTTACTCATGGAATGGGACGCCCCAGACAAAGAGATCCCAGAGAAGGGGGGAGGCTGAGGAACAACGTAACCAAACAGTGAGTGATTCTTGTGACATCCAATCTCATTTAAAACTGAAACCGGAGATGCAGGCTCCATTCAGAGAAAATATAGTGGTAGGAGGAAGAAATAGATTCCATTGAGTGCTAGTTTACACACCATTTTCTACTTCAGACCTTTATAACTGGAAGCAACAAAATCCCAGTTATAGGGAAGACCCAGAGAAAATACACTCTCTGTTCTTACCTATTATAAGGACACATAACCCCACTTGGGAAGACATTCAGACACAGATGGATGTCCTTTTAATACCAGAGGAACAGAGACTGGTGAGGGAGGCAGTGGAGTGGCAGTTAAAAAAGAGCATGAGAATGACAACCGCTGGAAATGCCCCCTCACGGAGCCAGAATGGGATCTGGATGATGATGGGGACAATATGAGGCTACAGAGTTCTCAATCTTTAGTCTTCTATGGCAGTGGTAGTCAACCTTTTTATACCTGTTATGGAAGAAAGGAATTGAGCGACATCCCTTCAGGGCAGACAGAGTCAGTTTATTCGTATTGCGCAATAAGGGAGCAGATAGGTATTGGGCTACCTCGAGATCTGCACAACTCATGCATTCTGAACCCACAGTTCTTATACCCCTCCAGACAAAGGATTCTGCTAACACAGCAGTTCCAATTACACAGATACATTCGTTATTCAATTGACATCTCTTAATTACAAAAGTTTTACAATATCCTGACCAAAACAATCATAATTCTGCAGATTGGTGAAGCGTAGATAGTTAAATTATCTCTTGTTGACAGAAGGAAATCTCAAGGATGTGAATCCTCTTAACCTGGCCCTCTCATAGCTATATGTCACTGTCTGTTCCTATCTTCTGACATATGGGGGCCTCTTTATGATGTTTGTCCTAGCCAAAAGGAATTCGACTGAATTGGTCCCCTTTCCAGTTGGATGCATTTCCTTTCTTAATTAAACACATTTCTTGCTTGCAATACTTTGAGTGAAGAGGGCCCTTCAATGGTCATCTATCTGAACCCGCATTCATCATCATCATTACTATAATATTCCCCCCTCTGGGAGTTTTTCTATGCAGAAACTCCCACAATCTACAAGGTTAACTTCTGAGTATACAAAGTTCCAATAAACAAATATACCATATATAGAGTCTAATAATAAAAAAACTAAAGATAGGGTATTACTCAAATGATTCTTTGGGAGATTTTCTCCCTTCCACCAGTTCCATTTCCACATATGGGTCTGCCTCAGAATCGGTATGTTCTTCCACAGGATAGGGACCAAGTTGAGTAAGAAACTGTTCTGTTAAGGCTAGTTCCTTTTCAATTTGTAACTCCTTTACTGCTCTTATTGATAGTTGTTTGAGAACCGGGATTATGCAGGGGATGAACGTTAAACCAGCTATTGCACATATGAACAGGAATATCATCTGTTTAATCCATCCAGAACCTGGCACCCAAGAAAACCACATATCTGATATTTGTAACCTGTGGCTGATCTTGGAAGCCCTTTCCAGCAAGTCCTTAGCACCATCCCTGACCACACCTGATTTGTTCATATAGAAACAACAGTATTCTCCCAAAAATAAACATGCCCCTCCCTTCTCAGCTGTCAGAAGGTCCAGAGCACGTCTGTTTTGTAAAACGACGGCAGCTAAGGAATCTATCTGATCTTGGACTTCGACCAAGGTTCCAGCAATTTGATTCAGGCTTTCTTGAAGCTCCTCTGATATTTGCCGGAACTGTATTAAGGAGTGGGTTAATCCTGCCACTCCAGTTTCAACAGCAGTTCCCATTCCTAGAATTACTAAAAGTGGGATTAATATTGGGACCCTCTTTTGAACATGGCCCATAAGGGGAACAGGGATAGTATGTTCTCCACTGACAACACCTATTTTAGGAAAAAGGTGGGCTAGAGTACATGTTATGGTCCAGTTTGTTGGCAAACACAGATATGCATCCTTTCCACACAAGAAGAACACTCCTTTTTCCTCTATACAGAGTCCTATGTTCATGGAGAAAGCATGAAGCCTCCTGTTGTTTTCATGAGTCCAGACCCCCAAAGTCCCTGCCACAAACATTCCTGCTAATGGCTGCAACGGGACTTCTAGTGCCGGGTCCTTTTGTGTATCTCTGAGAATTGGTCCTTCAAAAAGATATCGGGAGGTAGTATTCCCAGGTGGAAAAAGGATACACAAACCTGATTTGGACTTTAAGTTGAACCAGATTGGAAACAATGGGGGCTGAAATGGTCTTGGACAGCTTTCAAAAGACATATTCCATCCTCCCCACTTTTCCTTCTTAAAGGTCATTCCTGGTGGAGTGGAGAACGTAACCCTTTCTTGAAATATGTGGTGTGCAGAAGGAAAAATATTTTTTGTTAATGGTACATCCATAAGGTTCATGTTAGGGCCAAAATATATTTCTGATGGACATTGTTCTTCTGTCAAGGATCCTACAGGCCTACCAAATTTCTGGTGTCTCTTTACGCACAAAGAAGGTGTTCCTATGAGGTCTACACCTGTAGCTATTGGGCCTGTAATAGGAAGACGACTTTTTCCCAGTCTTCTGAATGCCTCATAAAAATCTCTTTGTATTGGTGAGACGGGTGCTTTATTTCTACTGTCCCTTTCAAGGAGAATTGTGGCCTTTGTTCTTACCCAGAGTTGTGGTTTGACAGGAACAGCATGATAAGATGCAGGCTCAGCAGATAAATATAACTAGCACTTCTGACCTAAGTTAGGATCATGTTGATTAACAAGATCGTGACTTAATTCCAGAACCCTTGATATGTAGTCTCCTCTGTGTAATTGTTGTAAGGGTCCATTTTCCTTATGTATTCCCCCCTCAGCGGGGAATGTCAATAAGGCAACCTTAGGTCTTGGTGTTGTTTTTGGTCACAAGTAACGACCCCTTGCATAGACAATGCGTTTGTGGCGGGAGCGTAATGGACCTAAAGTGGTGCTACTGAGGGAACCAATGTGTGTTATGTGGTCACTTAGGAGTCCTGTTGCGAACAATGTCCAAAGCCAGAAATAAATCATAATCACCTACGGTGTAAAGCTCACCACGTCAGGAAGTGGGTCGGTGGTACATGTTGGTTGGGAAACAGGGGTGGCAACAAAAACCCTAGGTTTGCCACAAAAGTGTTCCTTATATATGTAGAACAGAAGTACCAATAAGGCTATGATAGCAGCCACCCACAAAGCCCAAACCCAAGCCCAGATTCCCTGTAACATGAGTGTGTATAAGAATATCTAATATTATAGGTAAAAATGTATAGCTACTAATACGATATATATCTACTAATAAGATGTATATCTACAATGTGGAGGTGTCCTTTTTCCTTACTGAGCTTCGGCCGTGCGCAGGGAACCAGCTTCCGGTGTGGTCCAGCAAGGCTTGATGATCACCACCGTGCATAGAGAGTTCGGCGCCTGGTAGAACTCAGCAGGGTGTATTCTTCTTGAATTTCAGCACGAGAGGTTTTTCCGTTCGGGTCACCTGGTATGTCACTGGATCACTTTGGTTCGCCGGCTTCAGTCTCGTCCAATGGATCCAGGATTTGCCTTACAAAGTCTTAACTGCAAGAGGTGAACACATCACAACAGTATATGGTCCTTTCCATCTCGGCTTTAAAGGTTCATCTTTCCAATGCTTCACCCATACTCTATCACCTGGTTTGAAATCATGACTCGCAGTTGTAATGGGGGGGGTCTGCACTCTTGCATATAATGCCTCAATTGATTAACATGATTGTTATGTTGTTGTAACTGCAAAAGCAATCTCTTAGCTTCCACTCCCCCTTTTTGAGCTAAGTCAGGCCAACCTTGAAAATGATGTTTGAACAACGTTGGGGGCCTTCCATATAAAAGTTCAAAAGGAGACAATTGGTATTTGGTATGTGGGGCAGTCCTAAAGATGTACAAGGCCATAGGAAAAACTTGAAGCCATGGCAAGTGGGTTTCTAAACACAACTTTGTAATGATTGCTTTCAATGAGCGATGCGCTCTCTCCAGTTTTCCACAACTCTGAGGCCGAAACGCACAATGATACCTCCATTTTACACCAGCTGCTTCAGCTAAGTGGCGATTTATACGTTGTACAAATTCTGGGCCATTATCAGAACTGATAGTAGATGGGTAGCCGAATCTTGGAATTATCTCCTTTAAAAGAAAGCGTGCCACTTGTATAGCTAACTTGTTTCGAGTAGGGAAAGCCTCCATCCATCCAGAATAAGTGTCAATAAAAGTGAGCAATGCTTTATATCCATTACATCTAGGCATATCAGTAAAATCCACTACTAAATAATCCATAGGCAAGTAAGAAATGGGTTGCTGTCCTTGGGGTAAACGTGGTCCTTGTTTTGCATTGACTTGAGCACAAGTGGAACACTGAGAAGTTACTTTAGCCACTAGGCTCTGTAAATTAGGAATGTAAAAAGCGGCCTGTAACTGTTGGGCCAAAGCAGTCTTGCCTATGTGCGAAGTTTGATGTGCTTCCACAACTAAAGGCCAAGCAAGGGAAATTGGTACCACTGGGCGATTGTCCGGAAGGGTGTACCAACCCTGCACGAGAGTGGCTTTGAGATCCCCTTCAGCTTTTTCCCTTTCCATGTTCGTATATGTAGGATGGGATTTCTCAATGTATGATAGTATTTCCTGTGCCAAATAGAGATGACAATCCTGCTTATCTAGGGGCTGGTGTGCTGCCAGTTTAGCTTCTTTGTCAGCAAATCTATTGCCTTGGGCAATGAGGGTGTCTGTCTTCTGATGACCAGGGCAATGGATGACAGCTAAAGACTTAGGAAGCTGTGCAGCATGAATCAATCTTTTAATTAAAGAAGCATGTTGTATTAATTTGCCTGAAGAATCAGTGAAGCCCCGTTCTTTATAAATGGCTGCATGTGCTTGGATAGTCAAAAAGGCATATTTACTGTCCGTGTATACATTAATAGTCTTGTCTGTGGCCAATTCTAATGCTCGAATCAGGCCCCATAATTCCGCAGCCTGAGCAGAAGTTCCAACGGGAAGAGGTGCACTTTCAATGACTGCGTTCTGACTAACCACTGCATACCCTGCATACCTAATTCCTTGCTCTACAAAACTAGATCCATCCGTAAACCAAATGAGCTGAGCGTGGGCTAGAGGGGTATCAGTCAAGTCTGGTCTGCAGGAATACTGATGATCTAATACATGTAAACAGTCATGCAGCGGGAGAGACGTGTCTGGGATTGGCATAAGGGTAGCCTGGTTAATTGTTGCACATGATGAAGGCTCAGTTGAGGGTTTTCAAGCAAGAGGGCTTGGTATTTATGCAAACGTTGATTGCTTATCCACAAATGCCCTTTATTCTCCAAAATAGTTTGCAAAGCATGTGATGTATAAACTGCTACTTCTGAAGTAAAAGTCAGTTTGTTTGTATCTGTCACAAGTTCTGAGACCGCAGCTAACATCTTAAGACAGTGGGGCCATCCTTGCGCTGGGCCGTCTAGTTGTTTAGATAAGTAAGCGACCGGCCTTTGCCAGGACCCCTGCTGTTGTGTCAACACTCCTAAAGCCACATTATGACGAACATCCACATAAAGACGAAAGGGCTTGGTGAGATCAGGTAACCCTAACGCTGGAGAGGATGTGAGAGTTTCCTTTAATTGGCTGAAGGAATTTGCTTGTTCCTTGCCCCATTCAAAAGGCTCTGTTTCTGCTCCATGTGTGGATGCATACAAAGGCTTGGCAAGCAGGGCAAAATTAGGCACCCATAAACGACAAAAGCCCATAACGCCCAAAATGCCTCGCAGTTCCTTTCGATTTTTAGGTGGGGGCAGCTGCAAAATTGCCTGTTTCCTAGGTAAGCCTAAGTTTCTTTGGCCTTGAGACAAGAGATATCCCAGATATGAAACTTCCTTTTTAACTAATTGTGCCTTCTTCTTGGAAGCCCTATACCCACAGTCTCTCAGTAATTCGAGAAGGATTTGGGTGTTTTTGAAACAATTCTCCTGCGTGGTTCCTGTCACTAAAACATCATCGACATATTGGAGGAGACAGTCTCCAGCCTGTACTGGTTGAAAATATTGTAAGTCCAAGGCAAGGGCTTGACCAAAAACGGTTGGAGAATTTTTAAAGCCTTGAGGCAATCTGGTCCAAGTATATTGGCAATGTCTATGTGATTTAAAGTCTCTCCACTCAAAAGCGAACAAGTCTTGGCTATCAGGATGTAAGGGTATTGTAAAGAAAGCATCCTTTAAGTCTATAACTGAAAACCATGCTGCTGAAGGAGGGATGGTCCCCAATAAAATATAGGGGTTGGACACAATTGCATGTAATGTTATCGTCCTTAAATTGATGGGTCGAAGATCCTGTGCAGGTCTGAAGCTGCCATCCGGTTTTTTTATGGGCAAAATAGCCGTATTCCATGGAGATTGTGTTTCTCTTAATATTCCAGCAGCTAGGTATTTGTCTATTAAGACTTGTATGGCCTCAGTGGCTGCTTGTGGCATGTAATACTGGGGCACTCTAATAGGCTGGTATCCTGGTTTCAATTTGACTTCTACTGGAGAGGCAAATATAGCTAGGCCAGGGGGGTTATCTTCTGCCCACAGGGTAGGGACATTGAAGTCCTCCCAGTTGCTTTCAGTGGGGGTGTCTTGCATCAGCATTAATCGCCACGTCTCTTCCACTGGGTGCATTACTGTTAGGAACTGTCCATTATCATTGAAAGAAATTGTGGCTTTCATTTTAGAAAGCAAATCTCTTCCTAACAGTGGAATCGGGCAATCAGGCATGTACAAAAATTGGTGTTCAACTAAGCCGTCTCCCAGCTTGCATTTTACTGGCTTCAGGAGACTGTGTGAAACTGCTTTGCCTGACACCCCCGGACTCTAATCTTGTTAGCTGACAAAGGGGCCACTTGTTTATTCATGACTGATCGACTAGCACCAGTATCAACTAACATGCGGACGTGTCGTCCTGCCACCCATAAATCCATCAAAGGCTCCGGAGGGTGGGGTGGGGGCACGGAGCCGTGGCATCTTCAATTATCCCACTCCATCTCAGCCAGGCCGATCACTTCCTCATTCTGGTAAGGCTGGCTGGGGGGGACAAACTGCCTGTCATCTCCTCTCCTTCCGCTGGAATATCCCCTTCTGTTTCCCCTCATGTTCCGTCCTCTCTGACTTCCTCTCACCCTCGGTGTCCCGTAGGATTCTTCTCTGAAGTCCTTCCGTCTACGGGGACATTCTCTCTTCCAATGACCCTCTTCCTTACAAAATGCACACTGGTTGGGTCCTAAAACGACTCCTCCAAGTGCCAGAGCTAACATCTCTGTCTTCTTTCTGTCTTTCGCCACTTGCTTTTTCTCTTCCTCTTTATCTCTGTTCAAATACACTTTCCTTGCAACTTCGAGGAGCTCACTCGTATTTTTACCCAGAGCACCCTCCAACTTTTGTAGCTTCCGCCTAATGTCCGGGGCACTCTGGCTGATAAATCTCTCATTCAACATGAATCTATTCGCTGGATCTTCTATGTTAATTCCAGTATTGATTTTATAAGATTCTACTAATCTGGTTAAAAATCCCTCTGGGGTTTCTTCCTTCTCCTGTATAACGGTGGCCGTTTTAGCATAATTGACAGGTCCTTTTGCAGCCTCCCGTAAAGAGTTAACACATAAGAGGCGGTACTCATTCAATAGTTTTTGATGTGGGGCATTATTTGCATCCCAATTAGGGTCTGCTTCAGCAGCCGCCAATGCCTTATCAGCTGCTTGATTTGCATCAGGATATAGACAGCTCAAAACTTTTTCTTTAGCAATTTTGAATTTTTCCCTATCTTCCATAGAGAGCAATGTATTTAACAGTATTTGGATATCTCCCCACATGGGTCTATGGGTTTGCATGATGGTGTTGAATAGATCCACTATTTCATGGGGTTTGCTGCTAAATGGACCATATTGCTGCTTCCAGTTAAGAAGGTCCGTAGTAGTGAAGGGCTGGTACTGTAGCAAGGAACGAATAATGGGTTGTCCTTGCGGATCTTGAGAATGATCTAACACCTCTCTCAGAGGGGCGAGATTTTCTGCCTGTTTGAGGTTTGTTTGGCTTCGAGTCCGGGAGCTAATAGGTTGGTTTTGTTTTATCTCATCCTCTTCTCCCTCAGACTTAACTTCCCTTTTATCATGTTGATGTTTCTTTCGAGGTTGAATGGCTTTCTGTGTTGCATTTACAGGCACAGGCAGCGTTGGGTATATGTTTTGTCTTCGGGTTGCAGGGGGAGGAGGTGCATGGGGGGGGGCAGTTTAGCTCTTCCTCCTCTGCCTGACTGAGAACTCTGGTTTTAAGTGTTTGTTTGCTGGTCTTATGTTTTTCTCTCATCACACACGCTCTCACACATTCAATCTGACACTTTCTAAGCCATTTGGGTT
Organism: Ptyas mucosa; assembly: GCA_012654045.1. Classification (NCBI taxonomy): domain Eukaryota; kingdom Metazoa; phylum Chordata; class Lepidosauria; order Squamata; family Colubridae; genus Ptyas; species Ptyas mucosa. Next base: position 335,235 of record WNWU01013108.1, read on the forward strand.
TTGCCTTTTGAATGATCTGCCACTGATCAATGTATGGGCACTGTTCCCAACGACCCTCTTGTGTAATTATCCTGTACACACTTGAAATTATTATGGGATCCAAAGAGCCCTCCGGTGGCCATTTTACGCCGAAATCTGGCCATACATTAACACAAAAGTGTTTCAAGGTGTCAGGATTACACGGAGGACCGCCATATGATTCACTAAAGGCTTGTTGAAAGTTGGCTAGCAAACACTGCAACGGCGTCTGTTGGGTGCAATTAGCCCCCCCATCCTAATTTCTAAAGCACTACCAGTGACCTGGGACGCTGGAAAATCGACAGTCACCTTCAGGAACTGCACCGGTTTAACCACCCTCACAATCCTAACCAGGAGAATTAAAGGACGCCGCCTTTTTCTCCTAGGAGAGTGATCAAGTCTCCTCTTCTGTCTCAAAATAGACAGGTCTTTTTCCCCCGTTTAAATGTATACTTGCCTGTAAGCAGTCTTGATTCTCCGCGGAGATTTCTGAGTCTGGTCTGCCCTCTTGTGGGTCCTTGGCTGAGCCGCGTCTCCAGCGAGCATGTGGCAATCCCTCACCGAAGAATTCCTATAGACTGCAATGGAGTCTGGGCCGGCTGATGAACCTTCGTTGGGAAAATGTCGCCTCTCGCTGGGGCAGCTCGCCCGGTAGATAATAATCTCTGCCTCTCAAAGTCCCATCTGGGGTGCCAGAATTGTTATGGAAGAAAGGAATTGAGCGACATCCCTTCAGGGCAGACAGAGTCAGTTTATTCGTATTGCGCAATAAGGGAGCAGATAGGTATTGGGCTACCTCGAGATCTGCACAACTCATGCATTCTGAACCCACAGTTCTTATACCCCTCCAGACAAAGGATTCTGCTAACACAGCAGTTCCAATTACACAGATACATTCGTTATTCAATTGACATCTCTTAATTACAAAAGTTTTACAATATCCTGACCAAAACAATCATAATTCTGCAGATTGGTGAAGCGTAGATAGTTAAATTATCTCTTGTTGACAGAAGGAAATCTCAAGGATGTGAATCCTCTTGACCTGGCCCTCTCATAGCTATATGTCACTGTCTGTTCCTATCTTCTGACATATGGGGGCCTCTTTATGATGTTTGTCCTAGCCAAAAGGAATTCGACTGAATTGGTCCCCTTTCCAGTTGGATGCATTTCCTTTCTTAATTAAACACATTTCTTGCTTGCAATACTTTGAGTGAAGAGGGCCCTTCAATGGTCATCTATCTGAACCCGCATTCATCATCATCATTACTATAATATACCTACCACCCACTTTTGTATCTCTGTTAGTAGTAAAATTTTCTAACCACCCACCGGTTCCACAGTAATGGTGATTTATAAAGTAGGGAAGTAACTTTGCTTTATAAAATTTATAAAGCAGAGTTACAGCAAGTTAAAGCATATAATAATAATTACTTACAAAATACTTTATGTCGGACTTTCGCTAAATTTGGCAGAATAAATCTTTATAAAACAACTTACTGTAGTTACATCTATCTTTTTATTTATACTTTGCATACATAGAAGCATGAAGTCTGATGAAATTACATGTAATTAATTAAATTATTAATGAGATCCCTGAGGCTGATGCTGCGAAACTAAATACTGGATATCTGGCTCAATTTTTGTAAGGAACAAACGAAAGTCTCCTCTTTCGGAAATATTCAGGCGGTTTCTTTCTGTTGTGGCTCTGACCCCCGAGCCCATCGTATCGGAGGAAGAAGGCTCCGAACATGAAGGAGAGGAGCCGGCCAGGCCTCCCTCCCCCGGCCCCTCCTCTCTGACAATTCCTCAGGTGTCGGCCGAAGGAGAGGAGATTGGCCAGAAAAAGAAGAGTGAAGAGACCAGGGGCAGGGAGCTATTGCTCCCTCAACCTCCCCAGCCCCTGGTGGAAGTCCAAAGTGGGGGATCTAAACATAAGATGTTAATAGATACAGGAGCCAGTAGATCTGTCCTTAACAGACCTATTGCTCCTTGGACTACCGATGAGATACCTTTTGTTGGGGCTTCAGGAAAGGCTATATCGTGCCTGAAACAACAAAATCCCAAATTGCACAGCAGGAGGTTAGAAACTTAGGGAACGGCATCTCTGCAGGACAGCTGGAGACTTTTAGCCTACGGAGGGAAGCAATCCATTAAAGCCCCCTGTTAATAGAAAACAATTGGGATTCTTGGGGATGGCTGGTTTTTGTAGAATTTGGATTCTTAATTTTTGATTAATTGTCAAGCCCCTTTATGAGGCTGTTAAAGGGGGGATGGGAAAATATTTGAATGGATTTGATAATGCCAACAAACATTCACACAAATAGAGAGTGAGCTTATGGGAGCACCGGCACTGGGGCTTCCAGACCCCACAACACCTTTTACTCTATTTGTACATGAATGGGAAGGCATTGCAATGAAAGTTCTCACCCAGAAATTAGGCTCATGGCAAAGACCTGTGGCATTGGGATGGCTTGTGAACAGTGGCAGCAACAGCCCTGCTAGTTGAAGAAGCTCAGCAGTTAACACTATCACTTTCTTTCATAGTAAAAGTCCCAGACGGAGTTCAAAAGATTATGGAAGTAAAGGGAGCATTTTGGATGACTGGGGGCTGTCAAGCCAAGTATCAGACCCTCTTGCTTGATTCCCCAGCCATACAATTACAGATACTCAATCCAGCTACACTCTTGCCCCAGCTGAATCGCATCATGAGAAAGGCAGGATATGCAGTGTTCACACCATGGGAAGTTGTAGAAGTCAACCCATTACCAGTAAACATTTCTCTCCAACTAGCTGAACAGGTCATTCTAACTAGAGCCTTACAGCTGGCTGTGAGACAAACATTAATAGCAAATATACCTTTGGAGTCTTGCATGCCCATGGAGCCTTATGGAAGGAAAGAGTATTATTAAATGCAAGAGAATCAACTGTTAAATATAGCCCACAAAATTTAAAATTATTGGAGGCTGTTTGGCAACCAAAACAAGTAGCAGTCTTATACCTACAAGTAATATTTTTTAATAGTTCATTACAATTTCTACCATTAATACTCTTCCTTCCTCATCCTCATATATTTGTTTGGATTGTATTGTCTGTTTGATGTAAAATGCTACTCCTCTTTTGCTTTGACCAGCCAAAGTTGTATACAATGTCCCTAGTTTTATTCGCTCAAAAATTTTTTATGTTGCTTTCTAATATGCACTTCTTGTAAACATATAATTTCTAATTTTAACTTCTCTAATTTATTAAATATTTTTCTTCTCTTTATTACCAAATTTAATCCATTTATATTCAACGATATTATTTTAATTTCTTCTTCCATTTCTTATTTATTTATTTGCTTTGTTGATCTAGTCATTCTTATCTCCCTTAGTTCTTTCGCCCTTGCTCCTTCTCTTAACGCTCTCTCTTCTTGTTCTTTTGTTGTCTCTCTTGGCTGTTCTTTCTTCTCCTCCTGTTGTTCATCCCCTTTTTCTTCCCTCAACCTTCCTTCCTCTTGGACATCTATGTATTGTTTATAAAATAACTCTGCTTTCTCTACTGAATCTAGTCTGTATCTTTGTTCTTCCCAGTTCACCAATATTCCTTCTGGAATCAACCATCTAAAATTTATTCCTCTCTTTATCAAACATTTCGTGAGAAATTGATATTCTTTTCTCAAATCTCTCACTCTTCTTGGAATTTGTTTCAGTGCCACTATTTCTCTCCCCTTGTGCTTTATCATCGTGTTTCTCATCAATTGCAATATCTCTGTTCTCAGTGTTTTCTTGGTGAATCTGACATGAATTTCTCTAGGTAGATTATGTCTCATCGCATATCTTGTGTGCACTCTGTATATCTCATCGATTCCACTTAATATCCCTTCCTTAATTTCTTCCATTGCTTCTGCTAGTATCGCTGCAATTTTCTCTGCTAAATTTTCTCCCTTTTCTTCCTCAATGTTTTGTAATCTTAGATAAAAATCAGCTTTATCCATTTCCAGGGTTATTTTGTTTTTTCCTTATTTTTATCAGTAATTGTAAGTCTATAGTCCATCTCTTCACCTTTTTTCTCCGTTGCTTCTGCTTTTTCTTCCATTTGCTGCAATCGTTGTTCATTTTTCCCTATCATTTCTTTAACTTCTTTCAATTCTCCTTCCATTTTTTCCATTCTCCCATCTACCTTGTCTAATCTTGTCTTAAGATCTTCATATATAGTCTGTAGCATATTTTTTAATTCTATGTTTATTTTCTCTTGCTGTGGCGTGGGTTCTGTTGTTTTTTGCCCAATAGTACCAGATGCTGCAGATATTGATGGTGATGATGAATGTTGTGTTGTTTTCTTCATCTTGTTGTTGTTTTTTTTCAAATCTTACTGCCCAGTTTATAATCCAAATATTCGATTTCTTCAAATTCAAACTGCCCACTCAGACTCTTCAGGTTCTTGCTACCCTAATCCACATAGATTTAATCCATATAGGATAAAAAAAAGGTAGAAAGACTGTAACTGAAAAAACAACACTAAAAACAATGAAAAATCAAAAACAGCCAAGATGCCCCAAAAAGGCAAAAAGAAAAGAAAAGAAAAGGAAAAAGAAAAAGAAGGAAAAAGAAAAGCAAAAGAGAAAAAAAGATTTTTCAAATTTTACTACCCAGTTTTATAATCAAAATACTCAATTTCTTTAAATTCAAAATGCCCAATCAGATTCTTCAGGTTCTTGATACCCTACTCCACAAAGATTTAATCCATAAACTATACAAAAAGCCAAGAACAAACAGCCCAAAAGGCAAAAATGAAGAGAAAAAAAATAAAAATTAAAAAGATGGGGGGGAGGGGGGAAGAGAAGATAGAACCAGATCAGTGCAAAAAAAGAAATAAAAATTAACTAGTCCAAAACCCAGGTATTTGCCCAAACTCTCCAACCAGGCGATAAAAAGATGGAAAAAAAATGTATCCAGAATTTATAGCCCCATCAAATGAAAGGAAA
>WNWU01013108.1:340615-387041 GCA_012654045.1 Ptyas mucosa
TAAATTACTTTTTCAGCTTTTGTTAATTAGCTTTTATTAATGGCTTCCGCTTCTTCGCCACTGTTCCGGAAGTGGGGAGGTAGCCTTTATCCACTCCCTCCCCTCTCTGCCAATTTTCTTGAGTAAATAGTTTTAAAAGTTCAGGAGTTAAATGTATAGAGGAATCTTGTTTACAAGACCACCATCTTACCCAGATAATCGCCTTCTTCTTTTTCCTTTATCTTCTTGCGTGTGACCGCCTGGCTTTTGGCAGCTCCTAATGGCTGCCTTCCCACGCTGCTAGGTCAAGGGCTGATGTAGACACTACAGAGAATTTGTGGCTTCTCTGTTCATGCCTGCCTGTGCCTTCATTCTTCACTGTTCTTACAGAACAGCTATGATCCTGAGGATCCCTTAAAGCAGCTGAGATATCAGTATTTTCCAGGAGTCCCCAGAATTTGCTGTATCGCCACTGGCCCTGGCCACACCCCAGTGCATTCTAAGATACCCCTTTACACAAAAGGGAATTGGGCTGCAGATAGAGCTGCTAAGGAAGCCACCCTACGACACTTAGAATTAACAGCCTACCTAATTCCTATTTCTCCATACCCACGTCTCCACTCTCTTATACACCCTAGGATAGGACATGGGCCACATCAATTGGAGGCAGGGAGAGGAATGATGGGTGGTGGAAGGTAGAGGGCAGACTTATTCTACCAAATACACCTCAGAGGATTCATTTATAACAAATACATGCTAGCACACACTGGGGGTCAAAAGCACTGGTAGACTTTGTGACATGCTGTGTAGTAGGCAAGGGTCTCTATTCCGCTGTCTCCCAAGCTGTAGCAGCTTGCCTGATCTATGCCAGAAATAATCAAAAAGTAGCCAGGCACCCACCCCTATGAGTCCAACTTAAAGACAACTACCAAGGGACAATTTGGGAAATAGACGTCACTGAATTTCCTAGAAAGCAAGGTTTTAAGGATGTTTTGGGACTAAAATGTACCTTCACAGGATGGCCTGAGGCTTTTGCTTGCAGGACTAATAAAGAGCATGAAGTAGTAAACATCCTACTGAAAGAAATTATTCCTAGGTTTGGACTGCCAAATAGTATATCATTTGATTGTGACCTGTGAAGGAAAGGTTATGTATTCGAATGGACTGTGATCCGATACACACACAAACACACTAAAGCATGGAAGTTGACAGAGGAGTCTTGAGAAAGTAACTGGTTTAATAAAAACACATAAAAACAAAACCTACAAGAAGGCATCAACAGCCTAAAAGATTTTCCTCTCAGCAAAGTCCATTTGCTCTAATCTTCTTCCCAAGCATGGGAGGCTCTCTGGGTCAGTCTTCCTGTTACAATCTGATGAGCGGCCGCCCAGCAACCTGGAAGTGTCCCGGTTGGCTGAGTTTGATAGTTCGGCCGGCGGGAAGCTGTGAAGTGTTTATTGGCTGCGCGAGCTGACAGCTGCAATATAAATAGCGGCTGCATGCAACCCAGGTTAGGTTACATTTTAACTCTTGGTTGTTGTTAATAAACCGTGTTGTTTTTACCTCGGCTTTCTCCGGCTTGTTCTTCAATCCATAACACTGGCGATGAGGGTGGGATGACCCCCCACTGAGCTACGGCCACGAGAGAGGAATTGACCCGCTGTCGGCGTTTTCAGAAGGCAGCTACATGAGGCAAACATTTTTTTTCTTTCTTCCTCCATTTGTGCCTGCAACCTCCTCTAATGAGTAACCCGGCTATCTTTATGCCTTTTGTGCCTGGTGCAGAAACTTGGGATGCTTACATTGAGCGTTTCGAGTGTTTCTTGCAGGCAAATGACTATACTGACTTTTCCAACGACTGGAAACGGGCTCATTTCCTCAACGCGTGCGGGCCTCAGATTTTTGCAACGGCCCGGGCGCTTGTAGCACCCCAACAGTTGTCAACCGTCCCTTGGTCTACTTTGTTGGCTAAATTGAAGGGCCACTACGTGCCCGCGCCTTGTCGGATTTTTCGCCGCTTTCTTTTTCGACAACGGGTGCAAAAGGAAGGGAAGTCCATTAATGACTATCTTGCCGCCCTTCAGACTGAGGCGATAAACTGTGAATTTGAAAACCTTGACGACTCCCTCCTCGAGCAACTAGTTTGCAGCGTGCGCGATTTGCGGTTGCAGCGCTGCCTCTTGGCCAAATCTGTCATCAATTTGCAGGCTGCTGTTGACGAAGCGGCCGCGTTTGAGATGTCCGACCGGTCCGCGGCGGAAATTTGTAACTTCCCACACGTCTTGCCGGCTTCTCACTGTGCAGCCATACAGCTAGGGAAGTCTTACGAATGCCCTGACACCGTCTCTGACAGCGAAGAGGAGGTGGGCCGCCTTAAGGCGTCGGTCATCAATCGACGCCCACCATCTAAAAGAGAGGCCCCAGCGTTCTGCTTGGGTTGTGGAGATCTACATCCCCATGCTTCTTGCCGTTTTCGAAACGCCGTTTGCCGCCACTGCAGAAAGAAAGGTCACCTGGCAAAGGTTTGCCGTTCGAGACCCCCCGCGGATGCGACGGGAGCACCACTTTCCATCAAATCAGCCCGGAAAGGTTTCAACGGTCCTCAGGATTTTTGTTTTGCCATTTCCCGCTGTGACCTTCCCTCGTCTGTCAGCCATGCCGCTTCAGGTCACAAGAAGATCTTCTTGACCGTCCGCATCGAAGGGAAACCGTGCAGGATGGAAGTGGATACTGGTTCATCTAAGTCCATCATCGCCTGGCAGACCCTTAAAGAACTGGTGCCGTTTTTTGCCCGTGATAGTCTGCAACCCTGTTCTACTTGTCTTCACAACTACCAGGGAAAGGGCATCCCCATTCTGGGTTGTAGCCAGTTCATGGTGGAGTGGGGGGAGTTTGCGGACCCCCTCCCAGTTTTGGTAGTCAAGGGCAGTCTCCCTAGCCTTTTGGGTTTAGACTGGTTCGGGGCGTTGGGGCTTTCCATCGCCGGCATTCATACCACGTCTACTGATGACTTTGAAACTCTGACGGCTGAATTCGCCGAGGTTTTCAACGGCACCCTGGGTAAATATAAGGGTACTCCCATATCTCTGAACTTAGATCCCCAGGTGCCACCTATACGTCTTAAGCCCCGACGGGTACCTTTTGCCCTTCGCCCCAAGGTGGACGCTGAGATAGACAAGTTGCTGGCCCAGGGTGTACTTGAGCCTACAGATTATTCTCGATGGGAGACCCCTATCGTTATCCCCACTAAACCGGATGGTTCCATCCGTATCTGTGGGGACTTTAAGTGTACCCTTAATCAGGCATTGCCGGCCCACCCGTACCCGGTTCCAGTAGTCCAGCATCTCTTACACTCCTTGGGTTGAGGTTCTATCTTTGCCAAATTGGACATGTCCCAGGCGTACTAACAGCTTCCTGTTGACGACGCCACAGCCGCCGCTCAAACTATTGTTACGCACCGGGGCGCTTTTAAGTGCCGCCGGTTGCAATTTGGGGTCTGCGTAGCTCCCGGCATTTTTCAGAGCCTTATGGAGCGGTTGCTCCAGGGAATCCCTGGCGTCATTCCATACTTCGACGATGTTTTGATTTCGGCCACCACCAAACATGACCTCGTCGAACATATTTGCCAAGTGCTACACAGATTCCAACAAAAGGGCCTGAAACTCAAAAAATCTAAGTGCAAGTTCGGCGTCCCCCACGTCTAATTTCTAGGGTTTCTTTTTTTTTTTTATTGAAAAAGTTTTAAAAATTTTACATACATTTTCTCCCCCCTCCCCAACCACCCCCCCGACTTCCCAGAGCAAATACAAGATAAAATACAGCTCAAATTCTCTAAGTTAAACTCCATTTCACACTTATCATAATCCTAATCATTAAACAAGTAGATAAAAGGAAAGCAAGTCTTCTTTCTTCTTATTCCATCTAATTCAACAGAACTAATCTCCATTTATAGTTACAGCAGTTAATAAAACAATTAAGTATTACCTAATCAAACCTATCATTACTCAATATAACTAATTAATACTTAACAAATTATTAAGTCTATACGATTTAACAAAATATTTTATAACTTCTTTCATTTAAAACAGAAAAAAACCCAACAACAAAAAAAAATAAAGAAACCCTCAATCAAAAAAACCCCCAAATTTAAAATAAAATACTATATAAAGTCTTCCGTCCTCCATTTTTAAACCATCAAGGTCCATTTATAGTTAAAACACTTAATAATAAAAATAATAATAATAATTTTTTTAATTAAAAAAAGAATATAACAATCAAACCTCTTATTAATTTATCAATACAGATAAAACGTCATTTAATAACTATATCAAACATTTAAATTCTTCATACTAGATTAAACCAGTTGCTAATCTTCTTGTCTTCACATCTTCCAACAGCATATAGAATATCTTCATTTACGTCTACCCACCTAAATAAAAAATTGCTTCTTTATAAAAAAAAAAACCCCCGAGTGACTTTATAATTATATTTGTGATAATATCCATCAAATCCAGTCAAAAATTAGATTAGTAGATTCATCAGACGTATTAGGGAAACCACCAGATCACCTGCAGTTGCTCTAGATCCATAGTCCTTTTGCCTTATATTTATTACCATCAAACAGGAAACTCCAGTTTACTATATTCAATAAAACTTCTGCGATTACAGTTAGATCCAGATTTATCACAGTCCTTAATAAAATATTCCAAATCCTTCAAGTCAGGGCATATTTCACAGCCCAGCACACCAGCATTGCTGTGATCTGTTTATTCTTCTCAAAATATTCCAATACAGCTATAGATTGCCTCCTCATCGTCGCTCATCACTTGGTTAACTGGCATTAAACTGCTGTCTACTTTTTTTTTCCCAAAAATTCAAAATCTTTAAACATATAAACAATACTTTTTAAGGACCATCATCTCATCAAGCAGGGTTATTTTCCATTTCTCCAGGCTTTCTTCTTTTCCTTTTTACGAACTTTCTTCTTAACTTTAATCCCTCTGCCTTTTTTAACTCCAGTAAAATTTTGCGATTTTTGGAATTGGATATTATAAAATTTTTGCAGAAATGTAGCTTCTTCTGGAAACAGCTCTTTAAGTACAGATTGAATTTTATAAAAAAAAATTTGTGTAGCCAAAATTTCATCAACTTCCAGAATTTCTTGCTCCTTATCCTGCTCAGCCTTCATCTTTCTCTCTTCTGTAAGATCTGCTATGACCTGTTGTTGTTTTTTTTCCTCTCCCAGCTCTTCATTCAATCCCCCACTGCTAGATTGCAACTCAGTATTTCCATGTATTTCATTGTTTCCAGCTTGAGAAGCTTGAAATATAGTATCAATTCTTTTCAATAAAGCAGAGGTAATTGAACTCAAAGCTTCCTCAAAGTCAGACCATTGAGGGTTAATTAACCCTCCTTTGCTTTCTTTGCTTTCAAAAAGACCAGCCATCTTGCCCCCCTTCTTCCTTCCCTTCCAGAAGGACGGGGGAAAAAAAGGAAAAAAAAAGAGTTTCAAGAAGAAAAAAGGAAAAAAAAAGACCTTTTAATTTGTATTGCTGCTTGAATTATTATTATTACATCCTTTCTTATTTCATCCACTTTTCAAAAAGGAGTTTTACGTTTCAAACAGGGGCTTGTCAATAATTACTTTTAACTTTCACTTCTTCACGCCCCGTTGAAACTCAAATGCCATCTTGCTTTCACTTTCCACTTAGGAAAAATCTTTTAAAGAAAGTAAATCCCTGGAGTTAAAAAAAAGAAAAAAAATACTTGCTGTTTCCTTCGTGGAACTTGTGCTCCGCCAGCTTGGTTCAAGAAGTATTTGTTTAAAGTTGTTTAATGGGGTGGCCGCGGCATCTAGTTCTGACAGGGAAAAACTTCCCCATCAGAGGCATCCCAGGTCCGGAGCTTTGACAGGCTTCACGGGGAGCTCTCATCTTCGAGCACCAGATTATTAGCAAAACCTGGTGCTCTTAGGGAGCTCTACCCCACCCGTCTGCTCTCCTTCCCCCCTTCTTCCTGGGGGGAAGGATTCCAAACCGCAAGACAGCCGATTTTCGCTGTTCTTGCGATTCTACGGAGTCTGGGGCTGGCGCTTCGCAAAGAAGCGTCTGGCGATGCCGGCGGCTCAACCGGAAGTCCGAATTTCTAGGGTTTCTTGTAGATGAGTCTGGTATCCACCCTACGCCTTCTAAGGTTGAGGCCATAAAGAAGGCCCCAACTCCACCATGCAGGGCCGAGCTCCAGGCTTTTTTGGGCCTGCTTAATTTTTATAGCATATTTCTGCCGAATAAGGCATCCGTGGCGGAACTGCTCCATCGGCTATTGGATAGGACGGCCCCCTGGAATTGGGGGCAAGCCCAAGCTACTGCTTTTAGGGCTGTTAAGGACCTACTTACTTCTGATGCCGTGCTGGTCCAGTATAGTGACCATATCCCTCTTACATTGGTCTGTGACACCTCCCCATATGGTATTGGCGCTGTTTTGAATCATGTTTTGCCCAACGGGTCGGAAGCTCCAGTTGCCTATTATTCCAGAACTCTGTCGACGACTGAGAGAAATTATAGTCAATTGGATAAAGAAGCGCTGGTGCTCATGGCTGCCGTAAAGCGGTTTCACGATTATATCTACGGCCGTTTTTTTCAATTGGTTACGGACCACAAGCCACTTCTGGGCTTGTTGCCCGGAGATAAGCCCACTCCTCAAATTATTTCCCCGCGTTTGACTCGGTGGTCCATTTTTTTGGCCGCCTATAATTACCAGCTAATCTATCGTCCCGGGATCTCCCTGGGAAATGCGGATGGCCTTAGCCGCTGTCCCCTTCCTTTGGCCGTAGAGGATCCCATCCCGGACCATTTGGTACTTCTTATAGACGATGTCCCCTCGCTTGTGACGGCTGCGGATGTGGCTAAGCACTCTGCTAAGGACCCTACCCTCATACAGGTCATGGATTGGGTGCGTAGGAGATGGCCGTGCAGGCCGTTGCCCACGGAGGTTAAACCATATTCTACCCGCCAACATGAGCTTTCTATTTCCCAGGGTTGCCTTTTGTGGGGCTGCCAGGTGGTGATTCCCCCTGTATTGCGGCCAACCATCCTGAAACGGCTGCACAATAGCCATCCTGGCATCGATAGAATGAAGGCCTTAGGCCGTAGTTATGTCTGGTGGCCTAAGCTTGATCAGGCCATCATTGAGTGGGTAGCAAGGTGCCAAGCTTGTCAGTCATCCCAGCCAGGGCCCCCAGCCGCCACACCTAGGGAATGGGAGACACCCAGGAACCCGTGGTCTAGGCTGCATATAGATCTAGCAGGGCCTGTTCAGGGCCAGACCTTACTGATCGTGGTTGATGCTTATTCTAAATGGGTGGAGGTAATTCGTATGGCATCAACCATGTCGGACGCTGTGAGTAAGGCTCTCCATAACATATTTGCCACACATGGACTCCCCGATGTAATTGTCTCGGACAATGGATCTCAATTTGTTTCGGCATCGTTTCAAATGTTCCTGGCGGGGTTGGGCATTCGTCATGCCCTGGTGGCACCCTATCATCCGTCCAGTAACGGCCGGGCGGAAAGGGCCGTCTGCTTGGCCAAGGACGCCTTGGCCCGTTTTTGCCACAGTGATTGGCAAGAGTAGGTGGCACGGTATCTTTTGGCGCAGCACTCGACCCCGTGTCCGGTATCCAACCATAGCCCTGCTGAACTTCTTATGGGCCGGTGCCTAAGGACTGTGCTAGACAGGTTACATCCGAACTATACACCGGATGCGCCCATAGATTCCTCTAGCCGGCCTCGGGTATTCGGGGTTGGTGATGGCGTTTATGCCAGGAACTACGGGGGTGATCCTTTGTGGCTCCCTGGACGTATCATCTTAATCACCGAACCCCGTTCTTACAGGGTCAAGCTTGAAGATGGCCGAACCTGGCGGTGCCACATAGACCAGTTAAGGAGTCGCATCACGGCCCAGACCCAGGGTAACAAGGAGCCAGACATGTTCCGTGCACTTCCGCCAGCGGATCCAGAGGACGATGATACTTCAGAGGCTCTGCCGTTACCGTTTCCATGTTCACCTGTTGTGACCACAGCTCCTTCACTGCCGGAGGCACCCGTAGATGTTCCTGCATGATCATCACACACCCCACCATCTTCGGGCCAGACACCTCCATTTATGACACCTCAGGAAGTACCGGAGACGGTGCTACCCCCTGATCGCCTGGACGGTGATTTGCGCCGGTCAAGGCGCATATGCAGGCACCCGGGTTACCTGGATGATTATGATTGTGCCATCTAAAGGGGGAGGAGTGTTACAATCTGACGAGCGGCCGCCCAGAAACCTGGAAGTGTCCTGGTTGGCTGAGTTTGATAGCTCGGCCGGCGGGAAGGTGTGAAGTGTTTATTGGCTGCGCGAGCCGACAGCTGCAATATAAATAGCGGCTGCGTGCAACCCAGGTTAGGTTACATTTTAACTCTTGGTTGTTGTTAATAAACCGTGTTGTTTTTACCTCGGCTTTCTCCGGCTTGTTCTTCAATCCATAACACTGGCGATGAGGGTGGGATGACCCCCCACTGAGCTACGGCCACGAGAGAGGAATTGACCCGCTGTCGGCGTTTTCAGAAGGCAGCTACATGAGGCAAACATTTTTTTTCTTTCTTCCTCCGTTTGTGCCTGCAACCTCCTCTAATGAGTAACCTGGCTATCTTTATGCCTTTTGTGCCTGGTGCAGAAACTTGGGATGCTTACATTGAGCGTTTCGAGTGTTTCTTGCAGGCAAATGACTATACTGACTTTTCCAACGACTGGAAACGGGCTCATTTCCTCAACGCGTGCGGGCCTCAGATTTTTGCAACGGCCCGGGCGCTTGTAGCGCCCCAACAGTTGTCAACTGTCCCTTGGTCTACTTTGTTGGCTAAATTGAAGGGCCACTACGCGCAAGGCACTACGAGCAAGGCAGTGACTCAGCTCTTTGTAGTGACTTCAGCATGCTCTCATCAAAGTCTCATCTGGTCTCGGAGTGAGGAGAGGGAGGAGTAGAGAGAGATAGGAAGCGAGTAATCTGTTGTGCTCCCGCTGCTGCTTATATGCTCATCAACTGACCGTTGGAAAGTGCAGGAAACTCAGAGCCAGGAAGCTGTGCTCTGATTGGTTCATTCAAAATATTCAAACCAATCAATCAATTAGTTGCAGCAATATGCTGAGAGGTTTTTCCTCTCACATGATCCATATTTCATAGCTAAGGTTTGTGTGAACAGTTAAACGTCACTTGGAAGCTTTACTCAGTCTACCACCTGGCACGTAGTCCTATGGCAGAAAAATGTAATGATTTACAAAAACAACAGCTAGCTAAAGCTATGCCAGGAGGCTCACCTGTCCTCACCACAAACGTTGCCACTTACGTTGTTAGGGCTTCACATTGCACCTCAAAAGCAAATAGGCTTGAGCCTCTTTGAGGCCCTTTTTGGGTGACCACATCCCTCCCTAAAGGCAGAGGAGAGGTCCTTCTCCCACTGGTGGGCGAACTGACCTTGTACAAATATGTAAGACAACTCGCTGGGGTTATGAATTTTCTTTCCCATTATCTGCAGGAAAATCAATACCCTGGACTAGACCATCCAGTACATCCATTTCAGCCTGCAGACTGGGTGCTTGTAAAGACGTGGGGACCAACAACCTCCTTGGATCAGAAGTGGAAGGGACCATTTAAGTGCTTCTGACCACCCATATGACACTAAAAGTGGAAGGCCTGGCATCTTGGATAGATCACTTCCAGAGTGAAGAAATACCCACAATCTGCCATTCCTGATTCTTGGACTACAGAGCCTGTGACTTCCTCAGTAGAAGGACTGGGACTTAAGTTATTGTTCTGGAAACAAAAGCCTCCGGAACCATAGTTGCGTGAGAGAACTACTATCTCCCATAGGTGTTCTCTCAATTAGAAAATTTTCCCAGAAGGTATTTGTAGCTACCCACATTAGAATTAGGAGAGTTGGGACTTCCGGGGTGACGTCACAGTGTTGCGATCCAAGAAACGGAGCTCTGTCTTCTTGGATCGAATTTCCGCACTTGGAAGCCGGTAACGGAGAAAGCTGACCCTGGAGAGGTTGGTTCTGTAGAGGGGAAATTCTTGGGGTAACAGGGAGGTGCGCGATCCCCTGTTACGGAAGGAAGAGCCCCTTAAATTTCATCACGGAAGAGACCGGCTGTAATGGTCGGATCTGGAGGCATGACGGCCCACTTGAATACAGAAGGAAGCAAGAAGTGGAAAAACAGCTAGAAACATTGGTGAATAGAGACGGGACAAAGTGAGTTACTAGGCTACTTCCCTAAATTGGTGGAACTTAAAAGGTGAGATAAGGGAGTCTCTAAAAGGAGGAAAAGCAGCGCATCGGGAGGTGGAGCAGAACAGCATGTAAGAGGTGGAAGAGAGAAAAGAGGGCGATTGGAGGAGCTGAAAGGAAGAGAAAGGAAGGAACTTGAGTTCCGGTAAAGATTGGGACTAATTTGATCGGGATTTGAAAGTGAAAGAAGGTGGATTGTGGATACAACAATCTAAACGACGAGGTTTGGAGTGTGGATTAGAGTGACAGCAACAGTGACAGTGCATATTAAGAGGAGCAGACATCTTGGACGAAGAAGTTAGAAAGTAGTGAATGGAAGAAGATTGGACAGTGCAAGGAAGTAGGAGAACGGAGGACTTGTTTAGAATCATCAAGAAAACTTAGGCTGGGGAAATTAGAAGCCAGAGGTGTATATTGTGTATATTGTCTATTTAGAGGTAAATAATATGGTATATGTCTAGATTTTCTCTATTTTTATTATTGTCATTATTTGTCATCCAACTGACTCTTGAAAATAGTGATATATTACAAGATAGTGTATATAAATAGATAAATCTAGTTGCAAATAGGGGTAAACAATTTATATTTGGAGTAATTATTACTACTGTTTTGTTTTGCCTTTTCTTTCTGCCTATATATCCTTTCTTTATTTTGAAGTAATATACTCTTGTTTACTTAGATATTGTTAATTGAATTTAGAGTGAAAATTGATATTGATAAGGTTGGAAGATAGAATTAATTATTAATTATTATTATTATTTATTATTAATTATACTATTAATTAATTATACTATCTAATTATTTAAGTATTTAATTATTCTAGTTAATGAATTCTAAAAGAACTGTAATTGAGGGAATATTTAATACCTAAAAGTAGATAGAAAAGATAAATTACAGGAGGAGGAAGGAAATAGATTTTTGTATGGTGGAAAAAACTCTTTGGGAAATTAGATATGTCGAATACAGCAACAGTAACCAAAACTGCAAAGAAAGTTACACAAATGACTGCCTCTCCAGCAGGCCAAAAATTGATAGGAGATATGTTGGGAGGTGAGAAAGCAGGGACCTCAACGAATCTACAAAGCATGCAGACAACTCTGAATATGATTCAGGAGGTACTTCTGAAGACTCAAGAATCGATTGGAAAGAATCATGAGGAATTGAAAAACGACATGGACAAAGTTAAAGGCACCATAAGAAAATTAGATGATAGGAGAAATACAAGAGACAATTATTAAGAATGAACAGAGGATAAAAATAGTGGAGGAAAGAATGGAACAGACATAAAAAAACCTGGAGGAGACAGAAAAGAAACTGATGGCAACAAATCGAGAACTTGAGGAGGCAATAATATTTCTGGAAATGGACAACTCTGCGTTTTACTTACGATTTCAGAATATACAAGAAAATAAAGAAGAAGACCTCCTGAGTCTTATGATAGAGTTGTTGGCTGGTAGTCTGAAGATGAATAAGAGTGAGTTGCAACATGGTATTGATGAGCTGTATAGGGTGCATACTAATTATGCACGGTGGAATAAATTGCCATGGGAGGTACATATATGATTTACTAAAAGAACAGTTAGAGACGAAATTTACAGGAGAACGCGAGATACAACATTGACATATAAGGGGAAAGAGATTCTGACTCTTAAATACCCAGGAGGGTAAGGGAGCAAAGACGGAGTTACCACTTTCTCTCCTCCCAATTTATCAAATATAAAATCATGTTTCGGTGGCTTATCCCAGAGGGCTTGCTAGTGACCTGACAAGACAAAAAAAATTAGATTAGATACAATAGACAAGGCCTGGGAGTTTTACGAACAGGGTATAGCAATAGATGAAGAGAGGGAGAGTGGGGAGGAGATAGAGGATAAGAGTCAGGAAGAAGGGGACTTCCGGCTTGGCACCGCAGGCGTCGCGGACGGTCTCAGCGGACCGCCAGCCCCGCGATCTCGTAAAGCCACTTCCGACAGCGCTAATCTGCTGTCTTGCGGCTTGGAAACCTCTCCTTCGGGAGAAGAAGGAGAGGTGAGCCGGTGGGTTAGGGTAGAGCTCCCAAAAAAACTCCTGGGACAATTCCAGGGGCTCAGAGGGTGAGAGCTCCCCAGCTACCCCACTGAAGCTCCGGATCCGGGACGACTCTGTTTTGACAGAGCCAGATGTCGCAACCAGCTCTGCTGTCAAAAGAAAGATTTAAAAGACTCCAGGAGTAGACGGAGCGGAAGCAGGAGATCAGGCTGATTGCAAGTATATCTACTTAGCTCCAAGGTTACACTGTTGCTAAAAAACTTTTTAGAGCTGGAGGCTTGAAGATGGCGCTTCTGGTGTGGGAGTGAAAGTGAAAGTTAAAAAGGAAAGTGCCTTTTGCAACTTGTTTTGGAAGTGCTTTAAGCTGCTGGACTGAGAGTTGGAGTGGGAGAAAAGTTAATATATTTGACAAATTTAAAAATCTTGAAAATTGCTGCAAAATTGTTTAAGAGAGTTTGTGGACTTTTAAAAATAAAAAGATTCTTTTTAATTTAAGATGGCTGCCAAACAAGCTAAATCTGTAGTTCCTAAAGGAGGAGGCTGGTCTCCAATAGTGTCAGTTGTGACACAGAAGGCACAACTTCCTGCTGACCCACAGAGTCAGGAGCCCTCCTTGAAAGATCTTAAAGAATTTATAAAAGAAGCTATGACTAGTCAAACTGCAGCTATGAATGATTTAACAGTAGCTATGGATGGAAAATTTAAAGAAGTTGCCTCAGATATAAAAGCAATTAAAGAGGTTGTGGAAGAAAAGCATGATGAAATAAGAGAAGATATTCTGGCAGTTTCAGGGCTGGCAAATCATCTTGTTCAGCTGGAGGGGAGAGTAGAAGAGATCAATGAGGCCACCCTGAATTTGGAAAATAAGTTGGGGGAAATTTTGACCAAAACAGAAAAGGTTGATCATGATGTGGTTATGCTACAATACAGGTCCATGGAATTTGCTTTGAGATTGAGAGGGCTAAAAGAAAATACTCGTGAAAATTTAAGAGAGATTTGTGCTGAGGCCTTGGCAGTGATACAATACTTGAAGAGAGACCAGAACATGTGGCAATGCAGATAGATAAAATCTATAGAGTTAATTCCTGGGCGGCAAGACAAAGGCAGTTGCCAAGAGATCTGGTGATCTATTTTACAACCAGGAGGATCAGGAATGATATTGTGCAAGCTTCTTACAGGAATAAGGTTTAAGTAGAGGGGCCAATGATGGCACCACAAAAAAGATCAGACCAAAAATATTTGATAAACTCAAGATTAGGCACAAATTTTATTGCAGCATCATTGGAAAAGAAAAATGGCCTAGTTATATATGTAAAGAAGGGTATACCGGCTAAATTAATTGAAACAGATGTTCAAGGCAGATATCTTGCAATTGAATTACTAACCCAGAATGGAAAAATGCTTCTACTTGGGATATACGCACCCAACCAGCAACAGGAAAAATTTTATCAGTCCTTACATACTAAATTAATACAATGGGACTATAAATCTCTTATACTGAAGAACTGAAGAGAGAATTTTAAACATAGAAGGTTATGATTTATTATATGGATGGCATGCCTATTTGTTATATGAAAAAAAGTGGATAAGATGTTTAAAGGTCATATACTCAGAAATGCTTTGTTGAGGGTGTGGAAAAAGTATCAATATAAGTTAAATTATAAAATACCAATATGGGCAAATCCAAGACATGCAATAGAAAATATAAGTATAGAACAAAGACAGGAGGTGATTACTTATAAAGAGCTCCTTTCTACGGAACGGGGCAGATTGCAACTGAAACCCTTAAATGTGTTGAAAGAAGAAGGGATAATATATACTTGGTTTCAGTATGGTCAGCTTCAAGCTAGATGGAGGGAAGATCAAAAAATTGGTGTTATGTGCAAGGAGGAGATGCATTATTGGAAATAGATTCTGAAACGGAATTGGTTAAAGATTGTATGATAAAATGGGCACAAAACTTTCAGGAACCGGTGATGATGGAAACATGGGAGAAGATCTGGGTTAGAAATGTTAAATTCACACAGACACAAATCTTAAGATCATGTATGTATTCAAATCTCCAAGCTAAATGTTGGAGATGTGATTGTGATGATGCAACTTATTATCATATTTGGTGGACCTGTAAGAAAGTTAAAGCATTTTGAATAAAAATATGGTGGGTAATGCAGAATATTTTTTTAAAAAGGTTGAAATTTACTCCACAATTGTTTTTACTGGGTATAACAACAGAATGTACGGTAGTAGAGACTAAATTGATTTTAAACTTGATATCAGCAGCTAGATTGCTGATTGCACAACATTGGAAGAAGGACTCTTTGCCTACTATTGATGATTAGATACTGAAAGTGACAAACTTGGCGGAAATGGCGAAAATCTCAGCATACTTGAAGGACCATACTCAAGAGAGATATTTACGGGAATGGAGAAGATGGATTGACTATATTCAGAATAAATACCAGACAAGAAAATATCAAATAGCTTATGAATAAATGTTAACTTGAGATGTATTATGTTATCTATAGTGGAATTAAGGTTTTAGGGGAGAATTGTTACATTAAAGTTAGCTAGTTTAATTTAGCTTATGATTGTCAACTGAACTACCCTGTATTTTGCTCTGGGAAGTCAGGGGGGGAGGGAGGGAGGGGGGTTGTGGGGAGGGGAAAAGGGAGGGGGGAAATGATGAATGACAATTTATTATGTAATGTTTGGTTGTTTGAATTATAAAAAATAAAAAACTTGTTTTTTAAAAAAAAGAGTCAGGAAGAAGGAAAGGAGTCGGAAATGGAATTACAGGAGAAGACTGAAAAAGAGCAGCAGGAAAGAATAGGGACAAGGTCAAGGACACAAACAGAACCAAATTTAAGGAAAAGAAACTAGGGTCGTCAGTAGAAGGTAAATGGACGAAGAAATTAAATTAATTTCGATCAACATCAATGGTTTAAATTCTCCAGCCAAAAGGAGACAAATTCTAGCTAAATTACAAAAGCATAACACAGATATTACATGCCTACAAGAAACCCACATCAAAAGACAACAAGGACACCTATTGGAAGCCCCTAAGTTAGGAAAACTCTACTCAGCTCTTGCACCACAAAAAAAGAGAGGAGTAAAGATTGGTTACAACCGAAACAAATTTACGCAGATGAGGAAGGTAGAATTTTATTAATTGAGATAACAATAAGGCAAAAAAAGTTGATATTGGTGGCTATTTACGCGCCAAATACTAGACAAGGGGAATTTTATTATAAACTACCATAAAAAAATAGCGGAATTGGAGAGTGAAAATATTTGTTTATTGGGGGATTTTAATTCGGTCGTAGATCCAAAACAAGATTATAGATTGGGGAAGAAAAATAAAAAGCAGAGAAAAATACTACCGTCTACTTTTTTTGATATGGTACAAGAGCTGAATCTAAAAGATATCTGGAGAGAACGAAATCCATAAAAAAAACCCCAATATACTTTTATTCTAAC
Source organism: Ptyas mucosa (assembly GCA_012654045.1). Lineage (NCBI taxonomy): Eukaryota > Metazoa > Chordata > Lepidosauria > Squamata > Colubridae > Ptyas > Ptyas mucosa. Next base: position 356,431 of record WNWU01013108.1, read on the forward strand.
CTACGATTCATGGTCCAGAATAGATATGATTTGGACAGATTTGGAATTAACTAAAAATATAGATGAAGTAGAAATAGCAACTAATATATGGGCAGATCATAGCCCATTGATACTAAAATGGAAAGGAAGGCCTAAACTAAGAGGAAGATGGACCATGAATCAAAAAGTGATAAAAGAAAAAAAGTATATAGAATGGATGGGAAAAGAATTGGACTTCTTGAAGGAGAATTCAAATGAGGACACAACCTTCCAGAACCTTTGGGATACAACCAAGGCTTATGTCAGAGTCCTAATGATCGCATCCAGGGCAAGGAGAAATAGAGAAAAAAGGAAACAACAATTGGAACTACAAGAGAAATTGGAAGAATTAGAATGTAAAATGCAGACATTCCCGGACAAGAGAACTAGAGAGGAAAGAGATCTGACTAAACATAAAATAAATTTGCTCTCCCAGGAGAAAATGTCCCAAAAGCTTAAAACAGCTAAGCAGATACACTTTGAACATGCTAATAAGCCGGGGAGATGGCTGGCCTACAAATTAAAAAAGGATAAGGAAAAAAGATCAATAGCACAATTACAGGACAAAGAGGGGAACATTCAAGATCGGTTAGATAAAAAAAGAGAATAGCCCACAATTATTTTGAAACACTTTATAGCCAGGAGAAGGTAGAGGAGGAGGAGGATATAAAGAAATATTTGAAAGACAGAAACCTTCCAATAGTATCAGAGGAAATGAAAGAAATGTTAAATAATAGAATTACTATGTCGGAAATGAAGGAGGCTATTCAGAAACAAAAAAAATAATAAAACACCAGGACACAATGGCATCCCCTCCGAGTTCTATAAGGAAATACAGGGGCCACTGGAAGTATTATTGCTGAATTTATATAATGAAGCACTAGGACAATCTAAACTACCACAGACATGGAGGGAGGCACTAATATCACTCATCCCAAAGGACGATACAAACACAAGAAATCAAGAACTACCGGCCAAGCTCGCTGCTTAATGTGGATTATAAAATTTTCGTAACAATAATAGCTGAAAGGGCCAAAAAAATCTTAAACGAAATTATTGATTTGGATCAGAATGGATTCTTGCCAGACAGATATATAAGAAATAATATATGGATGATCATGGATACATTAGAACAGTGGTTCTCAACCTGTGGGTCGGGACCCCTTTGGGGGTCGAACGACCCTTTCACAAGGGTCGCCTAAGACCATCGGAAAACACATATTTTCAATGGTTTTAGGAATAATTTTATGGTTGGGGGTCACCACAACATGAGGAACTGTATTAAAGGGTCGCGGCATTAGGAAGGTTGAGACCCACTGCATTAGAATATTATGAGGCCCACCTGGATAAGCAGCTGGCATTAATGTTTGTGGATGCTCAGAAAGTGTTTGATAATTTGAACAGGAACTTTCTCATCAACCAATTGGAAATTATGAATTTTGGGGAGAAATTTACAGACTTAATTAGAACAATCTATTTGAAACAATCGGCCAGAATAATAATGAATGGAGAAATGACAGAGAAGATTAATATAACTAAAGGGGTAAGACAGGGATGCCCCCTGTCACCCCTATTATTTATATTGTCTTTGGAGATACTAGTAATACAAATTTTTAAAAAATCAAACAATAAAGGGTTTGAAAGTCAAACAGGAGGAATATAAGGTCCAAGCATTCGCAGATGATCTAGTTTTTATCATGGAAGATCCTTTGGAGACGGGAACCATCTTGATAAATGAAGTTGAAGAATTTGGTAAAGTAGTGGGGCTTAAAATAAACAAGGAAAAAACCAAAATGTTAACAAAGAACTGTACAAAAAGACAACAGGAAGAATTGGAAAGGAAATTGGGGATTCAAACTGCTAAAAAGATGAAATATTTAGGAATTTGGCTTACGGCAAAATGTGCTACAATAAAAGACAACTATGATAAATTAACACAACAAATACAAAAAGATTTAGATATCTGGGCCAAATTACAGTTATCCTTAATAGGTAGAATAGCCGTAATAAAGATGAATGTATTACCTAATTTGTTGTATCTGTTTCAATCGATACCAATTAGACTAGGGAAACCATTTTTTGAACATCTAAATAGAATGATAGGTAAATTTATTTGGCTGGGGAAAAAAGACCGAATAAAACGTAAACTTCTGCAGGACTCCAGAACCAAAGGAGGCTTCGGCCTACCCGATTGGGAACTACATTATCAGGCAGCTGCAATAACTTGGTTAAAAGATTGGGTTCAATTAAGAAACAAGAGAATATTAATATTGGAAGGCCATGACCTCCAATTGGGATGGCATGCATTCCTTTGGGAAAGGAAAATTAAGGTGCATACATACTTCCAGAGACATCTAGTGTGAAATGCTTTGATCAATATTTGGAATACTATAAAGAAAAATCATTATATGAAAGTTCCAGTTTGGATATCAACGATGGAGGCCATAATCTATCCCAACATATTGGACTTAAATAAAATAGTAAGATATTCGGACCTATTAGATGAACTTGGAAATTTAAAGTCAGAACAGGATCTAATAAAACAAGGAATAAAAATTGACTGGTGGCCATACTTACAGATCAAAACAAAATATACAAAAGACAAGGAACAATTTGGCATATACAGAGAACAATTGGAACTTGATAAGATATTACTAAGATCCGGGGGGGAAATGATCACAAAAATGTATAATTTTTTGTTAAAATTTAAAATGGAAGAAGAAACAGTGAAAGAAACAATGATTAGTTGGGCAAGAAATTTTGGACATAACATTCATTTGGATCAATGGGATAGATTATGGGAGAGAAACTACAAGCTAACGATGTCAGCTGCTTATAAAGAAAACCTTTACAAAATGTTTTACCGATGGCACCTGCCACCAGCGAGATTGGCCAGGATGTTCTTGAACAGGTCTCTGAATTGTTGGAGGTGTGGTCACAAACAAGGGACGTTCTACCACATGTGGTGGACCTGCCCTAAGATTAGGAAATTCTGGGGTAAAATAAAAAAAAATGGCTGGATGAAATAACAGGGCAGAAGATAGAAAGAAAACCGGAAATATTTCTCCTGGGTATTCTGGAAGGGAAAATGGAAAAAAATATACAATATATCATATTACACATACTAACGGCGAGTGGAATTGGGATAGCACAAAATTGGAAACAACCAGATATCCCTCCGGACCAAATTATAATTAAAAAAAATATATGAATGGGCAGATTATCTATGGAAATGAAGGAGAGGGAGGACACTGAATACTATTTAATATGGAATAAATGGTATTCCTGGCTGGAGACGGGGTCTGTGAATATTTTCACAGCCCTCTTTTTGACTTGTGCCGTATAATGGTCCTCAATCGAAGGCACGTTGGTAGCAATTGTTTTTTCTGCAGTTCTAATTATCCTCTGAAGACTGTGTCTGTCTTGTTGGGTTGCAGAACCAAACCAGTTATAGAGGTGCAGATAACAGACTCAATAATTCCTCTAGAACTGAATCAGCAGCTCCTTGGGCAGTTTGAGCTTTCTGAGTTGGAGCAGAAAGAATATTCTTTGTTGTGCTTTTTTGATGATGTTTTTGATGTTGGGTGTCCATTTTAGGTTGTGAGATATGGTAGAACCTAGAAATTTGAAGGTCTCTACTGTTGATACTGTGTTGTTTAGTATTGTAAGAGGTGGTAATATGGGAGGGTGTCTCCTAAAGTCCACCACCATTTCTACAGTTTTGAGTGTGTTCAGTTCCAGATTGTTCTGGTCGCATCACAAGGCTAGTTGTTCAACCTCCCGTCTGTATGTGGATTCATCATTGTCTCAAATGAGACCTATCACTGTTGTGTCATCTGCGAACTTCAGTAGTTTAACAGATGGATCATTTGAGATGCAGTCATTAGTATAGAGAGAGAAGTGGAGAGAGCACACAGCCTTGTGGGGGCCCTGTCGATGTGAATAAAGCAGGAATTATAATAAATAAGAAATAATGTGAATAAAAGTAGAAATCATACAAAGTCAAATACATGAAGTCAGATACATGAACTCTAAAAGACCCTCTCTATTCACATTATTATAAAAGAGAAATGTGCTGGTTGAAAAGTATATTAAAGGCAGCTGAACCCCATTGGTAGTAATATATCTTCTAATGAGGCTTAGCTGTCACCCATCAGGAAAGCTAAGAGTAGTATTCTGGTAGATGACCGACTCTGATAATGAGAAGAAGCTAAGCAATTACATTATAGAGTTCTTCATAGTTACCTGACCTATGACCCTGTGTCAAACACACTGATTCTACACAGAACCAAAACTACAGAAATACAGCCATATGGAAGGGAAATGCATATGAAACAAAGTTACTTATACTTAAGATAGAGCCATAAATTTCTGCATTTGACCATTACAGCTTTTAAAGGAAAGTTGTAAACTATGAAGTGATGGGTTAGTAAAGTTATTAACTAACATGTATGGTTTTATAATTAGTAAAGTATAATGTATGGTGAAGTATATTGTATGTAATGATTTTATAATTAGTAAAGTATAATGTATGGTCTTATAATTAGTAAAGTATAGTGTATGTAATGGTTTTATAATTAGTAAAGTATAATGGAAGTATAACATGATTATAATGTAACGGAACTATGTAACCATATATGGAGAATGAATGAGCTCATTGAATCCTGTGTCTTAGAAATGTATAAAAACAGAGAAATCAGAATCATTCTTTGTTCAGATTTGCTGGAACCAAAATCGCACTGAACCTTTGCGCAAATAAATGTATCTGTCTGACCCAGGAAGGTTTTTCAGTCTTTCATTTCTATAACATTTTCTGGCGATTTCCACGAAGGGACTGAAGGACAAAGACCCTTGTTCTTCCTGACAGCTGCCCCAGCGGGGACCGACGCCTTCCCAAGGAAAGTTCACAGGCCGGCCACAAATACTCCTTTGAAGTCTACGGAATCTTTCGGTGAGAGGACGCTGTGCACCCGCTGCCAGGAGTAGACTTGTCAAGGATCCTCAGGTCAGACCAGATACATAAATCTCCACAAGTGGCCAGGAAGGAAGAAAACGCCTACAGGCAAGTATATGTAAACGGGGTAGTCCACCAACTTTGAGGTGGAAAAAAGGGGGTTTGATCAACCTCCTAGGAAATAAGGCAGCGTCCTAAAATCTCCAGTAAGGATTTCAAATTTTTGGTGTGGGTGGTTAAACCGTTGCAGTTCCCGCATTGTGACCGTTGAGTTTCTGGTGCATCGGGTCAACGGTAGTGCTAGATGGGTGGAAGTAACAGTGTCCCGAGGACCCCGTTACAATGCATGCTAGCCAATTTTAAGAGTGCGTTTAGGGAAAACTATGATGGCCCCCCGTGTAACCCAGATACGTTGAAGATGTTTGGTATAAATGTATGGCCCAACTTTGGCGTAAGATGGCCAGAAGGCAAATCTTTGGATCCAATAGTGATCTCCAAGGTACATCGGGTCGTTATGAGGGATGGCCATTGGGATCAATTCCCATATATAGATCAGTGGCAGATAACTCAGCAGGCAGCTCCCTCTTGGCTTAAGAAATGTCAGCTGGAATGTGTGAAAGTGTGTTTGATGAAAGAGAAAAATAAAAACAGAAAGATATTTAAAAATAAAGTTTTCAGTCAGGAGGAAGAGGAAGAAGCTAGTCGCCCTCCCCCATATGCACCACATCCTGTACCCCCAAGACAAAACCCCTATCCACCCTTGGCAGCCCCAAGACGAAACCCCTATCCACCCTTGCCAGTGGATATGGTGCCAAAGACCATCCCACCCCGGAAACGCCAACTACAAGCCAAACGGGAAGTTAAGAGTGATGGAGAAGAAGAAACAGAAGAAGAATCTAAACCCATTAGTTCTCGAACTCCGAGCCAGACGAGTTTGAAGAAGGCAGAGACTCTGGCCCCCTTGAGGGAAATTTTGAGTCATGCAACTGATGCTCAGGGACAGCCCGTTCATCCCCTGTTCCAATATCAGCTCAAGGTCAGAGAAATTTAGGTTTACCTCGGAAACAGGCAATTTTGCAACTGCCCCCACCGAAAAATCGAAAAGAACTGCAAGGTATTTTGGGAGTCATGGGTTTTTGCCGCTTATAGATTCCCAACTTTGCCTTAATTGCCAAACCCCTGTATACATCAACCCGAGGAGCAGAAACAGACCCTTTTGAATGGGGCAAGGAACAAGCAAATTCATTGGATCATTTAAAGAAAGCACTTACATCCTCTCCAGCATTGGGGTTGCCAGACCTTTCTAAGCCCTTTCGCCTTTATGTAGATGTTCGTCAAAATGTGGCGTTAGGGGTACTGACTCAACAGCACGGATCATGGCAACGGCCGGTGGCTTACTTGTCCAAACGGTTAGATAGACCTGCCCAAGGCTGGCCACACTGAGCCTTGGATAGTACAGTGGTCTAAAGCACCCTGTTATTAACACAGCTGCCTGCAATTATTGCAGGTTCGAATCTCACCAAAGCTCAAGGTTGACTCAGCCTTCCATCCTTTCTAAGGTAGGTAAACTGAGGACCCAGTTTGTGGGGGCAATAAGCTGACTTTGTATAAATATACAAAAAAGTATGAAGGCTATTGCTTAGCGCATTGTAAGCCACCCTGAGTCTCCGGAGAAGGGCGGCATATAAATCAAATTTTTAAAAAAAACTGTCTTAAAATTCTGGCCGCTGTGGCAGAACTCATGAGAGACACAAACAAACTGACTTTTACATCAGAAGTAGCAGTCTACACATCCCATGCGTTGCAAACTATCCTAGAAAACAAAGGACACTTGTGGATAAGTAACCAGAGGTTGCATAAATATCAGTATAATGTATGGTTTTATAATTAGTAAAGTATAGTGTATGTAATGGTTTTATAATTAGTAAAGTATTTATTTATTTATTTATTTATTTATTTATTTATTTATTTGGATTTATATACCGCCCTTCTCCCCGAGGGGACTCAGGGCGGTGAACAGCCAAAAGTAAAAAACATACATACAAAATTTAAAAGCCAAATAAAACCAAATTAAACAATGGCCCCGACTATTTAAAAGCCCAATTATAAAATATTAAAACCCCAAATATTAAAATATTTAAATTTTAAAATTATTTTTACAGAAAAAGGGGAAAAATTAGGCCAGGATCACCTGGTGGAACAGAAAAGTTTTTAGCTCACGGCGGAAGGCGTGAAGGTCCGGGATCATCCGTATCTGCGGGGGGAGTTCGTTCCAGATAGTGGGTGCCCCCACAGAGAAGGCTCTCCCCCTGGGGGCTGCCAGTCAACATTGTTTCGCCGACGGCACCCGGAGGAGCCCCTTTCTATGGGAGCGTACCGGTCGGTGGGAGGCTATTGGTGGTAGTAGGCGGTCCCGCAAGTACCCGGGTCCTAAGCCATGGAGCGCTTTAAAGGTGGTAACCAATACCAAGTATAATGGAAGTATAACATGATTATAATGTAACGGAACTATGTAACCATATATGGAGAATGAATGAGCTCATTGAATCCTGTGTCTTAGAAATGTATAAAAACAGAGAAATCAGAATCATTCTTTGTTCAGATTTGCTGGAACCAAAATCGCACTGAACCTTTGCGCAAATAAATGTATCTGTCTGACCCAGGAAGGTTTTCAGTCTTTCATTTCTATAACACTGTGCTAATTGTACAGGTATCTGATGTGATTCTGCTTAGCATCACCTGCTAATAACAATAGAACAAATTGTAGAATTATTACTAAAATGTTTATTAGATGATATTTCTTATTTTCTCGCCTTGTCCTGCGTTCTCTTTTAGTGAAAATGTATAAAGCTTACTTAATCCTTTGTTCTTGGTTCTTGGCATTTTGGCCAGGAGCCCTTTTCCTTGGAGTACTCCAATAAAAAGCAATCAGAAAACCTGCACCTCGTGTCTGGTGTCCATCATTGGCTTCGGCACCAAACTCACCAAACTCAGACCCAAATTGGGGACAACACTATTATTACGATTATTGGTTTTCTTACTCCGTTGTGAAGGCAGGTGCCTGGAGACAGTCACTTTTCCAAAACTCTTCTAAAGTAGGAAATGCGGGTCCAGCTAGATGACCACTGAAGGACCTTCTCTAATAATAATGATGATGAATGCGGGACCTACTAAATGACAGATTCTCATTCAACAAAGATAATATTGAATACATGGTACGGTAATCTTCAGAACAGTTATGAATGTTTGGCAAGACATGTAAGAACTTCGTAATCAGGAAGATGCCATTGCTTTTAACAAATGTTTCTAGTAATTAAAACGGCTGTGTTAGTAGTTTCCTTTGTTTGAAACTGTATAAAGACTAAGGTCTTAGAATCATAAGTTGTTCAGACTTCCAGGTACGAATCGGACTCTGAACCTATTGCAATAAATCTGATTCTGTTTGCCCTATTGTTATGGAATGATGGGACCAAACAACATTCCGGGTCAGCCAGAGACAGATTTATTATTGCGCAAGGTTCAGAGCAGATTCATACCTGAAAGTCTGAACAACGAAGAGCTTTGACACAACTGTTTATATATGTTTTCAAGACAAAGGAGTTGGTGATCTAATACATTTTCCATATATGGTAAAATTACATTTGGTATCAAATACATGAGCTCATACATTTATTCCATATATGGCTAACATACATTTATTATAAAATAATGGACACTTCCTCATTACTAAACCATTAGCTTCTAGTTTATAAGATTATTTTCAGCTAGACCACTTTCCTAAGTTCTGTAAGTACTAATGGAGTTTTTACTGCTGTCCTTAGGTAATAATTAACTCTTTGCCCCATACATGTCTTTGTGTAGATGACAGTGATCCTTTTCAGACATTCTCTATATGGCTGTTCTTCCGTGACAGCTAGGCCTCCTCAGAAGATATATTACCAATAATGGGGTTTAACTGACTTTAATATAATCTCCAGCAAACACGTTTCTCTCAGACAAGCACATTTTCTTTCTTACAATACTGTGAATAAAGAGGGTTCTTCAGTGGTCATCTAGCTGAACCCGCATCATTTACATTACTATGGGATGTTTCTCAATCTCTTCATTCCATAACATTTTCACTTCAAACCTTAAACTAGTGCCCGGATCTGAAACCCACAAATTTTTTTTTAAAAAAGAATCCGATCCTGGTGGTGGTGGGCTGGGTGGAAGACTGGAGAGAGGGTCGCGCTAAATCTCTGGACGGAGAAAGGGTTAATGGCCTCGCGCCCACATGGGAAAGAAGGAAGAGGAGGAGGCGCCTTCCTGCTCCGCCTTTGGGTTGGGGGGAAAGGTCTGGTGTTGCAATCCCCCCTTTAAGCAGCCGCATCTGGTGCAAGGGGGCGGGAGGGAAGACCAGCTCTCCCATCCAAGGGTGAGTTACAGGACAGAGGCAGGCATTCTCTTCTTATAAAGACACGTGCGAGACGACAAGGAGGAGGGGGCAAGGTAAAGGATTAGTTGGGGCGGGCGCTCCTTTTATCACCACCACCCCAATCAAGGTGAGTATAATATCAAAGATCGGAAAGGGGTGGCTGGGTGGGAGAAAGCTTAGCCATCTCTTTGCCCCTCCCACCCCCAACTACATCAAAGAGGCAAAATGGCTGCATTCCCCTTGTCTTGGTGTCATATGGGGGGCACGGATGGGCTGGAAGCGCCCCGAGAGGCTCTGCTTCGTGGGGCGTAGGGCAGGCGAAAGCCCCGCTTTTCAGGAGAGGGGTGGGCGTAGCAGGGAGGAAAGTGAGTGCTCGGAGTTGGGGAATGAATGGCTCAAGGTCCTTTCCGTGGGGCGCGTGTCTCTTGCAAAGGGGGTGGGGGCCCCGAACGAGGTTTGCAGTGGGAGAAACCCTTTGCGGGTGGTGGTGGGGAGGCAGAGATTTATGAAGAAGGGTGGGCTGGGCAGAAAGTGTTCTCCTGGAAAGCGGGTGACAGGAAGTGGAGATGCAATGAGCGAAGTTGGAAGGGGAAAGTAAGGGGCAGCTGTGCTTGTGGGGAGAACAGGAAGAGGAGTTTGCAAACCGTAAAATGGAGGAAGGGGATCTTAGCGCCTGAAGTGGGGTGGGGGGGAGAGGAGAGGAGAGGAGAGAGGAGAATTCGTTTTATGAAAGTCCTCCCTTTCAACAATGAAGTGATGTTTCCCTGTTTGGGAAAAAGTGACATGACTTGCTCATTTAGGAATAATTGCAAACGACCTTTCTTGCTTCCTGATCTTGTTGTCGCAGAAAAATAAAAGAGATGAATTTCGAAATCAGAAAAAGTTTTATTTTGGCCAAAAGGTTCACACATGCATTCTGTTTTACATTCTGAACAAAATACCTTCTTTAAGACACGTATCTTTATAGTAACAAAAAACAGGAAGTATCTGAGATCTGCCTCTTTCTCAGTCACGAAGGAAACGCCGGTCACGCTTGGGAGGTGACTATCCAGTAACCATAGGACCGAGTCTGCCAGTCAAAAGAAGTCCCGCCTCTTCCTGTATCCAGTTTTTCGACTCGGTCTGGTACAGGACAGTCGTGTCTGCTGAGCTCTCCCTATTGTTTCCACGTGGGGAGAGCTTTTTGGCTAGATTTCTTTCCTATTGCATCGGAGCGGCAGGAATCCATTTAAAATCAGCTGGGGAGCGCTAGGAGTGTTCGGGCGGCCGCCAGCAGCTCCGGAGCAGCGCACACGTATGGAAGCACCGCTGCGTTTACAGGCAGCATTATTTCGCCCTTTTGGGCCATTTGGGGGAGTTTCCTGGCCTCCGGCTCCTTTTAGAGCCCTGTTGGCTGCAATTCCTTGGCGCGAGGCTTTTCCGCGCCCAATTTTGTTTTAACGCCCTTTGGCTAGCTGCTATTTCTGAGCTCCCGTTCGGCCATCCTGACTCCGGGCAACATTCCAGCTTCATTCCTGGCGCAATGAGTTACCTGAACCACCAATTATTCCCTGTGTGTGTTTGGAGGGTGGTTATTTTACATTTGGCCTCAAATGCTAAACGGTGAACGTTTTCCAAGCTCCAAAATGGCGAATGCTAGGAGCAATAAATCCCAGGCTAAAGGAAAGAGGGGCCATACTTCTGACCCTAAAGAAGGACCTTCAGGGGATCCTGGTCCTTCCAAGGCAGCTAGAGTTTCTACCAGATCCTCTCATTCTAAGAGTGTTAATCCTGCTGCATCATCTAGGGAGGAGTCCAGGAGGCTTAAGGCCATGGAAAAGGCCTTTCAGAAGGCTGCATCTGAGGCCTCCAAGGTTTCCTTTCCTGCTGTGGGACCCCCCCAAATCCTCTGCCCTCCCCTCCTCCAATGTAGCCATTTCTCCTTCTCTAATTCAAATTCACCAGTTTTTTTCAGTAGATCATTCTACTCAGGGTGAAAACATGGCTGCTGATGCTTCTTCTGTATTTCAAACTGATAGGCCTCAATCCCCCAATGAGTCTGTTCAGGTCTCTTCCAGGCAAGAATCCTCTGAGGTTCCAGATTCAACTGGTACTCAAGGGGCTGTGGCCCCCCTGAGTTTAACTCCTGCCTTGGCAGAGCTTATTTCGTCATCAATTAGGCAGGGTATTGCTGAAGGCCTGCAGCAAAGGGCCTCTTCTGAGGCTTCCAGTTATGTGAGTCAGCAGAGTCGCTCAGTGAGGGCCTAGGCTGCTGCTGATACTGTGGATTGTGAAGCTAGGGGGGATCCCCAGGACAATGCAAGTCAAGGTTCACTATCAGAAGGTGAGATTGCCCTGGACCAAGATTTTTCTGGAGATGACGGTCTAGAACCTGACCAGCCTTCTTTCATTGGGCTCTTCAAGCCTCAGTTATTTAGATCCCTGTTATATAAGGCTCAAAAATGTTACTGGCCTGGGTTGTTCTTCTGCTCAAAAGGAGGCGTCTGCCTCTTCTTCATCACAGCATCCTCCTTCATCATCGTTATTCCAGGAGCCTTCCATTCGTGCAGAGGTGGTTCCAGCTCCCAAGCTGTTCTCTGATATGGTCCAAAGACAATGGTCTTCTCCTAGCTCTGGTCCAATTCCTAATGGTCTGGACAAAAGGTTTTACAATATGGCTTCTGAATTTGCTAACATTCTCCAAGTTCCCTCTGTAGATGCACCTGTGGTTGCGCTGTCTTCATCTTCTCCCATTACTGGTCTGTCAGAGGAGTCTCTTCGTCCTGAAGATAAGAAGGCTGAACGTTCCTTAATCAAGGATCACCAGGCTTCAGCTTGGTCCATTCAGGCCTCTTCTGCCACTTCCTTTTTTAACAGGGCTCCCATACCTTGGCTTCGTCAACTGCAGGAACGGCTTCCTGCTTCTGATGTGTGATCCCACCAGGACAATAACAAGATTCTGCCAGCTGTTGAGTTTTCCGCTGGTGCGACTGCACACGGCCAGGTTTTCAGCGAAGGCTATCGGAGCTTCTCTGACATCTCGAAGACTTCTATGGCTTCGGCAGTGGCAGGCGGATGCCCGGAACAAATGGAGGTTCGCTTCTGCCCCTTTCTTGGGGGACAAGCTCTTCGGTTCAGCGTTGGATCCTCTTCTCATCGAAACAAAAGATCACCGCAAGGTTCTGCCTTCCTTTCTGAGGAGGGCTGATTTTCGTCAGCAGAGTTCCTTCGCTCTCACTCCTTTCGTTCTGACTACTCGACGTTCCAACCCAGACCTCAGCGTTCCTCTCAACCCAGAGGTGGACAGCATCAGGATTTCCAGGTCAGGCAGGGGTCCCGTTTCTCTTCCCGTAGGCCCTTTAGGGGAGGTAGGGGTCGTCCTTTCCGCAGATCCCGTTAGTTCTCCCTTCCCATTTCCTGACTCCATGATTGGAGGTCGGTTGGCATCCTTTGCTGACCAGTGGGAAATCTCAGTTTCTGACCCCTGGATTAGGCACTCGATTAGATTTGGTTTAACTCTTGAATTTTCTTCAGTTCCCCCTAGTTTGTTTGTCAAGTGCCTGGTTTCCCACGTCAGAACCAAGAGGGTTCTGCTGGAGGAGGTTATGCAACACCTATTAGATATAGGGCTGTCCAGAGTGTTCCCCAGGCGGAAATCCGCCAGGGGTTTTATTCTCATTTATTTTTAGTTCCCAAGGCTTCTGGAGGCTGGAGGGCCATATTGGATCTTTAATCCTTGAACAGGTATATAGTCTATCACCGGTTCATGATGGAATCCCTCCAAACCATTCTCCTCTCCATCCGTCAGGGTAATTTTTTTTTGTCTTCCATCTACTTGACGGAAGCTTATCTTCATGTGCCTATATGAAGGTGTGGAGGAGCTCAGGGCTGATAGGGAGGAGGGCGATTCTATCAGGACCGTGGTTGGGAGGGGCAGATATGGCGGGAGCAGGGGGCCATATCATGTGGTGGGGGCACGCACCCGCTATTTCCAAGCGGTGGCATGTCCCGGCCCCCATGACTCTTCTCGTTCCCCGGGCTGTCCAGAGTTGCAGAGCCCAGGCCTTAGGCTGATGTTGTGCAACGCCAGGTCCGTGGTGAATAAGGCCCCCCTCATTTGCGAGCTCATTCAGGAGGGGGGTGTGGACCTGGCGGGTATTACAGAGACCTGGTTGGGCTAAGAGGGGGGGTTCCCCTCGTAGAGATGTGCCCACCAGGTTTCCGCGCATTCCATCAGCCAAGGGCCCAGGGCAGGGGTGGGGGGGTGGCGGTTGTTATAAAGGAAAGTCTTGGTCCGAGGGAGGCCACTGTACCTCAGATAGCCAGATGTGAGTCTCTCCTGGTGAAGTGGGGCCATGGGATGCAGGTGGGCCTGCTGGTCACGTACCTGGCTCCCTGCCACGTGACAGCGGCCCTGCCCGAGCTTCTCAACGTTATTGCCGGGGTGGCAGTTGATACCCCCAGACTTCTGGTCATGGAGGATTTCAACTTGCTGTCCGCCGGTGAGGTGTCTGGGATGGCTCGGGAGTTTATGGCTTCCATGACAGCCATAGACCTGACACAACTAATTCATGGCCCTACTCACGCGGGAGGACACACTCTGGACTTGGTTTTGTCTCTGAGCAGTGGCTGAGTGGTCTGGATATAGGGGATATAGTTATTGAACCCCTGTCATGGTCAGACCATTCTCTCCTGAGGCTGGACTTTTTGACCGCTGCACCCCACCGCAGGGAGGCGACTGATGGATCCTGATAGTTTCCAGAGGGAGCTTGGGCCAGTTCCTGAAACTGGCTCACGACTCAGCTGAAGACCTGGTGGCCGCCTGGGATAGGACGGCCGCCGGTGCTCTGGACCGAATTGTGCCTTTGCGGCCCCTGACCCGGCACCGAACCTGCCTGGCTCCTTGGTTCTCCAAGGACCTGAGGGTGATGAAGCGCCGGAAAAGATGCCTAGAGTGTGGTTGGAGGGCTAGTCGCTCCGAATCCAACCGAACACTAGTTAGGTCTCAGATTAAGACCTATCTAGTGGCGATAAAAGCGGCAAAGTGTAGCTATTTTTCCACTCTTATTGCATCAGCAGATAACCGCCCAGCCGCCTTGTTTAGGGTGACCCGCTCCCTCCTACATCAGGGAGTGCGGGAGGACCCCTTGCAAGGGCAGGCTGAGGATTTTGCACAGTATCTACATGATAAAATCGCTCAGATTCGGGAAGGCTTGGACTCTGACTGGGTAGATCCAGGCGGGGTGACTGAGGCCGGTCTTGAGAATGTTATCTGGGACGAGTTCGACCCTGTGACTCCTGAGGACGTGGACAGGATCCTGGGGAGGCTAAACGCAACCACATGTTTACTGGACCCGTGTCCCTCCTGGTTGGTACTGGCCACCCGGGAGGTAACACGAGGCTGGCTCCAGAGGATTATAAATGCTTCTCTGAGGGAGGGGTTCTTGCCTTCCGCCTTGAAAGAGGCAGTGGTGAGGCCCCTCCTTAAGAAGCCTTCTTTGGACCCGGCTGTTTTGGCAAACTACCGTCCAGTCTCCAACCTTCGCTTTATTGTGAAGGTTGTTGAGAGTGTGGTTGCGCGACAGCTTCCACAGTACCTGGATGAAACCGTCTATCTAGATCTGTGCTAGTCCGGCTTCAGGCCTGGGTACAGCACAGAGATGGCATTGGTCGCATTGGTTGATGATCTCTGGAGGGCCCGGGACAGGGGTTGCTCCTCTGTTCTGGTCCTGTTAGATCTCAGTGGCTTTTGATACCATAAACCATGGTATCATGCTGCGCCGGTTGGGGGGGTTAGGAGTGGGAGGCACCGTGTTGCGGTGGTTCTCCTATCTCTCTGACCGGTCACAGTCTGTGTTGGCAGGGGGGCAGAGGTTGACCTCGAGGCACCTTGCTTGCGGGGTGCCGCAAGGGTCAGTCCTCTCGCCGCTCCTGTTCAACATTTATGTGAAGCCGCTGGGTGAGATCTTCTGTGGCTTTGGGGTGTGATGTCATCTGTACGCTGATGACACTCAGCTGTACATCTCCACCCCAGACCACCCCAATGATGCCTTCGAAGTGATGTCCCAGTGTCTGGAGGCCGTGCGGGTCTGGATAGGGAGGAACAGGCTTCGACTCAACCCTTCCAAGACCGAGTGGCTGTGGATACTGGCGTCCCGATATAGCCAGTTGGTGCCATCGCTGGCTATTGGGGGCGAGTCATTGACCCCCACAGAGGGGGCTCGCAACTTGGGTGTCCTCCTGGACACACGTCTGTCTTTAGAAGAGGGTCCTCCGTGACTGAGAATGAGTGTTGGTCTTACCTGATATGCCCTTTCTAGTTCACTAGGAAACGCCAGTCACCCCCTCCCTGTTAGTCCGGCACCTCTTGTGCTGGCTTTGGCTGTTTGGGGGGGGGGGGGGTTTAAAAATGAACTTTATTCAATATAAAAAAGTTAAAATACAGAAAAAACCCCCGTTCTTAACTCTCTATATATATTTATTTTTTATTTATTTATATTAAATTTATAGACCGCCCTTCTCCCTGAGGACTCAGGGCGGTGTACAGCCAGAATTAAAAAACACATAATATAAACAATAAGAACAATTAAAAATAGAATAATAAATTTCGGCTCAAATTAAAAATACCAATCCCCATAAAATTTAAAATTTAAAATACTGCTTGAGCCAGCCCGGCTTGTTTGAAAAAGTAAGTTTTCAGGGCACGACGGAAGGCACTGAGGTCTGGGATTTTCCTTATCTCGGGGGGTAACTGATTCCAGAGGGTAGGTGCCCCCACAGAGAAGGCTCTCCCCCTGGGGTTCGCCAGCCTACATTGTTTGGCTGACGGCACCCCGAGGAGGCCCTCTCTGGGAGTGCACGGGTCGATGGGAGGTCGTCTGTGGCAGTAGACGGTCCCGTAGATAACTAGGTCCTATGCCATGGAGCGCTTTAAAGGTGATAACCAACACCTTGAAACGCACCCGGAAGACCACTGGGAGCCAGTGCAGCTCGCGCAGGAGTGGTGTTACATGGGAGCGCCACGTTGCTCCCATCACTACCTGCGCGGCCGCATTCTGGACCAGTTGGAGCCTCCGGGTGCCCCTCAAGGGGAGCCCCATGTAGAGAGCATAACAGTAATCAAGGCGAGAGGTGACAAGGGCGTGAGTGACTGTGCACAGGGAATCCCGATCAAGAAAGGGCCGCAACTGGCGAATCAGGCGAACCTGACAGAAAGTCCCCCTGGTGACAGCCGTCAGATGGTCCTCTAAGGACAGCTGCCTATCCAGGAGGACTCCCAGATTGCGAGCCCTTTCCGTGGGGGCCAAAGACTCGCCCCCAATAGTCAGCGATGGAGTCAACTGACTATATCGGGATGCCGGGAGCCACAGCCATTCAGTCTTGGAGGGGTTGAGCCTGAGCCTGTTCCTCCCCATCCAGGTCCGCACAGCCTCCAGGCACTGGGACATCACTTCAAGGGCATCGTTGGGGTGGTCTGGGGTGGAGATGTACAGCTGAGTGTCATCAGCGTATTGATGGTATCTCACCCCAAAACCACGGATGATCTCGCCCAGCGGCTTCACATAAATATTGAACAGAAGGGGCGAGAGGACCGATCCCTGTGGCACTCCACAGATGAGAGGCCTCGAGGTCGACCTCTGCCCCCCTGTCAACACATACTGCGACCGGTCGGAGAGAAAGGAGGAAAACCACCGCAACACGGTGCCTCCCACCCCCAGCTCTTCCAACCGGTGCAGCATGATACCATGGTCGATGGTATCAAAAGCCGCTGAGAGATCTAACAGGACCAGAACAGAGGAGCAACCTCTGTCCCGAGCCCTCCAGAGATCATCAACCAACGCGACCAATGCCGTTTCCGTGCTGTACCCAGACCTGAAACCTGACTGGAACGGATCTAGATAGGATGCTTCCTCCAAGAATTGTGGGAACTGTCGTGCGACCACACTCTCAACAACCTTCGCCATAAAGCGAAGGTTGGAGACAGGACGAAAGTTGGCTAATAATGCCGGGTCCAGGGACGGCTTCTTGAGGAGAGGCCTCACCACCGCCTCTTTCAAGGCAGCGGGGAAGTGACCCTCACTCAATGAAGCATTAATAATGTCCTGGAGCCAGCCACGTGTAACCTCCCGGGAAGCCAGTACCAACCAGGAGGGACACGGGTCCAATGAACATGTGGCCGCACTAAGTCTCCCCAAAATCTTGTCCACATCATCGGGAGTCACAGAGTCAAACTCTTCCCAGGTGATACTCTCAAGACTAGTCCTTGCCACCCTGCCCTGATCTACCCAGTCGGAGTCCAAGTCCCCCCGGATCTGCGCGATTTTGTCATACAGGTATTGTCCAAATTCTTCCGCCCTGCCTTCCAAGGGATCCTCCCGCACTCCCGGATGGAGCAGGGAGCGGGTCACCCTAAACAGGGCGGCTGGACGATTCCCTGATGACGCAATAGAGGCGGAAAAGTAGTTAGACTTTGCCGCCTTTATCGCCACTAGGTAGGTCTTAATATGCGACCTTACCAGTGTTCGATCAGATTCAGCGCGACTGGCCCTCCAACCGCTCTCTAGGCGTCTTCTCCGGCGCTTCATTTCCCTCAGCTCCTCGGTAAACCAGGGAGCTGCACGGGATCGGCATCGGGTCAGAGGCCGTAAAGGCACGACACGGTCTAAGGCTCCACCAGCCGCCCGATCCCAGGCGGCTACTTGTTTCTATAAAGAAACAAAAGAGAGTTACATTCTTATCCTACTTGCACACAAAAGCTAATAAACAAATTTTCTATATTTATGTTGTGTGAACGTTTAAATATATACATTAGTCATTATTTCTTATTGACGGTGTATATTGTTTACCTTTAATTTCTTACTGTTTTTTGACTTTATCATTTTTCCAATGATTCACCCAATCATACCATCTGTCCCATATTTTGAAGTATTGTGAGTTTTCCTTTTTGTTTAGTTTTAAAGTTAGTCTATCCATTTCTGCGCATGTAAATATTTTTTGAATTATTTGCTGATCTGATGGCAACTGCTCTAATTTCCAAGCTTGGGCTAAGGTTAATCTGGCTGCCGTAATTATGTGTAATGTGATATATTTTATTTCTTTTCTACTACTTTTTTAAAGTATCCCTAATAAAAAAAATTCAGGTTTTAAATCTATATCTTCTTTTGTTATTTCTATTATCCAAGTTCTAATTTTTGTCCAGAATTTTTTAATTTTTGGGCAAAGCCACCATAGGTGATAAAAGGTTCCATTTGTTTGTTTGCATTTCCAGCATATCGGATTGAAACTTGGGTACATTTTTGCCAACCTAGCCGGGGCTAGGTGCCACCTATACCACATCTTGTAGTGGTTCTCTTTATATGTTGTTGCTTTTGTTATTTTATAGTTATTTTCCCATATTGTTTCCCATTCCTCCAGTTGTATACTTCTTCCGATATTCCTAGCCCAAGCTATCATTTGGCCTTTGACTATGTTTTCTGCCAAATCGTACTCTGATAAGTATTTATAAATTTTTGAAATTAATTTCCCTTCTTTGGTTTCTAGTAATTTATCTAATTGGTTAGGTTTTATTTCAACGCCTCCTTCTTCTCTGTCTTTTTTATATCTAGTTTGTATTATTACGTATGACGTATGGTTTGTATTATTTGTATTATTACGTACGTATTACGTCCATTTCTATGTCCTGATCCTTCAATTCTTGACGCGTTTTTAGCCTTCCGTTTAAGTCCAGGACTTCTTTGTACCATATTATTCTTTGGGCATCTGATGTATTGGGATGCATTGTTGCCTCTAACGTAGATATCCAGCCTGGGACTTTCATATAATGTTTGTGTTTAATTTCCAACCAAGTGCTAATTAGTGAGTTTCTTATTATGTGGTTTTTAAAATGTTTGTATGTTTTATTTCCAATGTTCCACAGCTAAGCATGCCAGCCTTTTAATAAATCGTGACCTTCCAGTTTCAGTATTCTTTGATTGTCCAAATTAACCTAATCCTTTATCCATATTAGACTTGCTGCTTTATAATATTTTTCCCAGGCTGGTAGGCCAAAGCCTCCTCTAGCTCTGTCATCCTGTAGTGTCTTTATATTTATCCTCGGTTTTTTCCCTTCCCATATAAATTTTGCAATTATTTTGTTCAAATTTGTAAAAAAGTTTTTCTCCAGTTTTACCGGGATGGTTTGGAATAGGTAGAGGAGTCTTGGAAGTATATTTGTCTTTATTGCCGCAATTCTCCCTTGCAGTGATAATTTGAGTTTCCCCCATCTCTCTAGATCTTTCTTAATTTGTTGTACTAGTTCCCCATAGTTATTATCTTTAATGGCTATATTTTTGGTTGTCAGATTTATACCTAGATATTTTATTTTTTTAACTATTTGTAGTCCTGATTGTTGTTCCAATTCTTCTATTTGTTTTATTGTTAGGTTTTTGGTTAATATTTTGGTTTTGGCTTTGTTAATTTTTAACCCTGCTACTCTCCCGAATTTTTCTATCTCCTCTGTCAATTTTAATTGTGTTTCTATTGGGTTTTCTATGAAGAATACAAGGTCGTCGGCAAAAGCTTGGACCTTGTATTCTTCTCCCTTTATTTTAAGTCCTTTTATATTTTTATTTAGTCTAATTCTCCTAAGCAAATTCTCTAGTGTTAAAATAAAGAGCAAGGGTGAGAGTGGGAACCCTTGTCGTACTCCTCTACCTTTTTCAAAGAAATCTGTTAATTCTCCATTTACCAATATTCTTGCCCTCTGATTTGTATATATTGTAGTTATTATATTTTCAAATTTCTCTCCAAATTTCATGTTTTTTATCTGTTGTATCATGAATTTCCAGTTGACCCGATCGAATGCTTTTTGTGCATCCAGAAAAATCAGGGCTGCCTGTTTTTCTGGATGCACTTCATAGTATTCTATTATATTAATCACCATTCTTAAATTATTTTTGATTTGTCTTGTCTGCAAAAATCCATTCTGATCTGGATGTATTTTATCATTTAGCATTATTTTTAATCTATTCGCCATCAAGTTCATAAAGACTTTATAATCGGTATTTAGTAGAGAAATTGGCCTATAATTACTGATTTGTGTTGTATCGGTCTCTTCTTTTGGGATTAATGAAATGTGTGCTTCCTTCCAAGATTCTGGTATCTTTGCTTCTCTTAATGCCTCATTATACACTTCTAATAATATGGGATTTAATAATGTTCCTAGCCCTTTATATAGTTCTATTGGCAATCCATCTGTTCCCGGGGTTTTGTTGTTTTTTTGTTTCCTGATTATTTCTTGTAGTTCCTCCATCGTGATCTCTCTATTTAATATCTTTTGTTCCTCGTCTGTTATCGCAGGCATTTCCTCCTTTTTTAAATATTGGTTTATATCTTCTATATCTACTTTATCTTGTTTATATAAATTTTGAAAGAATTGAATTGCTATCTCTTTCTTTTTTCCTGGGTTCTGTTGTAATTTGCCTTCATTATCCTGTAATTGGTGTATTATTCGTTTTTCCCTTTCTTTTCTTAGTTTGTAAGCCTTCCACCTCCCCGGTTTATTTGCCTGCTCAAATTGATTTTGTCTTATAAATTTCAGTGAATTGATGTATTTTTCTTGTTCCAGTATATTTAATTTGTGTTTGGCTGTCATCCAATTTACCCTTATTTGTTCATCCCCTGGTCTTTCCTGCAATTTCTCTTCCCAATTTTTAATCTCTCCATAAATTTTATTATATTCCTTTTCCCTTTCTTTTTTTTTTTACTATTATAGGCTATTGTTATTCCTCTGATATATGCCTTCGTTGTGTCCCATAAATTTTGTAAAGATGTCTGATTTTTATTATTATCCTTGAAGAACTATTTCAGTTCTTCTTCTATTTTCTCGGTATATTCTTTTTCTTTCATTACCTGTGTATTCATCATCCATCTGCTTTTCCCCTTTCTCCATCCTCTCCAGTTTATTGTTAATGGGTTGTGGTCAGCCCAGTCATTAGTCCCTATTTCTACTGATTCGATCCCTTGTGCTAAAGTCTTTGTGGCCCATATCATGTCTATCCGTGACCAAGATCTGTGCGGGTTTGAGTAATATGTATATTTTTCTTCTTTAGGGTTATATAATCTCCATATATCTACCAAATTTAGTTCTTCTGTGAGAGATAGAAATGTTTTTGGCAAAAAATTCTTCTTATTGGTTTTTTTATTCTGATCGCTTCTATAATCCTTTTTTGGGTCTATGATAGCATTAAAATCACCTAATAAACATACGTTTTCTATACCTTGTTTTATTATTTCCCCATGTAGGTTTTGATAGAATTCTTTTTGTTGGCTATTTGGTGCATATATTACGACTAATAATACATTTTTACCTTTAAGATTAACTTAGATCATCAAGGTTCTTCCCATTCCATCTACATATTTCAGTTTACTTTCTATCTCCTCTTTAACATAGACCGCTATCCCTTTTTTCTTCTCATCTGTTAATCTGTTAATGATACGTATAATTTCCCTAGTTTTTTGCATTGTAGATATTTTTCTTCTTGTATTTTTATGTGGATTTCTTGAAGGCATACTATGTCCGCTTTTTGTTTAATTAATTTCTTAAATGTTTGGTTTCTTTTGACTGGAGAGTTAAGTCCGTTTATGTTTATTGATAAAATTTTCAGGTTTCTGTCCATTTTTGAAAGTTAGTCTTATTTCTTTTTGTTTCTTTACTTCTTGTCTCTTTTTTTGGCTTGGTTTTGTGCTCTTGTTGTTACTCCTTCCTCTTCTTCTTGGATTTCCCCCTCTTCCTCTTTTTCTTTCTCCTTGTCGTTCTCCTCACGTGGAATTGTTTGGTCTTCTCGTCTCCGTATTATTTTGGCTCTCCTTCCCAGGTCTTCTCCTCTGCCCTCTGTTCCTTCTGATTCCATCACTTGATCGTATAAGTTTTGTGCCTTTTCTATAGTGTCCACTTTTATCTTTTTCCCCTTCCACGTGGCTAATATTCCTTCTGGCAATAACCATCGAAATAATATCTGTTTTCTGTTTAATAGTGCAGTGAGGAATCCATAATCTTTCCTCCACTCTCTAATTCTTTTGGGTATTTGTTTTAGTGTTATTATCTCTTTTTGTTTATAGTATATTGGTTCTTCCTTGGCTATTTTGAATACAATATCTCTGACCTTTTTCCTTACAAAGCGGACATCGACCTCTCTTGGGAGCCTATGTTGTCTCGCATAATTGGTATTCACTCTGAATACTTCGTCGATTTCATTAATCATCTCCTCTTTGTCTCTTTGTAGAATCTCAGCTATTATTTCAGCCATTACTAATGTCAAATCCTCATCTCTTTCTTCTCTAATATTGTGAAATTGCAAAGGGCCTTCTCTGTGAGAGCCCCAGCCCTATGGAATGAACTGCCCCCGGAAATGCGTAAGATCTCTGACCTCCGGGTATTTTGCTGTGCCCTTAAGACCCTGTTGTTCCGCCAGGCTGGGTTATCAATGTAATAATTTTAAATCAGGTGTTTTAATTTTGGGGGTCTTAAATTGAGCTGAATTATTTAATAATTTTAATTATTTTAATTGATGTTTGTCTTGTGCTTTTAATAGGCTGTACACCGCCCTGAGTCCTTCGGGAGAAGGGCGGTATAGAAATAAAATTATTATTATTATTATTATTATTATTATTATTATTATTATTATTATTATTATTTCTAATTGTGCTACCGTATTTTCAAATTCTTTATTGAGACCTATCATTTTTGCATCTAGCAATTCCAATTTCTCTTCTGTTCGTTCTGTTTTTTTTCTATAGTCGTAATCCTTTGGTCATTTTTTGTGATTGTCTCCTGGATGGAGTCTATTTTTCCATCTAATTTTTGAATATCTTCTTTGACAGAGTTTTTAATTTCATCTAGGTCCCTCCTGGTTTCCTCATGATTTTTTGTCATGCACTCTTGCATTTTTAGCATAGTCTCTTGTATTGTTGTTAAGGTAGTCTGAACAGACTTCATAGTCATGATAGCGGTTTGTTTTTCAGTTGGGAAAATCCCTTCTATTGGTTTTTGTGTCGCTGGGGATGACATTAATCCAATTGGTGTTGAGATAACTTTCTTCCCTGTTTTTACTGTGGTTATTGTAGTAGATGTCATTTCCTCCAAAATTTTGTATTGTTTTTCTAAGATTCTATCAATTTTTTCCCAGATCAGCATCCGCTTCTTAATCAATCTACTATTTAATATTACTTAATACTACTTAATACTATTTGGTATTAAGGTTCTTATATAAGGTTAAATATCTTCTTTTCCTATTTGTCTTATATTAGATAAATTCCACAAAGAACAACAAAGAAAATTCTAGTACGTCTAGTTCAATTACGTAGTCACAATCTATGTAGCCTTACTAATTTACTTGATCCACTATTTTTCTAATTAATTAATTTTCAATTCAATTGGTTATACTATACAATATTATATAATGCTATATATTATTAATACCAACTTATACTAAGTATTATACTGTTCTATCTCTAAAATAATTAATTAGATATCTAATTGATGTTACAGTGAATAAAATCTCTATCAAGGTGTCTATAACAAAATAGCAATAAAAATGTTACAATATATAGACCATGCTAAGTTAATATATATAAAATAACTAATACTGTTTGGGTTGAGTTGATTTTCTGATAACTAATTAATAAATTCTTAAATACTTTGAAATAAATATGTTGTTATAATTAAACAGTAAGACTTAATATTTCTATTTATAAAATATATATAGAGTATAAAGATATAAAGATATAAAGATATAAAGATTTTTCTTCTAAGGGTTAATTACTGTGAGATTCACTGTCCTTTGCACAAAACACGGTTTACAGTTCTCCAAAGTTCACTGAAGTTAGTGCAGTCTTATAAAGTTGGGAAGTAAAGCGCACCCAGTCTCTCCTTCTTACTGTCCAAAATGGCGATTCTTACTTTCCGGTTTCTTTTTGCCCTCAGTTAGTTGTTATTTATATTATTTCTCTCCGTCGGTGCAGCTTTATCTAGAAAGAAAAAAGTCAGCGACCTGCTTTCTATCATTCCTTTCTCCAAAATGTACACTCTTTCAAATATTTGAATGTTTCTCTGGTAAACAAAACTATCGTGACAGGTTTCGCTGAGTCACTTTACTCCTTTACTCCCCTCATTGGTTGCCGCTTGCACCTTCCTGAGTCCCTCTGTCTTGTGCTGCTCCGCTGGATTCTAGAATTCGTCTCCTCGCAGTGATCGTCAGTAGGTTCTTTTTAACTTTTTGTTCCTTTGCTCACATCGATTCTCACCCTGTGCTCACTCTTTCCTTCCTTTCTTTTAAGCTTGAAATGTTGAGTCTCTGGTCTGGCCAAGACGGCTGTCTTCTTTTCACGTCCGGAATAAGGGCTCTTCTCGGTGCGGCGGGAGATCGCAACTCTCCACGCCGCCCTCCCGAAGTATCCCTCTTTCTGTCAGTCCTCCTCGGGACTGATCTCTCCCACAACAGGCACCGAAACGCTGAAAAAATCAACATGGAGTACGGAGCGCTATCCTTCTCCGTGTTGCCTCTACCCACGCCTCAACCGGAAGTCATGACCGGCGTTTCCTAGTGAACTAGAAAGGGCGTATCAGGTAAGACCAATGCCCATTAGCTAGCCCCCTCCCTTATTCCTTAGGCAGGAAAGCTCCATGTGGGTTAGTTTTGCATTTTAACATAGTACCTCTGTGGTTTGACTTCTTGAACTCTCCAACTGAAGAAAGTGTGTTAATTCTGCGGTTTAACTTTTTGAACCCAGCATTTGTCTCTTATATTTACTAGTTAAAGGGGCTCTTCAAAGATCCTCTAGGCCCGTGATGGTGAACCTATGGCACGCGTGCCACAGGTGGCACGCGGAGCCATATCAGTGGGCATGCGAGCTCAGCTCCGGCGTGCATGCGTGCGCCAGCCAGCCAGCTGATTTTTGAGCCTTCTGGGCCCACCGGAAGTCAGGAAACAGGAGGGGGTGGGGAAGGCCATTTTCACCCTAGAAAGCCTCTGGAGCCTGGGGAGTGCAAAAAATGGGCCTACCGTGCCCACCATGCTATCACGTGTCAAAAACAGGGGGAACATGGGGGTGTCATGCGTGCATGGGCAGGGGGGGCAGGGTGCAAAGAATTATGGATGTGGACATGCACGCTCCCCCCCACGCTCCCCCCACTTTTGGCACGTGATGGCAAAAAGGTTAGCCATCACTGCTGTAGGCTGACCCCGTATTATTTCACTCTTATATCCAGTTTCATTTTATGTTCTGCCTTATTGTGACATCGAATGAATTCCCTAATGGATCAATTGGAGCCTCCATTCCAATTATTATAAAGATTGTGTGCCTGCTTAATTCTTTACGAGTTGCTGTTACAGCAGGTACATTACAAAATCCACAATTGGACGTCCGATGGCTCCGCGAGCTGGGATGGCGCCCTAACGAGAGCGTCCGTTCCGCGGTTTTCGTTTAAACCCCCGAACGGCAGTCCAACGCCGTCGGGAGGTTTGAAAAACCTCTCCCCGGGCAAAGGGGAGAGTGAAGAGCCAGCTGGTGGGGGTAGAACTCAGCAAAGCCCCCCAGAAGGATTTCTGTGGGGGTGGAAGGTTTGAGTTCCCCAAAAGCCAGCCAGTTGCTCCGGACCGGGAACGACTCTGCTTTTGCAGAGCCACAAGCCGCAACCGCATCTGCTAAAAGGGAAAAACATTTTTTTTTCTTTACTTTTGAACAACGCATGCAGACGGGATTAGCCAGGAGGACTCCAATTTGCAAGTACTTAACTTCTTTTTGATTGTGGATTGCCTCTTTCGGAAGTTACAACTTAAAAGGAAACAAAATGGCGATTGAGGCTTGAGTGGGTGTGAAAAGTGAAAGTTATCTGAGCACCAGCAGAGCCTCAAATGACTGTTCTGTGGCTTTTATGCTAAAGAAATGCTAGAAGGAGGATTTCTTTATCAAGATTTGTTTGTTGGAATTTAAAGAAAAGATTTGGACTATTTTGGATGCTAATTTTAATTAAATTTAAATCTTAAAGACAAGTAAGGGAAGAAGGAGAGAAAGAAAGTAGCAGAAGCAGGAGCAGGAGGAAGGAAACAAACTCCCAGCAAAATGGCTACAAAACCCCCCTCAGTTAAAACAGTTCCAGCAAAAGCTACATCTAGTGCTGGAGGTTCTCCTGCACATGTATCCAAAGTGCAGGAGACACAGACACAGACTTTAACAATTGAAATGATACAGCAGGTTATTCAAGGAGCTTTGAGTGCCACAGAGGATAAACTTACAGCTGTACTTGATAATAGAATTCAAACTGTAGCAGATGATCTCACCGCAGTGATAGATACTAAAATTCAAGTAGTTACAGAAGAATTGGCAGCACGAAATGTTGATATCAGAGAAGACATACTTTTTGCATTTAAGGGGCTAGCTGCTCAAGCTGAAAATCTTGATTGTAAGATAGAAGAGGTTAAGGAAACTACTGAAATTTTGAGCAGCAAGCTTGATATGGCCCAGCAGAGAATTGAGAGATCAGAAATGGATGTGACTTTTTTACAATATAGAGAAATGGAGTATGCAGTGAGAATCAGAGGGGTGAAAGAAGACAAACAAGAAAACCTGAGGGAAAGGATGGGAGAACCACTGGTACAGTTGATGTGGATACCAAAGGGCGAATTGATTTGGCAAATTGATAAAATTTTCAGAGTTAACTCCTGGGTGGCCAGGCAGAAAAAATTACCCAGAGATATAGTAATATATTTTACTACAAGAAATGTGCGTAATGATGTTTTGCAAGCAACCTACAAAAAAAAGTTAGAAGTGGAAGGACAACAAGTGATGACAATGAAGGAAATTCCCCCCAAAATGTTAAGAGCGAGAAGAGAATATTCTTTCCTGGTGGAGGAGTTGAAAAATCGTCAGTTACAATACAGATGGGATATTCCAGCTGGATTGGTGGTGAATTTTTCTGGAGAAAGATACAGGCTTAATACGATTGCTAAAGCAAAGGATTTCTATGTGAATGTTTTAAAGGCTGGAAGGCCAAAATCTCCTGAAATCAAAGACAAACAAACAGTTGAAGAGAGACCACAGGAAGAATTGTTATCTATTGCCCAGGGGGGAATTTCAGCAAGTCAAGAAGATTTTCTACAAGTCCTGGTAGATGTGAGTGAGGAATTACCCAAGGAGCAAAGAATGACCAGAGCAGCTACAGCCAAACGTAAGGAGGAATTGAAAATTCAACAACTACAGTTTGCAAGTTGAGAATCTGCCAAAACAGAAGCAGTGGGGGGAGCCAGACCGAAAAGTTGGTCAGCATTGGAAAACCAGCAAATGCTCCAGAGGCTTCAGAAATTTAAGCATGGGAACTAGGTTCCTAACTTGGAATGTGAATGGTTTGAATTCCCCACAGAAAAGGAGGAAGATATTTACGTATCTTAAACAATTTAAGAATGATATAATATGCTTACAAGAGACTCATATCAGAATACAAGATCAAAAATATTTAACAAATACAAGATTGGGTGTGCATTATGTTGCAGCAGCACCGGATTAAAAAAATGGCATAGTTATCTACCTGAAGAAGGACTTAATTGCTAAATTAATTGAATCAGATGAACAAGGTAGATTTCTGGCAGTTGAAGTTTTGATAAAAGGTGA
Source organism: Ptyas mucosa (assembly GCA_012654045.1). Lineage (NCBI taxonomy): Eukaryota > Metazoa > Chordata > Lepidosauria > Squamata > Colubridae > Ptyas > Ptyas mucosa. Next base: position 384,441 of record WNWU01013108.1, read on the forward strand.
AAAAACTTTAATAGTTGGAGTTTATGCACCCAATCAGCAACAGGAGAACTTTTACAGATTTCTACACTCAAAAATGACTAACTGGAATTATAAAACATGTATTCTGCTTGGAGATTGGAATGGAGTTATAGATGCTAAAAAAGATAAGTTTGGACCGAAACAAAGTGTTGCTACAAGAGCCAAATTGCCAAGATCCTTTTTTGAATTGGTGGAGGAATGGGAGTTGAAAGATATTTGGCGTGATAGAAATCCAACAGATAAAGACTTCTTCTCAGATAGACATCAGTCTTTTTCGAGGATAGATTTTATTTTAATATCCAATGATCTTTTTTCTAGGGTGAAGAAAACTTAAGATTTTTCCAAGAACATTGACGGATCATAGTCCTGTATGGGTTGAAATAGATTATGGTAATGGACCAAGAAGGTCCTGGAGACTAAATGAAAGTTTATTTAGCTATGGGGAAAATATTAAGGAGTGTAAGAAATTTTTGAAAGAGTATTTTGTTATGAATATGCAAAAGGGTACCCCAATGGAAATGGTGTGGGATGCAAGTAAAGCTTATATGCAGGGTGTTTTGATATATTTGAATAATAAATTTAGGAAAAAGCAAGGGGAAAAAAGAAGGGTCTTAGAAGAGGAAATAAAGGAAAAAGAACAACTTTTGTTAAAAAACCCAAGGGATAATAAAGTTAAAGAGGTTATTAACTTGCTGAAAGAACAATTCAAAATGTTGATTGCAGACCAAACTGCGGCAAATTTACAGTATGCAAAGTACAATACATTTTGTAATGCTAACAAACCTGGAAGATGGTTGGCTTATATACTTAGAAAGAGAAAAAGCCAAAGAATAATTGAGAAAATAAAATATAATGGTAAAGAGGTCTTTCAGCAAGAATTGATTAAGAAATCTTTTATAGAATATTATTCAGGACTATATAAGGCAGATAAAATTCAGGATATAGATATAGATAGATATCTTCAGAAACAGAATATTAAGATAGTTTCACAAGAACAAAGGGATACTTTAACTCAATTAATTACATCAGCTGAAATCATGTCTGCAATTAAAGAATTAAAGTTGGGTAAGGCTCCAGGGACGGATGGCCTGACGGCGGTTTATTATAAAAATTTGTATGAAGAGATGGTTGAACCAATGAAAGAGTTATTTAATAAAGTACAACAGGGAGGGGAGGTCCCTCCCTCTTGGAAGACAGCCTTTATATCTTTAATACCAAAGGAGGGCCAGGATCATACAGATCCAAAAAATTACAGGCCTATATCATTGTTAAATACTGATTATAAGATATTTACTTAGGTGTTGGCAAATAGATTAATGAGAGTAATGCAACAAATGATACATCATGACCAAACAGGTTTTATAAGTGGCAGACAGATGAAAAGTAATGTAAGACATATTGTTAATGTATTGGAATATTTGGAAAGGAACAACCAGGTCCCTGCGGGGATAATATTTTTAGATGCTGAAAAAGCATTTGATCGACTGAATTTGCAGTTTTTATTAAAATTAATGGAAAGAATGAAGTTTGGAGATAATTTTATACAATCAATAAAGGCAATATATCAGAAACAAACAGCACAAATAATAGTTAATGGAGGCTTAACTGATAATTTTTTAATAGAAAAAGGTACTCGGCAAGGATGCCCTTTGTCTCCTTTATTGTTTATTTTATCATTGGAAATATTGCTGAATAATATACGAGATTTAGAGGGAATAAAGGGAATTCAGATTAGACAACATGAATATAAGCTACGTGCATTCGCAGATGACCTGGTTGTTACCTTAACCCAACCATTACAATCTGTTAAAGTATTAATGGATACGATTAAAGACTATGGATTAATATCTGGTTTCAAAATAAATGCAGCCAAAACAAAGATAATAGCCAAAAATATGACTGTTAAACAAAAACAAGAGATGGGGATTGAAACAGGATTTGAAGTAGTTAAAAAGGTCAGGTATTTAGGTATAAATATCCTGACAACTAATTCGAAATTATATCATCACAATTATGAATTATTGTGGCAAAAGATGCAATTAGAGATTCCGAGTTGGCGGAAATTGCAATTGTCACTGTTAGGAAAGATAGCTGCCATAAAAATGAATCTTTTACCAAGGTTTTTGTTCCTCTTTCAAACAATTCCAATACTTAAAGCTGATAAAAATCTGAAAGAGTGGCAAAAAGGCATAAATACTTTTGTATGGGCAGGGAAAAAACCTCGAGTTAAGCAAAAAATAATGCAGGACTCTCGAGAAAGAGGAGGACTTAAATTGCCCAATTTAGGGCTTTATTATGAGGCAGCTGTACTATCATTAGTTAGTGATTGGATTAACTCAACAGAAGAAAGGATATTAAATGTTGAAGGATATGGCCTGGTTTTTGGCTGGCATGCATATTTACTTTATGATAAAAAGGTAGACACTACTTTTAAAAGTCATATATCGAGAAGTTCTTTGTTACGTGTCTGGAAGAAATATTGTTATAAGCTAAATGATAAAATTCCGATTGGACAATACCCAGACACGCCATTGAAAATATGAATATAGAACAAAAGCAAGATGGGATTACGTATGAGCAACT
>WNWU01013112.1:0-20255 GCA_012654045.1 Ptyas mucosa
ATGCTGCCCACTATGATGGATCTTCTCTGCTCTTTGACTCCCCCTTGCCAAAACCCCGAGGATTTGTCTGTCATCTCTATCATTCTCTGTCTCATCTCTCTCTCTCATCTACCTTTCTCTCTCTCACACACATCTCTCTCTCTCTCTCCACCCACCCACCCACCCATCTATCCATGGTTCTCTTGGGGAGGGAGGGGAGGGGAGAAACCAGCTTCGCCCGCCTTTCTCTCCGCGGCCGCCGAGCGGAGCTGCTGTCGGAGACGACCCTGGCCAAGCGGGGAGGGCAGGGAAAAGGAGGGGTGCGGGGGGAGCAAGGCCAGGGGGTGGGTTGGGGGTGGGTAGGTGGGCTGAGCGCCGCGGGGGCTGCTGGGAGTCGTAGTCCTTCCTCCCTCCCTCCCCAACAAAGGCGGCGGCAGCGGGCGGAGAGAACGCCCCTTCTCCGGGCGCCCAAGTGTTTCCCTGGCATCGCAGCCCCCTCCCCACACCCCGTTCCGGCCAGGTAAGGAGAAGGGAAAGAAAAGGCTCCTTAGAGGTGGGGGGCGCCTCCCGGCCCCTTTCCCTGCCCCCCCCCCGGAGGCCGTCTCCCGACCCCCCGAAGACCCCCCATAGCCCCCTGTTGGACAGCTCCCTCGGAGCCCGTTTGAAGGGGAGACCCCCTCCCCAAATACAGCGCCGCCCACCACAAGGGGCGCCTGCTTTTCCCGATGCCCCCGTCCCGTCCCGTATCCCTGCAGGGTCCACAGCCTCCCTTTTGAGTGGGGGGCTCCCCCCTTTCCTGCTTTCCTACTCCCCCCCAGCCCCTCCGGAGCAGAGAGGGGAAAAGAGGAGTAGGGGGTCTCCCGGCAGAGGTGAGGTGGGGGCCTACGACTCTGAGGTCCGGGGGTCCGAATCCCCCGGGAAGGGGGACCCTGAGCTGCGGATCTCCCCCCCACACTCTATTCTTGAAGCTTTGGGGGCAGTGGGCTCTTCTTTGGGTTTGGGGTCTGGAGTCTTAACAGGAGGGGAAGGGGTCTGACCACCCCCTTCCACTATCTTCCTCCAGGGCCCCCTCCCACCTTCGCGTGATTTGGGGAGGGGGGCACTGCCCGCGTCATGTTTGAACCTTTTGATGCCGGGACACCCCCCTCCAAATTTCCAAAGGAGAGGATGGGATAGGTTAGCAACGAGGCATTGGCTGTGCGGGGATGGCCGGGCTTGCTTCATGCTGCACTGATGAGGTTACCTACTTTGGTAATGAGACGTCTGGAAGGAAACTACCATGCTTGGAGAGCACCAGGGAGCCCACAGTCCTCCTCTCCTCTCCTCCTCCTCCTCCTCCCTTTTTCCTCTTCCTCCTCCCCACAAACTCCATTCCCTTCTAGCGTTGATGCTGTTCCCCAGTTGGGTCGTGAAACGTCTGCAAGAAAACCACCCAGCTCAGAGAGAACCAAGGACCCCACAGTCCTCCTCCTCCTTCCCCTTCCCTCCCCTCCCCTCCCCTTCCTCCTCCTCCTCCTCCCTTCTAGCACTGATGCCGTTCTCTAGTTCGGTCACAAAATGTCTCCAAGAGAACTAAGCCAGCTCAAAGCGAATCAAGGGCCCCACAGCGGTCCAGATCTCTGCCAACGAATGCCACCCTCTGATTCAGCGGCCCAGATGGGCAGCTTTTCGGATCTTCCAAAGCCCAGATGTTCTTCCACGGCCTACTTAACCGGCTTCTGATCCTCTCCATGTCTTGCCAGAAGATGGTCTCCTGAAGATGCTCCCATGGTGGACGAGAAGAGCCGAGCCGGAGTTGCGCTTGGGATGGTTCCGATCTAGGCTGCTTGGCGTTGGGACCGCCCCTTCTCCCCTCTCCCTGTTTCAGCATCCGACGTGTCCGAAGGTAGGAAGGTTCACGCAAAGGAGCGGAGGGGTCCGGATTCCCCTGGAAAGTTAATTGCTTCGACAATGTGAAATCCACGGGGGACCTTTGGAGGAAGTGGGGTGGTGACCCCCCATGTGAGAGGGAGGTCAACTTAATTTGACCATTCATTTGTTTTGGTCAACGTCGTTCTCCGAAGCGCCGGAAGGCAGGATGAGAAACGACGGATGGAAACTCACTCAGGTGAGAAGCAACCTGGAACTAAGGAGGGCTTTCCTAACAGGGAGGACAATTAACCGGTGGAACTGCTTGCCATCAGAAGTTGTGGGTTGTTCCAACACTGGAGGTCTTTAAGAAGGGACCGGACAGCCATTTATTTGGAATGGGATAGAGCAGTGATGCTCTATGCTAACCTTTTTGCATCACGTGCCAGGAAGGGGGGGGGCAGGGGAGGTTCGCACACACTTGTGCCACACCCATAATTCTATGCGCCCTGCCCTGTGCATGCTCACATGACCTCCCTTCCCCCCCCCCCCCCCCCCCCCCGGCTGCTCCTGGCACGTGATGGCCTCTCTAGGAGTCTCTGGAGGCAGGGGACAGCAAAAAACGTCACTTTGTCCAACTGGAAGTTGGGAAACAGGCCGTTTTGGGCCTCCGAGGGGGCGAGGAAGGCTGTTTTCACTCTCCCCAGATGCATAGAGAGGATCTGGAGCCAGGTGAGAAAGAAAAATGGGCCTTCCCCACCTCCCCCAGGCCCTCCGGAGGCAGGAAACAGCCTCTTTCCCTATGCACGTGCCAGAGCTGAGCTGGTATGCCCACTGATATGGCTACGCCTGCCACCTGTGGGACGCATGCCATAGGTTTGCCATTACGGGGATAGGGTCTCCTGCTTGGGCAGCGGTTGGACTAGATGACCTCCAAGGTCCCTTCCAATTCTATGATTCTGTAATTCTGTAAGGGTCTCCTGCTTGAGCATGGGATTGGACTAGATGACCTCTGAGGTCCCTTCCAGCTCTATTCTGATTGATTGATTGATTGAGGGGGGAAGGGAGGGGCGTCTAGGAAGCAGCAGAGGCGACTTGGGACAGCGACAGATACTCCTCGACTTACGTCCACAGTTGAGCCCCAAATGTCTGTTGCTAAGCGAGACATCTGTGAAGTACGTGTTGCCCATTTTACAACTTTTCTTGCCACCGTTGTTAAGTGAATCTCTGCTATTGTTAAGCGAGCCGCCCAGTTATTTAGTGGATCTGTCTTCCCCTTTGACTTTGCTTGACACTGCGACCGTCATAAACACGAGTCCATTGCCAAGTGTCTGAATTTCCATCACGTGACATTGGGGAGGCTGCGATGGTCATATGTATGAAAAAACGGTCATAAGTCACTTTATCACCTCGAACGGTCATTAAATGAACTGTCGTAAGTCAAGGACGGCCGGTGCCTGTAATGTGAGCATTTGGAACCTCCCCAGCTGAATGCAGAGCTACACGTATTTGATTCTCTCTAACCTCCCGCCCTGCACAACATCCCTTCTAGCACGGATGATGTTACCTAGTTGGGTCGTGAAACGTCGATAGGGAAGTGATGGGGGACCCTCTTCTTGACTCTGGGGTTCAGAGGGGGGATTCATCCTCCTTCACTTATGACATCTGCCCCTGCCCTGGACAGGACCCGCTGATGTGACCCTCTTGGTTGGAGAAGAGAAGCAGGACACCTGGCTGCTGCGAGAAGATGGAGACCCATTGGGTAAGGCCCAACCCAACCACTGCAGGTGAGCGACCGCCAGGTGAGATTCTCTCTCAGCCCCCCTCGGAATTGGGGTGATCCAGATGAGGAGGGGGACATAGGAGATGGGATGGAGGGGTGGGATGTCTGACAAATTTCCTGAAGGGCAGACTCACTCCTGGGATGGAAGCGCTCCTGCCTGGATTGCAATTGGATAGCTTCGACCTATGGTCACGATCGAGCCCAAAATGTACGTCACTAAGTGAAACATTGGTGTTTTGCCCCATTTGATCAGTTTTCTTGCTGCAGGCGTTAAGTGAATCACTGCAGTTGTTAAGTGAGTCACACAGTTGCTAAGCGAATCATTGCGGTTGTTAAGTGAATCATTGCAGTTATTAAGTGAGTCACACAGTTAAGTGAATCATTGCAGTTGTTCAGTGAGTCACAGAGTTATTAAGTGAATTGTTGTAGTTAACAGTTGTTAAGTGAATCATTGCAGTTGTTAAGTGAGTCACAGTTATTAAGTAAATCATTGCAGTTGTTAAGTGAGTCACACAGTTGTTAAGTGAATCATTGTGGTTGTTAAGTGAATTATTGCAGTTGTTGAGTGAATCACACAGATATTAAGTGAATCATTGCAGTTGTTAAGCGAATCCTTGCAGTTGTTAATGGAGTCAAATGGTTGTTAAGTGAACCCGGCTTCCCCATTGACTTTGCTTGTCGGAAGGTCGCAAAATAAGATTGCGTGAGTCTGGAACCCTGCGACCGTCATCAATACGAGTCAGTTGTCAAGCGTCTGAATTTTTGTTCCTGCAACCGCAGGGACGCTGCGATGGTCGTAAATGCAAAACAGAGTCTCAAGTCCCTTATTTTCACTGCTGTGGTGACTTTGAACGTTGACTAAGCGAACCAACCCTTGCAAGTGGAGGTCGTCTCTCCTTGATCAGCCTCGTGCTTGCCACTTATCTCCCTGGGCCTCACGGTACATGCGAGTGAAACAACCGTTCCCTCTGACGGACACCAGAGACCCCTTTATCTGGGGATTCCCCCCCTCCCTTGTAAGGTGTGTGTATACGGGAGGGGGTCTTCCTGCCTGCCTGCTAACAGCCTTTTGTTCTGGAGGGGAGTGGCATCCCCTCTTTGGGTTGCCCCACAGTGCCCCCCTTCCTGCCTTTCCCCTTGGCAGTGTTTAAGTTTTACTAAGTCTTGAATTTAGAGGAGGGGGCTTCCTCCTCTGGCAGATCCCCCCCATCTAGGTAGAGGAGTAAGGAGGGGTGTGTGTGTCCCGGCTGCCTGCCCAGAGGTGTGGGGGGGGTGAGGCCTTTTCCTCCTGATTGGCCTGGGGTCTCAAAGCCCCATTCCCTTGTGTTGCTCGGGGTTGTTGGGTCTTGGCGTCCCAACTTCAGGAGTGGGACTTGGGGGGGGGGGGAATGAGGAACATACCTGTGGCCCCTGTGCCTTGACTGTGCCCCCCCTCCCGCCTCCCGCCTCCAGGGGCCAAAGTGGCAGTGAAGGAGGAGCCGGGGGAGGAGTTGTGCATCGGGTGTCCACTGGACCCAGCCGAGCCAGGGAGGTTGTCACCATCAAGCCCCACAGCAGGTAAGGCCTGATGGCAAAAACAGTTAACCGGTGGAACAGCTTGCCACTAGAAGTGGTAGGGGCTTCATCCTTGGAGATTTTCAAGGAGAGAATGGACAGCCACTTGTCTGGAATGGTAAAGGGTCTCCTGCTCGAGCAGGGGGCTGGACTAGAAGACCTTTGAGGTCCCTTCCAACCCTGTTATTCTATGAATCTATGAGAGTCTCCTGCTCAAAGAAGGGGTTGGACTAGAAGACCTCCAAGGTCCTTTCCAACTGTGATTCTCTTATTGTCCTTCTAGTCCAACCCCCTGCTCAAGCAGAAGACCATATACTGTTGCTGACCAGTGGCTGTCCAGCCTCTCCTGAAAAACTTGTGCCACGGGAAGGGGTTTTTTCACAAACAACCCCAGACGGGACCCTGATGCTTGCTCCAGGTGTGGTCTCCATCCTCCGGGAAGTGTGGCACCTGCATCTCCAGGGTGAGGGGGCACTGCACCGCTGCCCCAACAACACAATTGTGCATCTTGTTTCAGGGATCAAGAAGGAGCTGGAAGAACCGTCGTACCATGTCGGTCTCTGGGAGGACAGTGATGGGGGGGCCAGCACCGATTCCAGTGAGTTTGTCTGGCCTCAACGCTCTGCCCGAGTAGAGCAGCAGGTGCCAGATGTGGAGTGTATTTCCCAATGAGGCTGCTGTTCCCCCTTCCCCCTTCCCCCTTCCCTGCTGACCCACCTCTCTCCTCCTGTCCCCAGCGGACACCAAGCCTGACGTTATTGTGAAGATGGAACTGGAGGAGGAGGAAGAGGACGATGATGACGAGGTGGGCAAGGAGGACTTTGGCTGCTCCCCCCCTCCTAGGCCTGCCCCCCTGGGTGAGTTTGACCCACTCTTGGAGAACTAGTTTGGGACTTGCGATCTGCCTATGATCCATTAGTAGCTGTTATGTCAGTTCAGAGGCTTGCACTGTGCCTAAGACAAAGGTCCACAATCCTGAGGATGCAACCCACTTCGTGGAACCTGCCTGGGCTCCATTTTTGGCAGTGACGGCCTCCCTGGCCTCTGTTTTCGCTGGCAGAGGGCTGCAAGAGGCTGTTGCAGATGAAAACAGAGCCTAGGCAGGCCACGAGAGGCCCTCCTGTGTTCCATTTTTGCTGGCAGAGGCACCGTGGATCGGCCCTTCGCTTTTTTCCAGGGTGGTCCCGTGGGCCAGATCTAAGCACCCCGCGTGCTGGATCCAGCACATGAGTTTGACACCCCTGTCCAAAATCAGGGGTCCCCCTCAGTCCCCAGGCCTTGAGTCTTTCGGAACCGGCCCGCGGAAGTGGCGAACGAGTGTGCGCATCCCCACTCACGTGAGCAGCAGGTGAGCACATGCTCACATCCTCTGTTTGCACACGTGGCATGCACAAATGCCTGTCAATCCCACGGAACCATCCACTCTCCCCCGCCCCTTCTGGTGCGCAAAGTCAAAAAGATAAAGGAACTCTGTCCTAGATCACCCTGCTAATTCTTCTTTCTCCTCTGCTAGCCGGATGCTTGGACCCGAGTGCCAACGTGTCGCATGGAAAGATGGGTCAGGAGTCATGCAGAAAGAGCGCGGACGGAACTTCTTCTCGGGGTTCATCGAAGAGGAAACACAACGCATCTCGGTGGGCGCAGTCGAGATCTCGTGGGATTCGGAGTGCGGCTCCGGCACCCATGCCAGCATCTGGAGGATCTTTCAGAGCTGCCGAAACAGTGACTGTGGTTGTCTCTGGGGCACCTGAAGCCCATCGGCACCCCAAGAGTTCTGCCAGTGAACGGCCTTTCGCCTGTGGCATCTGCGGGAAGCGGTTCCAGCACCGGGGCAACCTGGTGACCCACCTGCGGGTCCACACAGGGGAGAAACCCTTCCCTTGCACCGAGTGTGGGAAGAGCTTCAGCCAGAAGGGGGACCTGATGCGCCACCTGCGAGTCCACACAGGTGAGAAGCCCTTTGAGTGTCCTGTCTGCGGCAAGAGTTTCTGCTCCAAGCAGACCTTCATCCTGCACCAGCGCATCCACACAGGCGAGAAGCCCTTCTCCTGCCCTGAGTGCGGGAAACGCTTCAACCGCAAAGCCAACTTTGTCACCCACCAGAAGATCCACCGAGGCGAGCGGCCCTTTGTCTGCGGCGAGTGCGGCAAGGGCTTCTGTGCCCGGAAGACCTTTATCCTCCACCAGAAGATCCATGTGGGTGATCGGCCCTTCATCTGCCCTGACTGCGGGAAGAGCTTCAGCCGTAATGGGGATCTCACCCGGCACCAGCGCATCCACACCGGTGAGCGGCCCTTCGCCTGCGCCGACTGCGGGAAGAGCTTCAGCCACAATGGAGAACTGATCAAGCACCAGCGCATCCACACCGGCGAGAAGCCCTTCTCCTGCGCTGAGTGTGGGAAGAGTTTCAACCGCAAGGGCACCCTCGTCACCCACCAACGCATCCACACTGGCGAGCGTCCTTTTGTCTGTGGCGAGTGTGGCAAGACCTTCAACCTGAAGACCACTCTGATGAAGCACCGGCGCATCCACACCGGCGAGCGGCCGTTCACCTGCCTGGAGTGTGGGAAGAGCTTCAAGTACAAGGGGAACCTACGGACTCACCATTTGACGCACACGGTGGAGCGCGTGTATCCTTGCACCGAGTGTGGCCTGGTGTTCGGCCAGCGGAAGGAGCTGAAGGGGCACCAGGCGGCCCATGTGGGGGACCGCTTGCTGCCCTGCTACCGGGATGATGGGGAGAATGTGAACCCCTTCCTCCAGGTGCACCCTCTCCTCCTCTCCTGTTCCCCACTTCCTGTGCCCCTGGAGACTCTGACCAAGTTCAAGCAGGAAACTGGCAGCAAAACCCATTGAGGATGCCAATGCTTAGACTTGGGGGGTGTTGAGAGGGGGGAAGGAGGCACTCTTTAATTGATATCCGGGACACCGTTTTTGGGGTGAACAACGTAGCAACCCGCCGGGCTCGGCCACAGGAGAGAGGCTGGCAGAGAAGGACACTTCCTTGGGGTGGTGGTGGTGGTACTTTTGGCCCTAGTATGGCAGCCTCAGCCATGAAGGAAGCTGACCACGCGGGAACACTTACAGTTCAGGGTAGGCAGTTGCCAAATCCTTAGTTTAGCAAACTGCGCACTTACTAGGGGGTAGTCAGTTGGCCGTTAGGTGGTGCTACCCAGCTCGTAGGAGGAGGAGGAAGGCTTGAGTCCCCGAAAGTAACAGGGGATCAGTAGAAGCAACATGAATTGAAGGATTGTAAGGTATGGAGTAGATTTTCTGAAATGGAGGCCAGGCTGCAACTGGTGAGGTAGCCAAAACCAATAAAGCAACATGGCTCAAGAGCAAATGACTGACATTACTCCTTGGGGGCAGTGTGTGTGTGTGTGAGAGAGAGAGAGAGAAGAGGAGGAGGTGGTGGTGGCTCCTCTGGGCTGCTCTTGTTGTCACTTGAGGGCCTGGGTGGGGTGGGGGAAGGGGAACTGGGCCCTGTGAGTGGTGGGCTGGTGGGTGCATGCGTGCACACACGGCTCAGCTGCATGGCTGACTGGCTGATTGATTGACTGACATTGACGGCCTGCCTGCCTGATTGATTACCTGATTGATTGGTTGATTGATTGATTATTTGACTGATTGACTGACTGATTAACTCACTGACTCATTGATTGACTGAGTAACTGATGGACTGACTGAGTAGATGACTGATTGATTGACTGACTGACTCTGTCTAACTGATTAACTGATTGATTGACTGACTGACTTTGATTAACTGACATTGATTGATTACCTGATTGGTTGGTTGGTTGATTATCTGACTGATTGACTGACTGACTAACTCAGTGACTCATTGATTGACTGATATTTTTTTTTTAATTTGATTTATATGCCGCCCTTCTCCGGAGACTCAGGGCGGCTTACAATGCGCTAAGCAATAGCCTTCATACTTTTGTATATTTATGCAAAGTCAGCTTATTGCCCCCACAAACTGGGTCCTCAATTTACCTACCTTAGAAAGGATGGAAGGCTGAGTCAACCTTGAGCCTTGGTGAGATTCGAACCTGCAATAATTGCAGGCAGCTGATGTTAATAACAGGGCTGTAGACCACTGTACTATCCAAGGCTCTTGACTGAGTAACTGACTGATTGATTGATTGACTGATTAATTCACTGACATCGATTGACTGACTGTCTAACTGATTAACTGACTGATTGACTAATTGACTGATTTACTGATTGATTGACTGGCTGATTGGTGGATTGATTCATTTCAAGGGCCACCCACCCACCTGTACAACACTCTGGGCATCTTAGGAGGGTCTCCTTTCATTTCTCCCCCCACCGGAAGCCTTAAAACAGATTCCCGATTTCCCGGACAGGAATCCTTCCTTGGTCGATCAATTCTCCTTGATTAAAAAACATATCAAAAGTCTTCGTTTTAAGAAAGCTCACTGCCCCAGGAGCATTCCCCCCCACAACCCGCTGCATCTAGGGCAGACTCCTTCCACATACGGTAGTCCTTGACTTATGACAGTTCACTTAGTGACTGTTCCAAGTTACGACGGCCCTGAACAAAATGTCATAGGCCATTGTTCAGACTTACAACCGTTGCAATGTCTGCAGTGTCACGCAATCAAAATTCAACCACTGGGTAACTGACTCATATTTACGACGGTCTCTGGGTCACATCCCTTTTTGGCAACCTTGCCCTGAGCAAAATCCCACGGGGAAGTCCGATTCGCTTCCTGAACATGTTCCTAACATATGGTCGTAAAACAGGACAGAATGCATTTAACAAATGTGTCACTTAGCGTCAGGAATTTCAGGCTCAATTATGGTCATAAATCGAGGACTACCTCCCCTGCTCAAGCAAGGGATTGGACTAGAAGACCTCCGAGGTTTCTTCCAGAGGTGGGTTTCAGCAGGTTCTGACTAGTTCTGGAGAACCGGTAGCGGAAATTTTGAGTAGTTCGGAGAACTGGTAGTAAAAATTCTGACTGGCCCTGCCCCCCTCTATTCCCTGCCTCCCAAGTCTCAGCTGATCGGGAGGAAATGGGGATTTTGCAGTAACCTTCCCCTGGATTGGGGGCAGGGGTGGGTTCTACTTACCTTTACTACCGGTTCGCAATGGGAATGCACATGTGTGCTTGCTTCGCTCGTGTGCGTGTGCGCTCTTCTGCGCAAGTACAGAAGCATTTTGATGACGTCGGGGTCAGTGGGCGGAGCCTCCCGCCGGTTCTACTACTGGTTCTATAGAACTGGTGCGAACTGGGGGCAACCCACCACTGATTGGGGACAGAGGGGAGATTTTACAGTATCCTTCCTCTGCCACACCCACCAAGCCATGCCATGCCCACCAAGCATTGCCCACAGAACCGGTAGTAAAAATTTTTTGAAACCCACCACTGGTCCCTTCCGTGTCTGTCATTCTGTAAGGATCTCCTCCTGTTTGAGTAAGGAATTGGACCTCTGAAGTCCTTTCCAACTGATTCTGTTCACAGCCGCCAGAACAGTTCCTCAGTCCAGCTGCTGGGAGTCTCTGGTGGGGCCAGAGTTGGAGCAGAAGATGGAAAAGAAGGAGATGGGAAGGAGGAGGAAGAAGAACAGGAGGAGGAGGAGAAAAAGCAGGAGGAGATGGGGAGGAGGAGGAGGACGAAGAAGGAGGAACAGAAAGAAGAGGGAGGAGGAGGAAAAGCAGGAGGAAGTGGGGAGGAAGAGGAGGAGGAGGAAGAAGGAAGGGGAAAAAGAAGAGGAAGGAGGAGGAAAAGCAGAAGAAAGAAAAGGAGGAGAGGAGGGGAGGAGGAAGAGAAGGAAAAGTAGAAGCAAACAGATGGGGAGGGGGAGGAGAAGGAGGAAAAAAAGGAGGAAGAAGAGGAAGGAGGAGGGGGAAAAGCAGAAGAAGGAGAAGAGAAGAAGAAGCTAACAAGCTGCTTAACAATCAGCATTCACTTAACAATCATCACAAGAAAGCTGGCACCTGGGAATCCTGCTTTACAACCGTTGTGACTTCCAACCATAAAGGCCAGTTCTCCATTTATGGCCGTTACATTGCGGACTATCGGTTAAGCTAACTTGTTGGCTGATAACCAACCCCTTGAACTTTCCCCCTTTAAAGCAGAGCCTTCACCAACATTGGTGTGATCCCCTCTCCCCCTCCATTCGTCTTTCTTGGATGGTGGTTTAATGCTGGCCAAAGAAGCTTGGTCCTTTATGAGAGCTTCTAAACCCACCCGAATGGCTCCTGGACCTGGAAAATCCCCAGATGTGGCACCAACCAACATGCCAACCCAGGACTTATGAGACCAGAGACCACTGTCGGCTTCATGCCAAGGTTTTATTGGGAAGAAGCCAGCCAAGCCCATCATAGAGTTTCCAGTTGACCTCCTTGGTCATCTACAAACAGGAGGACAGAAGAAGTGAAGCTACAGGAGATCTCCTGCTCATCAGCCATGGTGGAGATGGAAGCCATGCTTGCCTAATTCAGCCCTTAGAAGTTCGGGGGCCTTGAGAGCCTTCAAAAATCCCAAGCAGAGAAGCTTCCTCAGGTCTTCCACTGGAAGGTCACCTCCAGCTGGGCTTCCTTGGCCAACGTCACAATTTTGGAGAGGCCCACGGCCACTTTGGCCGCCTGGTCCAGGTCGTCGCAGGCCAAGATCTCCAGCTTGCTCTGGGCTATCAAAACCTTTGCCTGGTCGACTTGGGTGCCCTGCAACCTGACCACCACGGGAATCTTCAGCTCCAGCTCGGTGGCCGCCAGGATGATACCTTTGGCAATGATGTCGCAGTGCATGATGCCACCAAAAATGTTAACCAGGATGGACTGCACCTGCTTGTCGGACGTGATCAGCTTGAAGGCCTCCTTCACCTGCTCCGCTGTGGCCCCTCCACCAACGTCCAGGAAGTTGGCCGGCGAGCCTCCGTGGAGCTTGATGATGTCCATGGTGGCCATGGCCAAACCTGCCCCATTGACCAAACAACCGATGTTCCCATCCAACGCAATGTAGTTCAGTTCCGCGTTGGCCGCCACCCTCTCCTTCTCGTCCATCTGGGTCCAATCCTGCAGCTCAAAGACCTTCTGCTGACGGAAGGCTGAATTATCATCAAAGTTGATCTTGGCATCAACGCACATCACGGTCCCCGTAGAGTCCTCCGCCAGCGGGTTGATCTCCACCAGGAGTGCGTCGTATTTGATAAATAGGTGGTACAGCTTGACCATGTTCTCGGCAGCTGCGCCCGCCACCTTGGTGGGAAATCCCATTTTCCGGGCCAGGCGTAGGGCTTGATCTTCCTGGATGCCCTCCACGATGTTCACTGGTTCTTTCAAGATGGCCTCTGGGTTCTCGGCGGCCACCTCTTCAATGTTGACCCCGCCTTGGGAGCTGCCAATCAGCACCGGTCCCTGGAAGGCACCCTCCATGGTGATGGCAAAGTAGTACTCCTTCCGCAAATAGCGGCGTTCACAGATGAGAACCTGGTTGCAGATCCGTCCTTTCTCGCCTGTCTGCTTCGTGAAAAGCTTCTTGCCGATCATCCTTGAAGCCACCTCCTTGGCCTCCTCCGGAGAACCCACCATCTGCACACCACCCTTCAGCCCACCTTCGAAGGTCCCTTTACCGCGCCCCCCAGCTAAAACCTGGGCCTTCACCACCAGGTCCTCTGTCCCGATCTTCTCGGCGGCTTGGAAGGCCTCCTCGGGGGTCTTGGCCACCAGGGCCTTCGGCACCGAGACACCAGCTTCCTTCAGCAGCTGCATGCTCAGGTATTCGTGGAGGGAGAGGTGCCTTTGTTGCGGCACCCAGAATCTGGTACGACCCACAGTGCTTAGTCCACTACTTCTGCCCATCCATCGTACCACACTCGCTGCCCAGTGACCAAACATGGCAGAAGCCCCTCTGTCTTTCTTGTCTTCTCCAGAGTCCCAACTGCCCTTCTGAGCAGAAGCAAAGACCACCTCCCAGAATTCTTTTCCTAACTGCCTCTGGGCTGCCTGTGATTGGTCAGATCCAGGGTTCCAGGTGCTCAGCCTGGCCAGGTGGCCAAGGGATTCTAGCTGCTTCATATGTACACACACACACACACACACACACACACACACACACACACAGAGTATATACACATAGTCCAACCCCCTGTTCAAGCAGGAGACCCTTACAGACCTTTATAGAATGACAGAGTGGGAAGGGACCTTGGAGGTCATCTAGTCCAAACCCCTGCTCAGGAAGGAAACCCTATACTATTTCAGTCTCTTCTTAAAAGCCTCCAGTGATGGAGCATCCATAATTTCTGGTGGCAAGCTGTTCCACTGGTTAATTGTCCTCACTGTTAGGAAGTTTCTCCTTCGTTCCCGGTTGCTTCTCTCCTGGATGAGTTTCCATCCATTGCTACTTCTCCTGCCTTCTGGTGCTTTGGAGAATATTATATGATAGATGACAAAAGATGATAGCGATAGATAGTTAGATAGATAGATAGATAGATAGATAGATAGATAGATAGATAGATAGATACATGATAGCAGGGGTAAAATCTACTTTACCTTCCTTACCGGTTCGGAAGTGCACACGCCTTGCAGAGGGCAGAAAACACATTACTTCCTGGTTAAAACCAGGAAATAACGACACTCGGGCAGGTGGGCGGAGCCTCATGCCACCATCTCTACGGGTTCTGCAAACCACCAGCCACAATCACTACCAGATCACCCAATCTGGTCCGAACCAGGGGATTTCACCCCTGGATAATAGATATTGATAGATATAATGGATAGAGATAGAGATGGGTGGATAAATGAATAAATTGGGAGGAAATGGGGATTTTGCAGTTCCTTCCCCTGCCACGCCTACCAAGTCATGCCCACCAAACCATGCCACGCCCACCAAGCCACACCCACAGAACTGGTAGTATAAAAATTTGAAACCCACCACTGTTTTTGTTCCATAATTTCTCCCATTTCTCCAATTCATTATAACCAAAGTTTTTGGCCCAGATTATCATAGTTTCTTTGGCTACCTCCTTCTCCATTTTGTATCTCAATCAATAATTATACATTTTTAAAATCAGTTTGTCCTCTGTGCCTAGTAAAACCTTGTCTAATTCTTGTGATTCTTTTTGAAACCCATATTGTTTTAAATCCTTCCCGTATTTAGTTTGTTTCTGCAAGTATGGCCAAAGCATCCACATTTTCAACACGTGACCACGGGGACACTGCAAGGGTCCGAAGTGTGAAAAACACATGCCAGTCACTTTTTTCAGTGCTGTCGTAAGTTCGAACGGTCACTAAATGAGCTGTTGTAAATTGAGGACTGCCTACTAACTTTCTGGTACCGAAAGCAACAGAACAGACACCTAATTCTCTGCTTTTCAGATGGAAATCAGTGTCTCTTTCTCAGGAACTTTTCAGGAAGGTCAGAAGCAGTGAAGCTCCAAGTTCCACTGCAGAGAAAGTAAGACCTCCATCTTGGGGGTTTGCCTACGGGGCATTAAGGAGGCGGGGCAGAGGCAAGTGAGGTCACAGAACCACTGGCTTCAGCCAATGAGAAACCACCAGGAAGCAGCGGGTTGGGTTTTTTTTTTCAAATCGTAATAGCCAGTTGGAAGGTCTCCTTCTCCTCCTTCAGGAGGAGATCCCGAAGGCTCAACTTGGCTGAAGGCATCTAGCCATTTCCATGTTCTGGACGCAAGCAGTCAGAGCAGCTCAACTGATATGGACCAAGGTCTTCTGGACAGACCGGGGCGCCAGGGCCTTGGGGTTTGGGGCCAGCCGCCGATTTTCAACGACATCTCCCATCTGGCAGCTACAACGTCAACGTCTCCGGCACCTGTCCATCCATGAATACCTCAGCATGAAGCTGTTGAAGGAGGCCGGTGTTTCCGTCCCGTATGGCTTGGTGGCGAGGACACCAGAAGAAGCTTACAAAGTGGCAAGGAAGATCGGCACCAACGACTTGGTGGTGAAGGCCCAGGTGGTCGCCGGGGGACGGGAAAAGGGAGTCTTCGAAGGGGGGCTGAAGGGGGGGGTGCAGATTGTGTGTTCTCCGGAGGAAGCCAAGGAGGTGGCTGCCCAGATGATCGGCAAGAGGCTCTTCACCAAGCAGACAGGCGAAAAAGGACGGATCTGCAACCAGGTTTTTGTCTGCGAACGCCGCTACCTGCGGAAGGAGTACTACTTCGCCATCACCATGGAGAGGGACTTCCATGGACCGGTCATCATTGCCAGCTCTCAAGGTGGCGTCCAAATCGAAGATGTGGCGACCGAGAAGCCAGCATCCATCCTGAAGGAGCCAGTGGACATTGTGATGGGCCTCTGCATGAGCCAGGCCATTCCATTGGCCGCGAAGATGGGCTTCCCTTCGCAGCTGGCGGAAGAGGCAGCGGACACCATGGTCAAGCTGTACAACTTCTTCATCAACTACGACGCAGTCATGGTGGAGATCAACCCACTGGTGGAGGACTCCACCGGGAGGGTGATGTGCATGGACGCCAAGGTTATTTTCGACAGCAACTCTGCCTTCCGTCAGCAGAAGGTCTTCGAACTGCAGGATTGGACTCAGATGGACGAGAAGGAGAGAGAGGCGGCCAATGCAGATCTGAACTACATCGCGTTGGATGGGAACATTGGCTGTCTGGTCAACGGGGCAGGCTTGGCCATGGCCACCATGGACATCATCAAGCTACATGGAGGCGCACCAGCCAACTACCTCAGCGTGGGCGGAGGGGCCACGGTGGAGCAAGTCACTGAAGCCTTCAAGCTGATTACCTCTGATGAGAAAGTCCAGGCGATTCTGGTCAACATCTTTGGCGGGCTCATGCGCTGCGATGTCATCGCACACGGGATCATCATGTCCGCTGAGGACCTGGAGCTGAAGATCCCCATCGTGGTGCGTTTGCAAGGGACCCGGGTGGCTGACGCCAAAGTCCTGATCGCCGAAAGTGGCTTGAAGATCCTAGCTTGCGATGATCTGGACCGGGCAGCCATGATGGCTGTCACACTCGCCGAGATCATGAGGTTGGCGAAAGAGGTGGACATCGATGTGAAGTTTCACTTGCCCTCCTGAGATGGCCGACACGGAGGGCCTGTTCCTGAGCGCAGCTCCCTCCCCCTTCCTCCCTCATATTTGGGGGTGGAGGGCAGCTTATGTTTGCCCCCATGCTCTTCTCAATTTCAACATGGCCACTCTGCAAATATCCCGTGGTTGCCCTTGTTTGCAAATTCTTGCCAGAGAACCTGGAAGACGAAAATAAGTTGCCTGATAATAAAGTCTGAGTTTAAAGAAAGTTTATCTTCTTGACTGCAGAGGATTTGGGGGGGGGGCGGGGGGGCGGGGCGGGGAGGATAAATCTGGCTCTGATCGGGCGGAGGCGAGGGTCTTCCCTGGCTCTGTTGAGAGATGGGGATGGGGGGGCTGTGCTGGATTGCACTGGGGAGCACTGTTTTCTTGCACCCCTATTCCTGATAGGCCTCTCTCTGTGTCTCTGTGTCTCTCTTCCCATCTCTCTCTCCATCTTTTTCCATCTCTCTCTATCTCTCTCTCCATCTCTTTCATCTCTCTCTCTCCATCTTTCTCTCTCTCCATCTCTATCGCCACCTCTCCATCTTTTTCCATCTCTTTCTCTCCACCTCTCTCCATCTTTTTCCATCTCTTTCCATCTCTCTCTCTCCATCTCTCTAGCTCTCTCCATCTCTCTAGCTCTTTCTAACTCACTCTCTTTTCTCTCTCTCTGTCTCAGCCCAATCCTACCTCACAGGGTTGTCATTGGGATAACCAGGGTGGGTGGAGGGCTGGCTTATGTCCTACCAACCTCACTGCATTGCATCTCCAGTACCATCCTCAAGCCTACCTTGACCTGTATGTCTGACCTGGACACTCAGAACTCAACTCAACCCAACTCAATTCAAGTCTTCAATTCAATTCAACTCAACTCAACTCAACACAATCCAACTCAACTAGTTCAATTTCTATACCTGACCGACTCAACCAAACTCAACCAAACTCACTCCTTGCTACCCTCTAGTGGGCCACTGGATTTTGGCAGCCCAGGAACCTGTCCTGCAGCTGGAGACAGGGTATTTTCAGAGACTCTGCTATGTTTTATGAGAAGAAATGAGGGCAGAGGGAAAAAGAGGGGAACAGAAGGAGAAGGGGAAGGGGAGGAAGAGGAGGAGGAGAAGGAGAAGAAGAAGAAGGAGAAGGAGGAGAAGAAGAAGAAGTAGTAGTTGTTGTTGGAAGAGACCTTGGAGGTCTTCTAGTCCAACCCCCTGCTCAAGCAGGAGACCCTCTACTTTTTCAGACAAATGGTTGTCCAGTCTCTTCTTAAAATTCTGCAGCAACGGAGCACAAACACATCCATGCATACATGTATACACGCACACACATGGACACACATGGACACACACAGATAACAGAGGGCAATAATGTGCTTTATTTAAAAGAAAGAACCATTTTACAACTTCAACAACTTCGTAAAACTCAAGTAGAACCTTTGTAAAACTTTGAAAAGTTTGCAAAACTCAAGGAAGAACCTTTGTACAACTTCAGCGAATGCATCTTAAAAATGAGTAGCAACTTCTCAGACATTCACACTTCTCCTCCCCCGAGGACCCACTGGTTGCGGGGAAGCGGAGGGGGAGGGGGAGAAGGGTTCTCGCCCCAGGATTGTGGCTGACTGTGGTGGTGGAGAATTGGAGCCCTTTCGGGTCTGGCAGCTCCAGGGGTGAAATTCGACCGGTTCAGACCGGCTCGGGCGAACCGGTAGAGATGATTTGAATCAGTTCGCTGAACCAGTAAAAACCACCCCTGGTTGGTCCTTCCCATGCTCGCCCGCTCGCCGCTCACCCCTTCTGGCCGCTTGCCCCATTCAACGTTAAATGCTGCAGCAGAGAGAATCCGAACTTTTCTCCGTCCATTCACAGTGGAGCTGCAGCAGCCTGTCCCTTTAAGGTAGTCCCCGGGAGGGAGGGGGCCGGGTGGGGACTATAAAGGGAGAAGCAGCTCCGCTGTGAATGAATGGAGAAAAATTCGGCTTCTCTCTACCGCAGCATTCACTATCAGCCCTTCTGGTGCTCATACACACATTTTCTCCTACCGGGTTCTGTGGGCGTGGCTTGGTGGGTAGGGGTCCTGTGACTGAGTGGCCGTGGCTGTGAGTGACATTGAATTGGCCATGCCACTCAGTCACAGGAACCCCCCCCCACTAAGCCACGCCCACAGAACCGGTAAGGGAAAAATTTGAATGTCACCACTGGGCAGCTGCCCAACCCAACCACAGCAACTGGAAACCCATTAGGGGAAGTGATGGACCCACCAAAAGCTGCGGGGGAGCGGGACTGTCCGCCAGGTGTCGAGCCCCTCCCAATCTGGGGGAACGAAGAAACCATGGGAGGTGATCCCAAGGCAGCCCACTCCTCCTTGGCCCAGACTCCTTCCCCTATTCGCCAGCAATGTAGATAAACCGATGTTTCTCCAGTGCGCTGATGTCATGTTCCAGCTGTTTCATCTCAGTCTCTAACTTCTCCTTGCGGAGCCTCTGCGGGATGGTGGTGATCTCCACGGAGAGGTTCTGGAAGTCCTTGTTGATCTCCTCCCAGTTGTTCTTCAGACCCTGCGGGGAGGGGACAGAGAGAGGAGGGTCTGGTGTGGGTGGCCAATATTCCCCCCCCCCCGCCCACTCATGTTCAGCCACATAGGATGAGGTTGCCTAGTTGGGTCATGAAACATCTTCCAGGAAACAATCAAGCTTCGAGACCATCGAGGATGCCACAGCCCAACTCCTCTTCCTCCTCCTCCCCTCCCCCTCCCCTCCCCCTTCCCCTCCTATTCTTCCCCTTCTCCCCGCCTTCTGGCACTGATGATGTCCCTTAGTTGGGTCATGAAAACATCTGCAAGAAAACCACCCAGCTCAGAGACCAGCAAGAATCCCACAGGATAGAAACCGTGGGTCATACTAATCCAATCATTTTTATTTGAAATAAGGGAGAGGTATGTAAGCTTTAAGGGTGCGAACAGGATCCGGGGGTGTTTACCTCCCCTTCCACAATTTGGTGCTCCCAATGGATTGCACTGATTGGCCCAAAGTCTCAACCAGCAACCCACTGAAGGTGCATGCCAGTAAGGTCAGGCACTGGGTGGACCTGTGAGGCCTCAGGGTGATGCTCAGGAGATGTTAGAAATTCTGTTTATATATAGCACCACAGATCAAACAATTTGCACAGTCACCATGTGCTTTACTGCTTAACTGTAACAGGGAACAGGACACAAAGGAACTAGAGATGCTAACTTAATATCTGTATAACCCAGTGGTGGGATTCAGCCAGTTTGCACCTCTTCGGGAGAACCAGTTGTAAACTGAGCAGTTTGGCAAACTGGTTGTTGAAAGAAATCATTAGGGCAGAGAACCAGTTGTTAAATTACTTGAATCCCACCACTGGTATAACCATAGATGCTAACTAAACACTGCCATCTACTGGCTGATTAATTCTGTAGTTATTGCAATACAAAATATATTCCAACAATGAATTCCAATGGGGTGGGGGTGGGGGAGGGTAGGCGTCTGCTTACATCCAAGATGTTCTCCCGTTCACGGGAGGAGAGGCGGGTCAGCCGTCTCTTCTGCAGGCACTCCCGCCGAGCGGCCAACCGTTCTTTGCGCACATCCACAGCTTCTTTCTTCCGCCTTTGGATGTATTTGGGGGTCACCCCGAAGTCCTGCGAAGGAAGAAGCGGGGTGCTTGCAATTCATGAGGGAGAGATGCAGGCAGTCTCTTTCAGAGCTGCTTCCTGGCGAAGGAGGAGGGAGCCTGGCGCTTGTCCAGGGAAGTGGGCTCCTTTGTTGGGGGTGGGTGAGGCAGGGTCAGCTTTCCACCTTGCCCCAAACTCCACAGGGCACCCTGCCCCAAATGGAGCCCACAGAAGACAGGAAGAGTGCCAGGCATTCAATGTCTGTCTGTCAGTCATCTATATCATCTATCACCTCTCTCCATCTATCTATCTTTGTCTACCCATCTCTATTACTTCTCTCTCTCTCTCCCTCTTTCTCTCTCTCACACATACATCTCTTCCTTTTATCTATCTATCTATCTATCTATCTATCTATCTATCTATCTATCTAT
>WNWU01013112.1:20655-42145 GCA_012654045.1 Ptyas mucosa
CCCACCCACCCATCTATCTATCTATCTATCTATCTATCTATCTATCTATCTATCTATCTATCTATCTATCTATCTCCACCCACCCACCATCCCATCTATTGTCTCTACATCCATCTCACCAGGCGGCCCTTGGTGAATGTAAATGCAGTATCAACCCTAAAACCAATGGGGGAAAAAAAAGCTCTTGGACTTAAACCTTCGGCTGAGAGAAAGCTAATCAGAGGGAGATAGAGGGAGGGTGACACGGGGAGGGGATGGAGGCCTTTCTGCAAAACCCCCCTTCTCCCCCATCCCCATTTCAGAGAGCCACTTTCACCCAGCCTGGGCCTGGCCTTCCCTGCCCACCAGCCCCCGGGGGCGCCAGAGAGCCCACCTTCTTCTTGAGGAATCTTTGGACCAGCCCGGATCCGTCCAACAGGAACTTGTCTCCCCTCCGCTGGTCCACGCAGGCGTGGAGGGGCTTCTTGGCCACGGCCATGATGGCCTCGGCCACGTTGGCCGTGATGAAGTTCTTCTCGCTCTGGATGCCCATCAGCGGCCGGTCGGACTGCGCAGGCAACTGGGCTTTGCCAGGGAGCCTCTTTTTACGCTCATACATGCCTGGGGTCACGGGGGGAAAAGACAAAACACCCGGGTGGGTGGCGGTGCAGCTGAAGTTTGGGTCAGGACCAAATCCAGCTTGTCTTCCACTTACGACCGTTCATCGAGTGGCTGTTCGGAGTTATGAAAAGCGACGTCGGATCATTTTTCACACTTAACGACCATCGTAGTATCCCCAGTCAGTATTTGGAAGTTTAGCAACTGACTCGTATTTCTGACAGTCGCAGTGTCCCCTTTTGCGACCTTCTGACAAGCAAAGTCAATGGGGAAAGCCAGATTCTACATTAATAATGTAATAACTGCAGGGATTCACTTAACAACAGTGGCGAGGAAGGTCGTCAAAGGGGGAAAAACTCACGTAACAATTGTCTTGCTGAGCCACAGGAATTTTGGGCTCGATTATGGTCATAAGTCGAGGATTACCTGTAACTGGGGTGGGGGATGGTGGGATACATCCAACATGCCCGTTCGGTGGAAGAGATGAGTGTGAAGCAGTGATGGCTAACCTTTTTGTCATCGCGTGCCAAAAACGGGAGGAGCATGGTGGGGTCACACGTACGTGTGCCTACATCCATAATTCTATGCGCCCTGCCCCCCCCCGGTGCTTCCCCTGCTTTTGGCACGTGATGGCACGGTGGGCCCGGTAGGCCCATTTTTTGCTCTCCCCAGGCTCCAGGGCCTTTCTAGGAGCCTGGGGAGGGCAAAAACGGCCTTCCCCACCCCCTCCGGAGGCTGGAAACAGTGTGTTTCCTGACTTCTGGTGGGCCCAGAAGGCTCGAAAATCAGCTGGCTGGCACATGCATGCATGCTGGAGCTGAGCTCGCGTGCCCACCGATATGGCTCCGCGTGCCACCTGTGGCACCCGTGCCATAGGTTCGCCATCACGGGTATAGGGTCTCCTGCTTCGGCAGGGGGCTGGACTAGAAGACCTCCGAGGTCCCTTCCAACTTGGTTACTCTATGATTCTATAGGGGTCTCCTGCTTGAGCAGGGGGCTGGACTAGAAGACCTCCGAGGTCCCTTCCAGGTCTATTCAGATTGCAAACACAGAGGGTGAAGCAGCTCAGGGTGTTTCCAAAATTGACAGGCTGGGTCAAAAACACCCCAGATTTTCCTGGGCTGGTGGGATCCCCTGTGGAAACCTCACAGCTTCGTTGAGCCCCACTGGGTTTCCCCCAGCCCAGCTCCAGGTGCTTTCTTTTGACATCTAAAAGCAAAGCCACTCCAAGGGATCTCATCCTTCTCAGGATCTCTATGGATCTCTAACACCACTCCCTTCTGGCGCTGATAATGTTACCAAGACGGGGCATGAAATGTCGGCAAGAAAACCATCCAGCTCAGTGGAAGTCCGTAAGTCTCCAAGTTGCCCCTGATCTAGACCGAGGAGAGAGGTTCGAGTCCCGTTTCCCCCCTTCCTCCCAGGAAGGTGAGCGATGCATGGCAGAGGAAACCGGGCTTGCCAACATACGTTTGGGGACCCTCTGCTCCTTGGAGTGTTTCCGGAGATACTCCTTCGGGCTGGGCACTTGCAGCTTCGGGATGCCCATAGTTTGGCATGGCGCCTTCTTCTTCTCTTCCATCTCCTGCTGGATGAAGGACCGGAAGGTGGAGATGTACCTTCAGTGGAGAACAAAGGAGACGGTGGGTGCGAGTCCAAAAAGGGGGGTCTGCTCCAGCTGGGGATGCGGAAGGGGGAGGGGTTTGATTCGATGCTTCTGAAGGACCCCAGGCACAGGCTGGCAGGGGTAGGAGCTGGACGAAACACGCCCACGTCTACACAACTCACAAGAGCTTCCGCTTCGGCACCCGGAGCTGACAGTTGCCGTTTCCAGAGAATTGACTTTGGACAATAATGTTCCCACAGCCCATAATAGTCGGCTTTCAGAGGTCCAATTGGCCAGAACATTTAGAGAGCCAGCTTGGTTTGGTGATTAAGGTACCAGGCTAGAAACCAGGAGACGGTAAGTTCTAGTCCTGTCTTAGGCATGAAGACCGGCAGGTTCTCTCTCCCTCTCCCCCTCTCCCCCTCCTTCCTCTCTGTTTCTCTCTGTCCCTCTCTCCTCTCTCTCTCTTCCTCTCTCCCCCTCTCCTCTCTCCATCTTTCCCTCCCTCCCTCTCTCCCTCCTCTCTCCCTCTTCCTCTCTCCCTGCTCTCTCCCTGCTCTCTTTGCTTCTCCCTCTCCCTCTTTCACCTCTTCTTCTTGCTCTCCTTTCTCTCTCCCTCTTCCTCTCTCCCCCTCTCCCCTCCTCTCTCTCTACTTCTCTCTCGCCCTCTTTCTCAACTCTCTCTCTCCCTCTTTCTCTCCCTCCCCTCTCTCCATCCCCCTCTCCCTCCTCTCTCCCTCCTCTCTCTCTGCTTCTCCCACTCGCTCTTTCTCCTCCTTCTCCCTCTCCTTCATCTTTCTCTTTCTCTCTCTCCCTCTCCTCTCTTCCTCCCTCCCTCCCTCCTCCCTGTCACTGGTCTAATAAGCTTACTGTAGTTTTGCCAAGTTTTGTTATCAGTATTAAATGCGCAAGCGTGCATTCCTTTCTAGCCTCCATTATCCTTCTTCTTACTCCTTTGTTCTCCTGCCAAGAGGTCAGGCAGGAACGCTGGCAAGATGTAGCCAATTAATTAGATAGTAAGAGTTATCTTTATTTTTTTTACTTTACAATAAAATGAGTTTTCTCTTAGAAATTCTTCGGGTTTTATTTTCTTAATGTATACATTCGAGGAAAAGCCTCGGTCCAAACCTCTAAACCAGGGTGCGATTATCCCAGAGCCAGGATGGGATCAATCAACTCCCTGACACTCCCTCCCTCCTCTCTCTCTGCTTCTCCCTCTCTTTCTCCTCTCCTTCTTGCTCTCCTTCCTCTCCCTCTTCTCTCTCTCCCTCTCCTCTCCCTCCCTCCTCTCCCTCCTCTCTCTCTGCTTCTCCCTCTCCCTCTTTCTCTCTCTCCCTCCCTCTCTCCCTCCCTCTCTCCCTCCCACTCTCCCTCCTCTCTCTCTGCTTCTCCCTCTCCCTCTTTCTCCTTTCCTTCTTTCTCTCCTTCCTCTCTCTCCCTCCCTCTCTCCCTCCTCTCTCTCTGCTTCTCCCTCTCTTTCTTCTCTCCCTCTGCTTCCTCTCTCTCCATTCACCACCTCGAATTGGCTGCGTGATGCCTGTTTCAGTCCCTACCTTAACGGTGGCTTGGTGGGCTCTTCCTCCCTGGTGGGCAGCCAATGGTAGATGCTCTCCTGTTGCTGCAATTGAGGCTGAGGGCAGAGAATTTCAGCCATTTCAGCTGGGGGTCCTGCAAAAAGCCGGGGTGAAATTACAGAAGGGTGAATTGGGGAGCGGGGAAGAGAAAGGGGGCTTAGGGGACTTCTCAAGTCGGGAAATTAACTGTGGGGAGCAGCTAGCCTAGGAAGAAGCAACCCCCCCTTGGGGAACAGCAGAAGGGGGCAAGGGTCCTGATCCACCCCCCCCACTGGGGTCCCTCAAATCTACAGGTTGGTAGAGGGCAAGGGTCCAGCAACCTTAAAAAGCCCCTCAAACTATCCATTTTCTCACAACCCCTGAATTTGGGGGAGAGGGCGAGTATGGCACTCACTCCAGATGCACGGCAAGAAATCGGGCCCTGCTTTTTGGCAAGGGAGGGATTTCCTCTCTCCCCCCCCCCCGACACACCTCTGGATGGAAATGGGGCTTCCACCGTCCGGTAGCGGCAGTTGGTTCCGAGGGGGAGGAGCCTGCAGAGGCCCCGCCCATGGGGTTCTGAGGCTCTGGATGGGGGCCAGAACTGCAGTCCACCCACTCGGGGGGCGGGGCATGAGTCCCATTAACCCAGGGGTGAAATCCAGCAGGTTCTGAGAGGTTCTGGAGAACCGGTAGCAGAAATTTTGAGTAGTTCGGAGAACTGGCAAATACCACTTCTGGCTGGCCCCAGGAGTGGGGTGGGAATGGAGATTTTGCAATATCCTTCCCCTGCCACACCCACCAAGCCTCGCCCACAGAACCGGTAGTAAAAAAATTTGGATTTCACCACTGCATTGACCCCGATAAAGTCTCCATCATATTATTTCGTATCTATCGGAATCGGGGTGAGATGGAAGGTCCTGGCAAGACATGGGGAAACCCTGTTTTGGGCTCCCTCCCCACAGCCTGAGCCACAGATTAAGCCACCGTGGAACCCCAGAGTCTCCTCCCCCTGGAAGGCTGAGTTGGAGTCAACCCCTGGGATGATTTTGGGGGGTAATGAAGGACCCACATCTGTTCCTTCCATTTTGAAATTGTGGGTGGGTGGGCCACAAGGATTCTCCCCAAGCTGCAGAAGGGATCCCAGCCCCACGGGTAATGGTAAGCACCGGCCTGAGAGGTAGACTCAGGTCACCCCCACTGGGGAAAGAGTTCACCAGGAGATCTTTGACGCCAGGAGAAAGCCAACCCTAATCAAGAGCATTCCATGCCACCGGATGTCAAGGAGTTAGAAGAATAACAACAGAAGATAGCAACAGAGCAGAGCTGGAAGAGACCTTGGAGGTCATCTAGTCCAACCATCTGCTCAAGCAGGAGACCCTGACAGAGTCACAGAATAACAGAGTTGGAAGGGACCTTGGAGGTCATCTAGTCCATCTCCTTGCTTAAACATTCTGGACAAATAGCTGTCTAATTTCTTCTTAAAAAAGGTTATTAAAAAAAAAATCTCAGCTCCCTTTTGGTCATCAGGGACCAGTTCTGTGGAAATAAGTTTTTCTGTCGACTAGAGTGGCGTGGTTTTGTGTGCTTCCTGTGCCCCACGGATTGGGCTCTGCTTGCTTGCGTGGCCCGGTTTCTGGCATGCTGCGGCCCAATGCTGATTCACGGACCAGGGGTTGGGGACTCCTGGTATAGAATACATAGCAGAGAGAGAAACGGTGTGCTTTTCTTGAAGAACAGAACAGAACAGAACAGAACAGGAACAGGAACAGGAACAGGAACAGGAAGGGAACGGAACAGGAACAGGAACAGGAACAGGAACAGGAACAGGAACAAGAACAGAACAGAACAGAACAGAACAGAACAGAACAGAATAGAATAGAATAGAATTGAATTCTTTATTGGCCAAGTGTGATTGGACACACAAGGAATTTGTCTTTGGTGGATAAGATCTCATTGTACATGACATCTGGGGGGGGGAGGGGCAAAGAAGAACAACCAGACCAAACAGCTGCAAGACATCCAGAGAAAGATTGTGTTGTCTCCTTCTGGAGGTCTTGCACCAGGCTGGTCCGGGGCTCCTTTTTAAACTCCTTTTGAGAGGTCATAGGTTTACTCAGTGTAGAAAAGGGTGGAGATTGGTACTGTTGTTGTTGTGTATAAATTTGCAACAACAGCAGAAGTATTCAGCCAGGATGTTATATACCGTTTCCTTGAAAATAAGCCCTCGCATTTTATGTGTGTGCCTAATATAAGCCCTACCCCCCAAAATAAGCCCTACTTAAGAGCCTGCACAGCCACCCGCCTGCCCATTCGTTCTTGTTGCTCAGGGTGCCGCAGCCACGAGGCGAGGTGGGGTCTGGTGGAGCTGCCCCACGGGCCCTGCATAGGCTTACCTCAGGGCCCCCGTAGCCAAGCCATCCACACCCCGAAACCTGCCTCGCAGTGGCAGCACCAGCAACCATGGCTTCAACGGAGCAGGAGGCCGAGTGGTGTGGTGATGGTGCCATGGCCATGGGGCGAGGGATGTGTCAGGGCCTGGACGGCCTGGCTGTGGGGATCCAAAAGTAATGCACTGCGAGGCATGTGGGTCAGCTCCACCCACTGTCAGGTTTCGATGTCATCGCAAATAAATTGCATTTCCAAACAAATAGTCTTTGATGAAATCTTTCATTTATTAAGCACAACAATCTGTCCCCGACTCTGTTGTAGCCGACACTAATTTCCTGACCCCAAACCCTCCCTTTCCTTTCCCCCTTCTCTGCGTCTCATTGGCCATCTTCCAAATCACTCTCCCCATATCTACTACTTCAGCTCACAGGAATGTCCTCCTTCCCATCCATCTCCTAGGGGATATTATCTCCAAGGAAAATAAGTAGGTGAAAGTCAAGCGTCCTTTCCTCCGTCTTATGTCAGCACTGGAGTGAATGTAGCTTGGAGTGCTGACATCTGCCTCACCTCTTAGCTGCAGCACCGTGCGTTGTTCGGCCTTGTGCTCCATTTTGGCCATAAGCAAGGAGAAGAAGTGGCCCGGTGGCCACGCTGGGTCCTGTTTGATGGGGCTACTGGTGCCATGGCTGCTAGGCAAGGCAGGTATCAGGGTGTGGGTGGCTGGCTGCGGGGACCCTGAGGTAAGCCAGTGTGGGGCACGTGGGGCAGCTCCATCCCCTCCTGTCTTGTGGTGGCAGTGTTGCTGCACCATGAGGCCCCTGCCCCACCGCAAGCAAGCAGAAGTGGGCTTCCTGTACATGGGAAAAAAAATAAGACATCACCAAAAATAAGTCCTAGTGCTTATTTTGGGACCCAAAAGAAAACAAGACCTGGTCTTATTTTGGGGAAAACACGGGTATGTTATGTTATATACAGTATGTTGATGACAGCAAGGTTACTTCATGCGCAAACATGGAAGGACACTGATCCACAGATCTGCCAGGTTTGATGGAGTTAGCAGAGACGGTTATACTGACCGCTTTGATTAAAGAAAAAAACCCCCCACAATTCCTTTTTTGGAAACCGCTTTTGGACTTTGTGCTTGAGGTGGAAAAAAAATGGAAACTTTGCTTTTGGGTTTTACCAACGAGATAGATTTATTTTTATAGAAGTGGCTAGTTTATACTATTGTGTAAAAGTAAAAAAAAAAAGAAATTTGATGTTACTATGTTATTCTGCTGCATCAAAGGGAGTCAGAAGTCAGTGGCTTTTCTTTTCTTTCTTTTTCCCTTCTTTTCCCTTCCCTTTCCCCTCCCCTATTTTTACGATTATTAGCTTTTGTGTTTTTGTATTTTATATTATAAACTAACAAAAAGAAAATCAGGCATAAAAGTATCCAACCAGTAGATGGCCATGTTTGTATGTTTGCTAGGTATAATCTATGATACAGTATATGCTCTATGTCTTTTTTGTTTGGAAGAGGGTTTCCTATCAACTGTTATATATAAGCAGTTAAACAGGAAAGGCACATGGTGACTCTGCACTTTATTTGTTCTGTAATTATATATATATATATATATATATATATATATATATATATATATATATATATATATGTAGACCAGGTTGCTTCAATAGAAAACCCACTTAATCTCTCCCCTGGTATAGCTGACAAAGCGAGGAGAACCTGTGGCTTAGAGGTTAAGACATCTACCTAATATGCAAGCAAGCCCAGGTTCGAATTCCAGAAGGGTAGGCTAGTTGATGAGAGCTAAATAGCTTGAAATAGATTTATACTAGTCTCCCTTTATTTCTTTGTCAATAAATATAAATTTAACACTACACACACACACACACACACACACACCCCACACTGAATTTCTTAAAAAAGTACAAAAGTCTTTTATGGCAGAGAGGGACGAGAAGGCTAACTGATGGGGAATTTAAGTCTACACCTTTTAGGAAAGCCTGCTGGTCTGAGAAAGTGCCCTTCAACTCCTCCATTAACACCAACGTGTTACTGAAGTGACGATCTAATTTCGTGGGTCCACCTCCTTGGCTTGGATCTGGCCTGGGTCCTTCTGGTTTGTTATCACAAGCTTCCTTCCAAGCAATCTCTTTGGAGTATTGTGTCGTAAAAATATCCCAATAAAGAGGAACCCAGACAAACCACAAATGAAAATCCTTACTTTAAGATTCAGAGGTTTATTTCATGAGCAATTTGGAACATGAACAGCCGTCGTAACACAATTTAACATCCATAACCCATTGCAATGAGGTCCAGAGACAATAGCTAGGTCCAACAAGGAGTAGCTACGGCCAGTGGCACCGAACTCATCCCAAGACATTTTTTTTTATACTTTTCTGCACTCATTTCACAACTTACTTCCTTGTTCTTTCTTACTGACAGTCAATCTCCACATATACTCGTGTTCATCTCAAACCTTTATCCATCGGCTACTTTCCATTCCTTATTTCTCATGGTTTTGTCCTTCTATGTCCAAATATATTGATAAAGCTACATACTTTGGAAAATCATGTTTCACAATTAGCAACAGCTCAGCAGGATTACAAATAGTTCTGGTACATTTGAAATAATCCTGTCTAAAACTTTGGTTCGTGGCTCTTTCTTCTGGGGCCTGCTATCATCCAAAGGCCTTACTGAATCTGAGAGATCAATAGCCTATATTTTTTATTTCCCACCGTCGTCACTTCTTGTTCGTAAGAACCAGGGGTGAAATCCAGCAGGTTCTGACAGGTTCTGGAGAACTGGTAGCGGAAATTTTGAGTAGTTCGGAGAACCGGCAAATACCACCTCAGGCTGGCCCAGAGTGGGGTGGGAATGGAGATTTTGCAATATCCTTCCCCTGTCACACCCACCAAGCTACGCCCACCAAGCCACGCCCACAGAACCGGTAGTAAAAAAAATTGGGTTTCACCACTGGTAAGAACAACAAAAAATGAAACATACAAAGAAATATCTAGCAATACAGTAGAGCCGAGGTGGTGCGGTGGTTAGAGTGCAGCACTGCAGGCTACTTCAACTGACTGCTAGTTCAGCAGTTCAGCAGTTCAAATCTCACCAGCTCAAGGTTGACTCAGCCTTCCATCCTTCCGAGGTGGGTAAAATGAGGACCCAGATTGTTGGGGACAATGTGCTGGCTCTATAAACTGCTTAGAGAGGGCCGTGAAGCACTATGAAGCGGTATATAAGTCTAAGTGCTATTGCTATCTGCACGTAAGCTACCTTATATCAATTATGACAGTAAGTTCAACGTCCTTCATTTGAGATGAAGTTGGACAGCTACTTTGATTAAAGGGCAATTCAGCTAGGCAAGTGATAGGAGGGGACAGACAGGCCAAACCATTTGAATGGTGGGACGTGCAACCCTAAATACAGCATGGTATTGAAGAGGAGCAATGTAGCGATAGACTGCAGGCACAAGACCTCTCCTAATGCAGGCTGTTTCTTGCAGTCATCACTGGCTTCTATGAGCTGGTCTTTTGTTACTCGATGCTGGCGTGGCTTTGGCTGAAGGTTGTATGGAGAGCAGGAGCAGAGGTTACTAGCGCTTGCCTCCCTGTTGGGCAAAGCTTCGGTCTTTGCCTTGTAGCAGTCAGGTGACATGAGCTGAGGGGCTTCCTTGTCTGGGGCTGGTACCTTCTTACAGTGCGAAGCAGGCACCCAGGAGCCCAGATGTTGACACTTCACAGCAAGAGTGTGGTCAAGATGAACTGCAGTAGACCAGGGGTGAAATGCTACCGGTTCGAACCGGATCAGCCGAACCGGTAGCGATGGCGGCAGGTGGTTCACAGAACTGGTAGCGACAGCAGCACTAAGCTCCGCCCACCTGCCCGGTGATTGTTACTTCCTGGTTTTAAGCAGGAAGTAACCTATTTCTTATTCTCTAAGCATGTGCAGAAGGGTTTGCGCATGTGTGGAGGGTCCAACCGCACATGGGACACACGCATGTGCACGCATGCACTTCCGAACGTGGCGCATCCACTTCCAAACCGGTAGGGAAGGTAAGTAGATTTCACCCCTGCAATGGACCCTTCCAATGAGGAGCCAGGCAATTCTTTTGTTGACATACCATCACCAGTACCTAATCACCAGGTGCCAAGGAGTGGCAAGGGATGGTCTCCAAATTTTACACTGAAAGTTCCCAAAGTTTGGCACAAGTTTGCATGGTGGCATCTAGGATGTCTTCACCAAATCATAGACATAACCATTCTAGACCAGGAGTCCCCCACCCCATCACTAAGCAAGAACATCCAACAGAAAACGAGCAGGGGAGGGGTGAGGAGAAAAAGGCAACACACATTAAGTCTGTGACTAAGGAATGTCCTTCTAGACCACAGGTCAAGGGAAAAAGGCCTCCCTTATCTACGGAAGAGTGGTCAGGCTCAGTTGCTTGTGGTTCCATTGATGCTCAGCATCACAGTCATACACTGATCACACTCCGCTTGTGCCCTACTGGCAACACACTCATGCAAACAACACTGGAGCTCATTGTATTTGTATTAGTAGTTGCTTGCCAATCTAAGGGCAGGTACTCCACATTGGGTTTCCTTTCCTCCTCCTCCTCCTCCTCCCCCTCCTCCTCCTCCCTCCTCCTCCTCCTCTTCCTCTTCCTCCTCCTCCTTTTTTCTGCTATCATCTGCGATCATCCAAAGGCCTTATTGAATCTGATAGATCAATAGCCTATATTTTTCTTCCCCACAATTGATAGACCCTCCAGGTGGACATGAGCTTAGATGGGTCCAGAGCTGGATGGGCACCTGTTGATGTTGCTGAGCATGGCATGAGATGGTATCTAGATCAGTGGTGGGTTGCTCCCTGTTCGCACTGGTTCGCAAGAACCGGTAGTAAAAATGTTTAGTAGTTCGGAGAACCGGTAATAACATTGGCTGGCCACGCCCCCGAATCGGTCCCCGGCCTGGTCGCCACTCGTTTATCCCGCCCACCTCATCAGAGGCTTTTTTTTCCTTTTAAAAGCATTTTTTCTACAACCTCTTCGGCTGAAAAAATACTTTTAAAAGTTTTAAAAAAGCCTCTGATGATCGCGCAGCTCAGCTGGGATCTCAGAGGCTTCTAAAAGCATTTTTTCCTGCAACTTCTTCGGCCGAAGAGATTGTAGGGGAAAAAAATGCCTTTAAAAGCCTCTGGTGATCCCAGCTGACTTGCCTGATCTTCAGAGGCTTCTAAAAGCATTTTTTTCTGCAACCTCTTAAGGTTATAGAAAAAAATGCTTTTAAAAGAAAAAAAATGGCCACGCCTACCCAGTCACATTACCCCCACACACCACACCCACAAAATAAGCCATGCCCACAGAACCAGTAGTAAAAAAATTTAGAACCCACCCCTGATCTAGATGGCATCTGATGATGTTGCAGAACGTGGCATGAGATGGTATCGAGGAGACTGCTGTGGGACATCAACCATGCACCACCTCACTGATGAAATCTAGCTGGTTGAAAGGAGTCCTAAGAGTCTCAGAAAGCGAGAAAAATACAGATGTGTTCAACAAGATTTGACCCCACCCCCACCCTCCTTGTCTCTGGTTTAAAGTACTTTGATCTATTGGAGGTGACACAGGGGTGAAATCCAGCAGGTTCTGACAGGTTCTGGAGAACAGGTAGCGGAAATTTTGAGCAGTTTGGAGAACCGGCAAATACCACCTCTGGCTGCCCCAGAGTGGGGTGGGAATGGAGATTTTGCAATATCCTTCCCCTGCTACACCCACCACACCACACCCACAAAACCGGTAGTGAAAAAAATTGGATTTCACCACTGAGGTGACACAACAGTGAAACACAATCAGGGCATGGGAAAGAGAAGGAGTTGAGCAGGATCTGGCTGGTTTTGTTAGAGCTGGCCATGATACTTTTGGTAGATATCTTCTAAAGAGGAAAGGTTCTCAGATGTCCACCTGCCTAGTAGACAGAGGTGTCTTTCTGTCCTCTCTTGAATCTATATTCCTGAGGGCAACTTCTGGAGACTCTCAACCAGTCTCTTCATGTCCATCACGAATTGTATCTCCTTCAGCTCCTGTTTTCCTGTCAGGATACGCAAGTCCTTGTCTTCTGGCATGGATAGCAAGACGGGTTTCAGCGCGATTTCCTGCAGATTCTCCAGACACTGACAGGATTGATCCAGGGAGGTCTTTATGCCGAGTCTGATCTCATCGAACTTCTTGTCAAGGCTTTTGATTTTTTCTTCCAGAGTATTCTTCTTGGCCGTGGCCTCTTCGTACTGTCTCTTCAGCTCTGTGTGGAACTGTCTCTCGTAGATGATTTTGGTCTTCTCGTAATGAGACTTCAGCGCGTGGCTTGATGAACGACAGCGCCCCGGACAAATGAGACACTTTGCTTCATTGTTCATAGCGTCACATCGCTGAAATCCCCCATCATCGTGACAATTGTAGTGGCAAATTGTGGAACACGACGGACAGTACATTACAGGGCCCTGTACGTATTCATTCACACACTTTCCAACTTCATACTCAAAGGCTCGACTGGCTAGTACATTGATCATGCATTGCTCCAAGGCTACCTGGATCTCTTTCAGTTCCTCCAGCTCCATCAGACTGCTTTGGAGTTTGGTCTGGAGCCCTTCCAGAGCGGTGTCCAATGACCGACGTTCCTTGAGGAGCTCCATGGTCAAGGTTAAGTCTTTAGCTTCCAGCATCTTTAACAAGTCAAAGAAATCCTTCATGCTCTCAGTGCTCATTTTCCAGAACATTTCGGCAATAGCATTCTGACTTCCTCCATTTTCTTGGGGAGCAAAGAGGGCTGAATGGTTGAATCTGAAGTGCAGAGGGGTTCCTGACTCATCCTGAGCACATGGCAGGCCAGCCTCCTTGAGGGCTCCCAGGACAGGTGGGGTCCCCCCATCCGCAAAGCTGATCAGGAGTTGGATGTTATCCTTCACGTCTTTTCCCAATATGGATAGCATGGAATCAAAAATGCATTTCTGGGCATGAGTTGAATGGGCAAGGAAGGCCTGGGCCACCAAGCAGATGGCGTCCATGTGGTCAATGCCCCCTGGGGTGGAGAAAAACTCCAGGAGCTGCTTCTCCACCAATTTGTTTTGCTCTGCATCTCTTGTGCCTCCAAATCCTGGAGTGTCAATGATTGTGAGAGAATAGGGAATTCGGAAGCCCTTCTGATGGTTCACCACATAGACTGTGACTTCAGACGTCCTCCTTCCAGCTTCTCTTCTCGGATTGGTTTCAGGAATGAGTTTGAATCTGAAGTTATCTTCCCACTGGATACCCAGGATATAATTGATCATCCCATTGATCAGGGTGGTTTTCCCACACCCTGTTGCTCCCATCATAAAGATGACTTTGTTGGGCACTTCCGGGTTCTCCTTTCCAAGCTGGTACATGAGACATGGCGTGGAGGCATCTGAGGGGACTTTCTCCAGAGGAAGGGCGAACACTAATGGCTGTCTGTCCTCTGCCAAGGAGCTTTCCTGAAGGAACTGGTGGGCTATATTATCTGTATATTCTTCCTCCAGTGATGTGGAAACCTCCAACTCCTCACTGGGGCCACTGAGAGCTCCATTATCACACATGGCTGACACCTGTATTCTATACATCATTTGGGGCTTCAGACCTTCGATGGGATAAAATTCTGTTTTTCTCCCAGTCCTTTTTTCAGTCCATTGGTCCTTCCCAGCTCCAGTCTCCACCGTTCTGTACTCCACCTTGTATTCCTGGATCACAACTCCTGAGGCAACGATGCTGGGATTCATCCAGGCCACAGAGATGACAGAAGGTGCTGCAGTGACCATTCTTAATTTCTCAGGAGGGCTGGTGGGAAGGGTCTTTATGGGTGGGCTCAGGTCACTGGTTTTACTAAGGCCTACCTTGCAACAAGCAGCATACTGGAACTGGTACTCTGTGTTTGGAGGCAGATCTTCCAGCAGGAACATCTCCCCGGTGTCCTCTGTCCTCACGGTCTTCCAGGTTTCTTCCCCTGCAACCTTGTACTTTACTAGATAGTCGGAGATTGTAGCCCTCCCATATTCAGCTGGCTGAAACTTCAGTTGAATGCTGTCATGTCTTAGTTCACTGATCAGGAAAGGGAGAGGTTTTGAGGGCAACTCAAAGTTCTTGCTGACCAGCTCTCCATCTTCATAAAGGTATATTGAGGCTCCTGGTGTGGCCAAATCTGGGAGTGAGGCCACGACAAAGCGGACCTTCTCATTTGATTGGTTGATACTGAAAAAGTCTCTGATGGATTTGGCAGCTTGGCGAGCATTGCGGGTCCTCTCCTTGTCCTCAAACCAGGGCGTGTCTTCCTCCTGCCCAAGACTGGACTTTGTGGACTTAGCTGATTCTTGCAAGAATTGCTCCTGAAGCCAGTCTTGTAAGCTCAACAGAAATGGCTCCTTTTTATATAAAGAGGTGAATATAAAGGAGACCACATATCCATTCTGGGGGTCCAGAACTATTTCTTCCAACTTGTTCTGAGATGAGATAATTTGCATTTCACTTAGAATAGTCAGATAAGATTTGACAAAGTTCATTTCTCTTTTCTTGGTGTCCAGAAATTTGCGGAGTCTTTGGCTGTTGAAGGGCGACTGGTTGATGGACATCAAGATGTCCACCAGGGTCCCTTCCTCCTGCCCTCCTCCCCGGATGGAAGGCAACATTCTGGCCAGCTGTTTCTGGAAAGTCTGCCTGTGTTGCTTGCACAGATCCTTGAACTGCTGGATCTTCCTCTTGATCTCAGGGAAGGTCTCAGCAATAGGATTCTTGGATAGATCATTGCTTTGCATCTTGTTTTCATTGAGTTCCTCCAAGATCTTTTCAGCATCAAAGATCAATGTTAGGCTGATTTCACGGACCATCTTAGCTGCTCTGGTGTCCAGTTTGGTCAGCGGGTAGAGCCAGACCCTCATAGGCACAGCGTTCTCCCCATGTTCCCCTAACAATTTTGGGAGAGTTTCATAAACTTTCATGGCATCTTGGAAAGTGACTGGATTTTTCTCCAAAGAAAAGTCTCCGTGGAACTTGCAACTAAACTTCAGAGCATTCTCTTTCTCCTCCTCAGTCAGTTTGACCTCTGCTTCTCCAGTGATGGATATCAACGTCTTGACTGTAAGCTGGAGACTTCCTTGAATATTTTTCACCATCTCTGTTGAAGAAACTTCTCGGTCAAAGACAAAGAAGGCCTGGGCTCCATAGAGGATGGCAGTGACCACGTGGGTGGCTGTGCCATGCTCAAAGACAGCTGGGTAAGAGACATTCTGGATTCCTAGGTGGCTCATTGTCAGCTGTTCATACTTGGTGGTGGTTTTATACTGAACGGTGACTCTGGCCTGCTGCTTGGACTTCTTTTTGTCATGCAGATACTTGGCTGACCCTCCCACTTCAACCAGCCCTCCCAGGAAACTGGCCTTGAGGGAGGCTGAGATGTCCAGGGCAGAGCTCTTATC
Organism: Ptyas mucosa; assembly: GCA_012654045.1. NCBI lineage: Eukaryota > Metazoa > Chordata > Lepidosauria > Squamata > Colubridae > Ptyas > Ptyas mucosa. The sequence goes on from WNWU01013112.1 coordinate 36,293, forward strand.
ATCTATGCTATCGGATGCAATGATTTCAGATTCTGTCTTGGGCTGAGGCTTGATGGTCAGGTCCTTCTGAAGAGAGCTGTAATCCCAAAGGGTGACCCCTGCACAAAATAGAAGAACAAGGTCATAAATTGAATACCATCTTCCAAAACAACTGTACCTAGACAGAGGACCTCCAGAGAGATGGGACAAGGAAGACATCATTTCCCTTCATTTGTTCTCTCCGGCCATCACCAGAGATGTTTCCTTCCCATTTTGCAAAATACCACAAAGTCCAAAGGCTTTTGACAGAGTAGAGAGGAAAGGGAATTTCTATGAACCTCTTGATTTCCAAAAAGATCTCCAACTCCCTCGTGAAACCATGCCATTCATCAGGGGTTCAGAAGCTTCTTCTCTGTTCAGACCTACCCCCCGAGAAAAGCACCAGCACCACAACCTGAGAATTTCACCCCTCACTTCAGCTCCTTGGAAACTTCACTTCTTTTTAAAGCCATTTTAAAATGGCATTTTAAAATGATAGCCGCGGTGGCAGTTGATACACCCGGGCTTATGGTCATGGGTGATTTCAATCTGCCATCTGTCGGTGAGATGTCTGAGATGGCTCGGGAGTTCATGGCTTCCATGACGGCCATGGACCTGACCCAGTTAGTTCATGGTCCCACCCACAGAGGGGGTCACACTCTGGACTTGATTTTTGTCTCTGGCCAGTGGTTGAGTGGGCTTGTTATAGGGGATATAGACATGGAACCCTTGTCATGGTCTGACCACTTGCTCCTTCGCCTAGATCTTCGAACCGCTACACCCCACCGCAGGGAGGCGGAGCCTACAAGATGGGTCCGCCCCAGGCGCCTGATGGATTCTGACAGATTCCAGATGGAGCTTGGGCCATTTCCTGAGGTTCTGGCACATGACTCAGTCGGGGACCTGGTGGCGGCCTGGGATCGGGCTGCTAGCGGGGCCTTAGATCGAGTTGTGCCTTTGCGGCCTCTGACCCAGTGCTGATCCCTCGCGGCTCCTTGGTTCACTGAGGAGCTGAGGGAGATGAAGCGCCGGAAAAGATGCCTGGAGAGCAGTTGGAGGGCCAGTCTCACCGAATCTGATCGAACACTGGTAAGGTCGCATATTAAGACCTACCTAATGGCGATAAAAGCGGTGAAGTCTAATTACTTTTCCGCTCTTATTGCGTCATCAGAGAATCGTCCGGCAGCCCTGTTCAGGGTGACCTGCTCTCTGCTTCAACCGGGAGTGTGGGAGGACCCCCTGGAGGGCAGGGCTGAGGATTTCGGACGATATCTGTATGACAAAATCGCTCAGATCCGGCGGGATTTGGACTCTGACTGGGTAGATCCGGGCAGGATGGCAAGGAACAGTCTTGAGAGCGTTATCTGGGACGAGTTTGACTCTGTGACTCCGGATGACGTGGACAGGATTTTGGGGAGACTCAATGCGACCACATGTTTACTGGACCCATGTCCCTCCTGGTTAGTACTGGCTTCCCGGGAGGTCACAAGAGGCTGGCTCCAGGGAATTATCAACGCTTTGTTAAGTGAGGGTCACTTCCCCGCTGCCTTGAAAGAGGCGGTGGTGAGGCCTCTCCTCAAGAAGCCCTCCCTGGACCCGGCAGTATTGGCTAACTATCGTCCTGTCTCCAACCTTCGCTTTGTGGCGAAGGTTGTTGAGAGTGTGGTCGCACGACAGTTCCCACAATTCCTGGAGGAAACGTCCTATCTGGATCCATTCCAGTCGGGTTTCAGGCCTGGTCACAGCACGGAAACTGCATTGGTCGCATTGGTTGATGATCTCTGGAGGGCTCGGGACAGGGGTTGCTCCTCTGTTCTGGTCCTATTAGATCTCTCAGCGGCTTTTGATACCATCGACCATGGTATCATGCTGCACCGGTTGGAAGAGCTGGGGATGGGGGGCACCGTCTTACAGTGGTTCTCCTCCTTTCTTTCCGACCGGTCGCAGTTTGTGTTGACAGGGGGGCAGAGGTTGACCTCGAGGCCTCTCATCTGTGGAGTGCCGCAAGGGTCGGTCCTCTTGCCCCTTCTGTTCAACATTTATGTGAAGCCACTGGGCGAGATCATCCGTGGTTTTGGGGTAAGATACCACCAGTACACTGATGACACCTAGCTGTACATCTCCACCCCAGACCACCCCAACGATGCCCTTGAAGTGATGTCCCAGTGGCTGGAGGCTGTACGGATCTGGATGGGGAGGAACAAGCTCAAGCTCAACCCTTCCAAGACTGAGTGGCTGTAGTTCCCGGCATCCCGATATAGTCAGCTGACTCCATCGCTGACTATTGGGGGCAAGTCTTTGGCCCCCATGGAGAGGGCTCGCAATCTGGGAGTCCTCCTGGATAGACAGCTGTCCTTAGAGGAACATCTGATGGCTGTAGCCAGGGGGACCTTTTGTCAGGTTCGCCTGATTCGCCAGTTGCGCCCCTTTCTTGATCGGGATGCCGTGTGCACAGTCACTCATGCCCTCATCACCTCTCGCCTGGACTACTGCAACACTCTCTACATGGGGCTCCCCTTGAGGAGCACCCGGAGGCTCCAACTGGTCCAGAATGCGGCCGCGTGGGTAATTATGGGAGCTGCATGGCACTCCCACATAACACCGCTCCTGCGTGAGCTGCACTGGCTCCCAGTGGTCTTCCGGGTGCACTTCAAGGTGTTGGTTACCGCCTTTAAAGCGCTCCATGGCATAGGACCTAGTTATCTTCGAGACCGCCTTCTGCCACCGACTACCTCCCATCGACCCGTGCGGTCCTACAGAGAGGGCCTCCTCGGGGTGCCATCAGCCAAGCAATGCAGGCTGGTGACCCCCAGGGGGAGGGCCTTCTCTGTGGGGGCTCCTACCCTCTGGAATCAGCTGCCCCCAGAGCTAAGGAGAATCTAAGACCTCCGTGCTTTCCACCGTGCCCTTAAAACGTTTCTTTTCCAACAAGCCAGGCTGGCCTAAGCGAATCCTTTAAATGATTTTAAATTGGGGTATTCTTTTTAAATTTTGGCCAACTAAGATATTCTTTTTAATTGTTCTTAATGTTTGTATTGTGTATTTTTTTTACCTGGCTGTACACCGCCCTGAGTCCCTAGGGAGAAGGGTGGTATAAAAATTCAAAAATAAAATAAATAAATAAATAAATCATTTCACTGACATTAGTTTGGAAACCTACCCTCTGATTGGTAGTCAAGTCTGGTCCTGCTGAGTGCCTGGTCCACAGCAGGGCTGGTGGGATGGATACACATTCCCAACTAGAAGCTTCTACTTAGTTAGCTGTTACTAGTAGACCGTGTGCCCAGGAGGTCAACTCTGTCCCTGGGCTGAGCCTTCGTATCTCTGGCAGTGCCCATGTCCTTCCCTCCCAACACCCAACAATGACTCCTCCAGCTCCTACCTGGAATGAGGGCATCCTTACGACAGTCGTAAAGCATCCCCAGCTGGAAGGGGCGACCCAATGCTGAGGTCTCAATGGCATCCTCTGTCTGGGCCATGCTCGGTTCCTGCGTGTTGCTGACTCTTCTACTGACCTGCAAGAGATAAGAACAATCCATAGGAGGCCATGACTGACCAATGTCTCTATGAGTTGTGCTGGGGACACTTCATACCCCTTCCTGAAGCCCCTTCCCTGGGTTTCTCCCTCCTTCTCCAACACCAAAAGTCATTCCAAGAAAGAGCCTTTGGGTACACCACCCAAAGATCACCCTTGTAAAGAGTTTGGGGAAGGGCATTCCTGTCAGGGAATTGGGCTGCTGGGGTCCAAATGGAGTCAGAGACACTGAAACTGAACATGGTTTTGTGTAAATGAATATCTTCATGGTCAACAAGAGAGGCAACCAGGAGTATCATTTGGTAAATCAACACAGCAGGAACATCATGAGGTAAATCTCGGAGAGCAGACTGCAGTGGTCCCCAATCTTTTGGACACTGGGGACCGATTTCGTGGAAGACAGTTTTCCATGGACTCAGGGAGAGGGGGTTAGGGAGGATGGTTTCACATACTACCTAGATCCTGTAGATGCACAGATGAAGCTTTGCTCACTTGCGTGGAGCAGTTCTTAACAGGCCACTGATCGGTATTGGTCCACGGCCCTGGGTCTGGGGACCACTGGCATACAGGACCCCCAAGGCATAAAGGTGGGAAACAAGGAAAATCCCCCTTTTCACTCAAGGCAAACAATCACAGCTCCGATTGCCTCATGCAGTAGCCAGCTCACTTTCATCCAGGGGTCCCCAACCTGTGTTGGTGTGGGCCGCGCGGGGACTAGAGATTTCATGTTGTGTCTCTATGAGCACACTCCCCCGACTCACACTAGCATCACTGTGTTGCGCTGGCACTATCGTCGCCATGAGTGCACACCAGGGGTAAAATGCTCCCAGTTTGGACTGGATTAGGCGATCCGGTCCGAACCGGGAGCATTTCACCCCTGCTTTTTTTTTTTTTTTAAAGTTTTTATTGGTTAAAAATATACAATATTATAGTTTACAATATGTTGAATTTTCAATATCTTTATATAAAGATATTTCAATTATTATTTTCTTTTTTTAAGTTCTCACACAACAGACATTATTATCTTAAGTCAAAACAAACAACCAGGTTATAGAAAAATTATATAAACAAAGAAATATTATACAAAATACGATAAAAGAAGAGAGAAAAAGAAAAATGTCAATTAAAAAAAACATTAAACAATAGATTCCCCTCCTTTCTTCATTTCCTGGTTCTGGCTCTTAAAACCATGGTCTGGCCTCCCCCCTCCTCCCGGGCCGCCACAGCTCCGTCCGCCCCTGCTCCTTGATCATCTAATACTTCCCCCTCTTCGGCTCCTGTATCTTCTCCACCTAGGAAGGATTTATGTTGGTCAAAAAAAGCCTTAGCTTCTGTTACATTATTAATTTTCTTCTTACTGTCCTCCCAAAAAATCATCAAGCCCTCTGGAATCAACCACCTAAAACCTACTCCCTTAAGGTACAGCTTATTTGATAAAAAATAATATTTTCTTCTTGATTCTCGTACCTGTCTGGGAATCTGCTTCAGGATGGTGACCTCCTTGCCCCTGTACACCAGCGCCCCCAGTCTTTGTTTTCTCAGTATCTCATCTCTCAGTTCCCTTCTCACAAATTTAATATGAACCTCTCTTGGTAAATTATGTAAAATTGCAAATTGTGAGTTTACTCTATACACCGAATCCACATCCCTTCCAATAGACTCCAAATCTCTTTCTAAAAATTCACCCAACATTTTAACCATCACTTCTCTCAAATTTTCCTGGTCAAATTGTTCCACGTTTTGGAACCTGAGAAAATGAGACATCTTATCCAATTGTAAAGTTAACATTGCATTTCCTCTCCCATCTTCCACCTTCTGGAGTGCCCGTACCTCCCCCTCCAGACCCCCCATCTTCTTCTTGTTTTGCTCTGCCAGCTGTTGAACATCATTTAAATCTTTTTTCATAAGTGTCATTTCAGATTTAATTTCAGATAATCCTTTTTGCACATCATCCAACTTGTCCAACTTCTGATCCAATTTCGCCAGTCTTTCCAAAATTTTTTCCATATCAGCTGCTGCTGATTTATGACCCTTAGCCATCTTACATCAATAGAAGATGAGAAATCAAAGGGCAAACCTCCAGAGAAGAAAGAGGGATTGACAGTCAGAGTAGTTTTTCAAATATCCACCAGTGGGCGCTCACAGGAGCAACGAGTCCGAAGTATAGAGTAGGTCAAACAGGAAGCCAGAGGAGAATGTTGTCTTCAATCATAAATAAAGAAGCAGGAAGTCAGACTACCGCCATAGCTCACTGGGAAGAGAGGCCACCAGACCTCTCCAACAAACTCTGCCACAGCCAT
>WNWU01013112.1:77037-101947 GCA_012654045.1 Ptyas mucosa
TAGATATTGAGAGATGGATGGATGGATGATAGATAGATAGATAGATAGATAGATAGATAGATAGATAGATAGATAGATAGATAGATAGATATTGAGAGATGGATGGATGGATGATAGATAGATAGAAAGATAGATAGATAGATAGATAGATAGATAGATAGATAGATAGATAGATATTGAGAGATGGATGGATGGATGGATGGATAGATAGATAGATAGATAGATAGATAGATAGATAGCCATAGGTGTATGACTACCCCAACATGGGTCTAGGATCTTTAGGCTTCCACCCTTGGCCAGGCCCCCTTCACCCCCAACCACCCACCTCAGCCCACTCCCAGCCAGCTTTTCTCCTCTGCTGGCCCTCCCCCGGCCATTCTTCCCAGCCAATGGGACCCTTGCCCTTCAGCCTGGCTCATTCCCCCAGGCATCCTTTGTCCCAGGTGTTTCGCTCCAGGGGACAAGAAGCTGTCAGCCCATTGGGGGCAGGTGGCAATGATGCAGCTGGGAAGGCGGAGTGAGGGGGCTCTGAGGGGGATGCAGAACGCTGCTGTCAGGTTATGATGTCATCTCAAATAAATTGCATTTCCAAACAAATAGTCTTTGATGAAATCTTTCATTTATTGAGTACAACGATCTGTCCCCGACTCCATCGTAGCCGACACTGACCCTCTGACCCCAAACCCTTCCCTTTCCGTTCCCCAATTCTCAGCGTCTCATTGGCCATCTTCCAAGTCGCTCTCCCCATCTCTACTACTTCAGCTCACAGGAATGTCCCCCCTCCCATCCCATCTCCTAGGGGATATTATCTGCAGGGAAAATAAGTAGGTGAAAGTCAAGCGTCCTCTTCTCTTTATGTCAGCATTGGAGTGAATGTAGCTTGGAGTGCTGACAGCTGCTTCTGCTTGTGTGCTTGTGCAGGGGGTTGCCTGGGAGGGCTGGCAGTGCCTGGAGGAGTTAAACAGTGGTGGCGTGCAGTGGGGGATGGGAAAATGGGAAGCTGCTGGGGGCAATGGGCAAGGCAGCAGCATGCGGGGGCTTTCCATTTTGACCTCTCCCCACTGCCAATGCCTCTGTGCCTCAACTCCGGCCTAAAATGTCCCATTCTGCCTGACATCAACGGGAAGACAAACACAACCCAGCATTCCTATGACAGGAAGAACAGTATCCCAACTTCCCTAAGGGGGGAGGAGGTGAATATTGGTGATGGGTGATTCAGTTCTTTGGAGAACAGAAACTAGTCTGCAGACTGAACGGTCAACCCTGCCTAGATTGACTGTTCAGTCTGCAGATTGTTTTCTGTTTGGCAAAGAATTGAATCACCCATCACCAATAGTCACCCTTTTTTTTCCCCCTAGGGAAGTCTGGGATACTATTCTGCCTAGTATGTTGTCTCCCTGGCAGAGGGTTGCAGGAGGCCCTCCGTTTTCACTGGCAAAGGCACCATGGGCCGGTCCTTCACTGTTTCCAGGGTGGCACTGTGGGCCGGATCCAGCCTGTGGGCCTTGAGTTTGATACCCCTGACCTAAATGAAGGGCTACTGGCAAGGGATGGAGGGAACCTCACAAGAACTGTAAAGAATATATTCAGAAAACAACTGGCTCACCTTATCAAAAGGACTTTCAACTAAAATTAGAAGGGCCTGGTGGTGCAGCAGACTAAAGCACTGCGATTAACATTCAGCTGCCTGCAATTACTGTAAATTCTAATCTCACCAGGCTCAAGGTTGACTCAGCCTTCCATCCTTTCTAAGGTAGGTAAAATGAGGACCCAGATTGTGGGGGCAATAAGCTGACTTTGTATAACTATACAAAAGTATGAAGGCTATTGCTTAATGCACTATAAGCCGCCCTGAGTCTCCGGAGAAGGGCGACATATAAATCAAAGAAAAATAAAATAAAAAATAAAATAAAATAAAATAAAATAAAAATTGAGGGGGGGACAGGGCCAAGTTTCATTGCCTGTACAACCTAATTCTAAGCAAAAACCACTAAAATAACCAATCACATAAGGAGGAAGGGAGCAAAGAGAAAAAATAAATTAAAAGAAGAAAAACACAATGAAGTAGAGAGTGATGGAAAGGATGGAATCCCCAGTTACAAAGTGGGAGATATAAGAAACATACCAAAGGCCAATAAACAACTCAAATACCTATACACTAGCACTTAAAATTTAGGGAACAAACAGGGTGAACTTGAAGTATTAGTACATGAAGGCAGCTATGATAGAGTTGCCATTACTGAAACTTGAGGTGATGAAACTCAGGACTGGAATGTACTGATGGAAGGATACAAACTATTCAAAGGAAACAGACCTAAACAGATCTACACGTCCTTGTCTACCAGCCCTGTCAGCCCTAGAAGAGCTCCAGGAGCCCCCTCCCCGAAGGCTGGGAACAATGAACCTTCATAAGCAGTTGAGCACATCCTGGATTCAGGCACAAACAGGGCCATAAAATGCAGGTGCACCCGGGACCTTGTCTTGCCGAAACTGGGCGCAGCAGGGACAGGCCAGCCTTTCCACCTGTCATCTGCTCCTCGGTTTCACTTTCAGTTCCTCTCAAAGATAAACCTCCGGAACTGATTGGCGTGGGGCCAGCAAGGGAGAGGCCGGTGTCCTAGTGCCCTGGTCATTGTCCAGCATTTCCTTGCTTTCTCCTAATCTTCACCTATCATTCCCTCGTGGGATGGTTGTGCAGAGGGGTTGCTACCGGCTTTATCTAATTTATTTCCTTTGCTGTAAACTGCGCTCCAGAGTTCATCAGTCACCTGCCTTTCATACAAGGGGGTGGGGGCTGTTTATAAGCCCTCTTCTACCCCTCCCATCCAGCACTGGGGAACATTGCCAGGTTGGCTGATTGTGAGTGTGACACTTCATCCTTTCTATCACTAAAGTCATGTTGATGGGAACCTGGGATCCTTCCGTGTTCTCAAGCAGCCATCAGTAAATCAACAGAATGAATATTGAATATTGAGGCAGCAGTTAAAGAAAACCAGGCTTTTGGTATTGTGTGTGCTAATCAAACAAATGAGGATGATGAAGAAAGGAACTCAGAAACAGCTTGTGAAATTCAATGTAGAGAAGCGTAAAATCTTATACTTAGGCAAGAAAAACCCAAAGTACACAGATAGATTGAGTGAAACCAGGCTGAATAGCAGTAACTGTGAGAGGGATCTTGGAGTCTTAGTGGACAACTAATGAAATATGAAGCAACAGCAGTGATGGGATTCAGCCGGTTCGCACCACTTCGGGAGAACCGGTTGTTAACTTTCTGAGCAGTTTGGCAAACTGGTTGTTGGAAGAAATCATTAGGGCAGAGAACCGATTGTTAAATTACTTGAATCCCACCACTGAGCAACAGTGTGCAGCGGCAGCCAAAAAAGCCAACGCAAGCCTAAATTGCGTTAACAGAGGATTCAATCAAGATCAAGTGAGGCACTAATACCACTCTATAAAGTCCTAGTAAGACCACACCTAGAGTACTGCATCCAGTTTTGGTCACCACACCCAGCCAGTTTTACCAGAATGAGGAAGTGATCGGTCTGGCTGAGATGGAATGGGATAGTTGAAGATGCCATGGCTCCGAGCCTCCCCCCCCCGGAGCCTTTGATGGATTTATGGGTGGAAGGACGTCATGTCCGCATGTTAGTTGATACCGGCACTAGTCGATCAGTCATGAATAAACAAGTGGCCCCTTTGTCAGCTAAGAAGATTCGAGTCCAGGGAGTGTCAGGCAAGGCAGTTTCACACGGTCTCCTGAAACCAGTAAAATGCAAGGTAGGAGACGGCTTAGTAGAACACCAATTTTTGTACATGCCTGATTGCCCAATTCCATTGTTAGGAAGAGATTTGCTTTCTAAAATGAAAGCCACAATTTCTTTCAATGATAACGGACAGGACTTGACAGTCACACACCCAGTGGAAGAGACGTGGCGATTAATGCTGATGCAAGACACCCTCACTGAAAGCAACTGGGAGGACTTCAATGTCCCTACCTTGTGGGCAGAAGACAACCCCCTGGGCTAGCTATATTTGCCTCTCCAGTAGAAGTCCAATTGAAACCCGGATACCAGCCTATTAGAGTGCCCCAGTATTACATGCCACAAGAAGCTGCTGAGGCCATACAAGTATTAATTGACAAATACCTCGCTGCTGGGATATTAAGAGAAATACAATCTCCATGGAATACGGCTATTTTACCCATAAAAAAACCAGATGGCGGGTGTAGACCTGCACAGGATCTTCGCCCCGTGAATTTGAGGGTGGTAACGCTTCATGCAATTGTGTCCAATCCCTATATTTTGTTAGGAACCATCCCTCCTTCAGCAGCATGGTTTTCAATTATAGACTTAAAGGATGCTTTCTTCACAATACCCTTACATCCTGATAGCCAAGACTTGTTCGCCTTTGAGTGGAAAGACTCTAGATTGCGTAGGCATTGTCAATATACATGGACCAGATTGCCTCAAGGTTTTAAAAATTCTCCAACCCTTTTTGGTCAAGCCCTTGCCTTGGACTTACAACATTTTCAACCAGTTCAGGCAGGAGACTGTCTCCTCCAATATGTCGATGATGTCTTAGTGACAGGAACCACACCGGAGAATTGTTTCAAAAATACCCAAATCCTCCTTGAATTACTGAGAGACTATGGTTATCGGGCTTCCAGAAAGAAAGCACAATTAGTTAAAAAGGAAGTTTCATATTTGGGATATATTTTGTCTCAAGGTCAAAGAAACTTAGGCTTACCTAGGAAACAGGCAATTTTATAGCTGCCTCCACCTAAAAATCAAAAGGAACTGCAAGGCATTTTGGGAGTTATGGACTTTTGTCATTTATGGGTACCTAATTTTGCCCTGCTTGCCAAACCTTTGTATGCATCAACACGTGGAGCAGAAACAGATCCTTTTGAATGGGGCAAGGAACAAGCAAATTCCTTCAGCCAATTAAAGGAAACTCTCACATCCTCTCCAGCGTTAGGGTTACCAGATCTCACCAAGCCCTTTCGTCTTTATGTGGATGTTCGTCATAATGTGGCTTTAGGAGTGTTGACACAACAGCAGGGGTCCTGGCAACGGCCGGTAGCTTACTTATCTAAACAACTGGACGGCCCAGCCAGAGGCTGGCCTCACTGACTTAAAATGCTGGCTGCTGTCTCAGAACTTATGAGAGATACAAACAAACTGACTTTTACTTCAGAAGTAGCAGTTTATACATCACATGCTTTGCAGACTATTTTGGAGACTAAAGGACATTTGTGGATAAGTAATCAAAGACTGCATAAATACCAGATACTGTTATTAGAAAATCCTCAATTAAGCCTTCACCAATGTGCTACAATTAATCCAGCTACCCTTATGCCGATCCCGGATACATCTCTCCCATTGCATGACTGCTTACATGTATTAGATCATCAGTATTCCTGCAGACCAGACTTAACTGACACCCCTCTTGCACATCCTCAGCTTATTTGGTTTACGGATGGGTCCACTTTGTAGAACAGGGAATTTGATATGCAGGGTATGCAATAGTTAGTCAGCATGCAGTCATGGAAAGCGCACCTCTTCCCGTCGGAACTTCTGCTCAGGCGGCTGAATTATGGGGCCTGATCCGAGCCTTAGAATTGGCCACAGACAAGACTCTTAATGTATACACGGACAGTAAATATGCCTTTTTGACTATCCAAGCACATGCAGCTATTTATAAGGAAAGGGGCTTCACTGATTATTCAGGCAAATTAATACAACATGCTTGTTTAATTAAAAGATTGATTCATGCTGCACAATTTCCTAAGTCTTTAGCTGTCATCCATTGCCCAGGTCATCAGAAGACAGACACCCTCATTGCACAAGGCAATCGATTTGCTGACAAGGAAGCTAAACTGGCAGCACACCAGCCCCTAGATAAAAAGGATTATCATCTCTATTTGGCACAGGAAATAGAATCATACATTGAGAAATCCCATCCTACATATACAAACATGGAAAGGGAGAAGGCTGAAGGGGATCTTAAAGCTACTCTTGTGAAGGATTGGTACACCCTTCCGGACAATCGCTCAGTGGTGCCAATTTCCCTTGCTTGGCCTCTAGTAGTGGAAGCACATCAAACTTCGCACATAGGCAAGACTGCTTTGGCCCAACAGTTACAGGCTGCTTTTTACATCCCTAATTTACAGAGCCTAGTGGCCAAGGTAACTTCTCAGTGTTCCACTTGTGCTCAAGTAAATGCCAAACAAGGAGCACATTTACCTCAAGGACAACAACCCATTTCTTACTTGCCCATGGATTATTTAGTGGTGGATTTTACTGATATGCCTAGATGTAATGGGTATAAGGCATTGCTCACTTTTATTGACACTTATTCTGGATGGATGGAGGCCTTCCCTACTCGAAACAAGTTAGCTATACAAGTGGCACGCTTTCTTTTAAAGGAAATAATTCCAAGATTCGGCTGCCCATCTACCATCAGTTCTGATAATGGCCCCGAATTTGTACAACATATAAATCGCCACTTAACTGAAGCAGCAGGTGTAAAATGGAGATATCATTGTTCATTTTGGCCTCAATCGTCTAGAAAGGTGGAAAGAGCTCATCACTCATTGAAAGCAATCATTACCAAGCTGTGCTTAGAAACCCACTTGCCATGGCTTCAAGTTTTTCCTATGGCCTTGTACATTTTTAGAACTGCCCCACATACCAAATACCAGTTGTCTCCTCTTGAACTTCTATATGGAAGACCCCCGGCTTTGTTCAAACATCATTTTCAAGGCTGGCCTGACTTAGCTCAAAAAGGGGAAGTGGAAGCTAAGAGATTACTTTTGCAGTTACAACAACACAACAATCATGTTAATCAATTAAGGCATTATATGCAAGAGTGCAGACCCCCCATCACAACTGCAGGTCATGATTACAAACCGGGTGATAGAGTATGGATGAAACATTGGAAGGAAGAACCTTTAAAACCTAGATGGAAAGGACCATATACTGTTGTGATGTGTTCACCTCTTGCAGTTAAGACTTTGGAAGGCAAATCCTGGATCCATTGGACGAGACTGAAGCCAGCGAACCAAAGTGATCCAGTGACATATCAGGTGACACAAACAGAAAAACCCCTAGTGCTGAAATTAAAAAAAAGTACACCCTGCTGAGTTCTACTGGCAACGAACCCTCAACGCACGGTAGTGATCATCAGCCTTGCTGAACCACTCCGGAAGCTGGTTCCCTGCGCACGGCCGAAGGTCAGTAAGGAGAAAGAAAGCCTTCACATTGTAGATATACATCTTATTAGTAGATATACATCTTATTACTGTAATATTAGATATTCTTATACATACTCATGTTAGAGGAAGTTTGGGCTTGGGTTTTGGTATTGTGGGTTGCTGCTATCCTAGCCTTACTATTACTTCTGTTCTATATATATAAGGAACGCTTTTGTGGCAAAGCTAGGATATTTATTGCTACTCCTGTTTCCCAAACAATACGTACCACCGACCCACTTCCTGATGTGGTGAGCTTTACACCATAGGTAATTATGATTTGTTTCTGGCTTTGGACATTGTTTGCAACAGGACTCTTAAGTGACCACATATTACACATTGGTTCCCTCAGTAGAAACACTTTAGGTCAAGTACGCTCCCGCCAAAAACGCATTGTCTATGCACAGGGTCATTATTTTCGACCTAAACCAACACCACGACCTAAGGTTGCCCTATTGACAATCCCAGCTGAGAGGGGAATAGATAAGGAAAATGGGCCCCTACAACAATTACACAGAGGAGATTACATATCAAGGATTCTGGAATTAAGTCACGATCTTGTTAATCAGTATGATTCTACCTTAGGTCAGAAATGCTGGTTATGTTTATCTGCTGATCCTGCATCTTATCATGCTGTTCCTGTCAAGCCACAACTCTGGATTAGAACAAAGGCTACAATTCTCCTTGAAAGGGACAGTAGAAATAAAGCACCTGTCTCACCAATACAAAGAGATTTTTACGAGGCATTCAAAAGACTGGGAAAAAGTCGCCTTCCTATTGCAGGCCCAATAGCTACAGGTGTAGACCTCATAGGAACACCTTCTCTGTGTGTAAAGAGACACCAGAAACTTGATAGGCCTGTAGGATCCCTGACAGAAGAACAATGTCAGTCAGAAATATATTTTGGCCCTACGATGAACTTTATGGATATAAAATTAACAAAAAGTATTTTTCCCTCTGCACACCACATATTTCAACAAAAGGTTACTTTCTTCACACCACCAGAAATGACCTTTAAGAGGGAAAAGTGGGGAGGATGGAATATGTCTTTTGAAAGCTGTCCAAGACCATTTCAGCCTCCATGGTTTCCAATCTGGTTCAACTTAAAGTCCAAATCAGGTTTATGTATCCTTTTTCCACCTGGGAACACTACCTCCCGATATCTTTTTGAAGGACCAATCCTCAGAGATAAACAAAAAGACCCTTCACTAGAAGTCTCATTGCAACCATTAGCAGGAATGTTTGTGGCAGGGACTTTGGGGGGTCTGGACTAATGAAAACTACCGTAGGATCCATGCTTTCTCCATGAACATAGGAGTATGCGTGGAGGAAAAAGGAGTGTTCTTGTGTGGAAAGGATGCATATTTGTGCCAACAAATTGGACAGGAACATGTTGTCAGGTTTCGACATAATCTCAAATACATTTCATTCTCAAACACAAAGTCTTTGATGAATCTCTCATTTATTGAAGAATTTATGATCTGACCTGAACTCATGTGCAGCCAAAACTGATTCTCTGAAACCAACCCCTCCCTTTCCGCTTCTCAAAACCCCATTGGCCTCATTGGCCATCTTCCAAGTCAGTCTCTTCTGCCAACTACTTCAGATCACAGGAATGTCCCCCTCCCTCCATCACCTGGGTTACATTATCTGCTAAGGGGAGAAGAATACTAGATCAAACGTCAGGCTACTAAAATTTCAAACTGCTTCTGCTAATTATTTTTTTTCTTTTCTCTCTCTCTTGGATCTTCATGGCAGCAATGAAAAGAGAACGAATTAGATCGCTGACATCCAGCCCCTCTCCCTTCATTTCTCAAGGGCGGCCTGCTGGGAGGGGAGGGGAGGGGAGGGGAAAAAACCCAACAAGTTAAGCATCGTTATCCTGTCTGAGGGTGTGTCCCCCCCCTCTCCCGTCTTTCCCGGGTGATCTGCATGGAATTTGGCTATAAGGCGGTCAGCTTGGATGTTTGTGCTCCTCACCCAGGAAGCCTCTGATAGCGGGTAACCTTTCCATTTAATTAAGTATTGGAGGCGCCCCCTGTGCCACCTTGAATCAAGGATTCGCTGTATCTCATAGTGAGTTTGGCCCCCAATGACCAGGGGACCGGGGGGGGGGGTCACGTGGTACTGGCCTTAAAGTTGACCCCACTACTGGCTTTAAGAGGCTGCTGTGGAAAACAGGGTGTATCTTCCCTAGGAGCCGGGGCAACTGCAGTTGTACTGTAACCGGGTTGATTATTTTTACTATAGGGAACGGTCCTATAAATTTCAGACCCAATTTTTTTCTCGGGAGTCTGAGTCTCAAATACTTGGTGGAGAGGTAGACTTTCTCGCCTACTCGGAATGGCCTTTGGGGAGTTCGATGCGTGTCTGCTTGTTTCTTATAGGATTGTGCTGTCTTGGTCAATGCCCTCTTAACGTTCTCCCAGGTGTCTCTCAACATCGCCATCCGATCGGTCAAACTGACTGAGGAAGGGGGCTCCCTTGGGTACTCTGGCATGGGGACGAAATCCATGCCACTCACTATTTTGAACGGGGTTAATCCCGTGCTACTGTGGACAGCATTATTATACACGACCTCTGCAAAAGATAGGAGGTCTGCCCAATTGGACTGTTGGTAGTCAACATAGCATCTTAAGTATTGCTCTATCATAGCATTCAGTCTCTCCGCCCCCCCCCCCCACTGGTGCTCGGGTGAAACGCTGAGCTGAGGCCTTGGGACGATCCTATGGAGCGTAAGAACTCCCTCCAGAATTTTGCTGTGAATTGGACTCCTCGGTCAGAGATAATCCTTCTGGGGACTCCATGCAGGCGGTAGATGTGTTTCAGGAACAGTTTGGACAACTGGCAAGCTGAGGGCAGCCAACTGCAAGGAATAAAGTGCACCTGTTTGGAGAATAAGTCTATTACAGTCCAGATCACTGTATTTCCACCACTCCTTGGTAGCTCTACTATAAAGTCCATCGCAATCTCCTCCCATGGTCTTGTCAGTTCAGCTACTGGTTGCAACAGTCCGGGAAGGCATCCTGGTTGTGTCTTCATCGTGGCACAAATGGTGCAACTTTTTACATAACTGTCTACATCCTTTCTCATGTGGGGCCACCAGAACTGACTTTGTACTAAGTGCAGAGTCTTTAGGAAACCGAAATGTCCCGTTGGCTTAGCGTCATGGCTCCTCTTAAGGATTAGGGTGCGTAGAGTCTGTGGTACATAGAGCTTTGTCCCCTTCCAAGCTAGGTCATCCCTTTTTGTCTGGAGACGTTGATTGTCTCAGAACCAGGGGTCCGCCGTTGTTTCAGTTTTGAGTTTTGTTGTCAGCTCCCTTTCAAGTTGGTCCTGCTGGTCACGGCGTCGCCGTCTGGTGACCACCTGACCCACGACCTGGGCAGAAGGGATAATGGTGTTCACTACCTGCTCCTGTTCACTGTTATATTGGGGCATCCGGGAGAGTGCATCGGCCAAGAAATTCTTCCCCCCTGGGATGTGCTTGAGCTTGAAGTTGAAATGATTGAAGTATTGCGCCCAGCGGACTTGCCTGGGCGACAATTTCCGTGGGGTTCTAAGGGCCTCCAGATTTTTGTGATCAGTCCAAACTTCGAATGGCCTCTGGGCCCCCTCTAGTAAGTGTCACCAGGTTAGCAGCGCCCATCTTACCACGAACACTTCCTTCTCCCATGCCGCCCATTGCCTCTCTGTGTCGGTGAGCTTTCGGGAGGTGTAGGAGCAAGGTTGTAGGCTCCCTTGGCCGTTCTTTTGGAGCAGCACAGCCCCTACTGCCACGTCGCTGGCATCAGCTTGGATGATGAAAGGCTGTTTGGGGTCAGGATGCTTTAGGACAGGCTCTTTTGCAAACATCTCTTTTAGCGTTTCGAATGCCTGTTGGCAGGTCGGGTCCCACTGTAGGGGCTGTCCCGGGCGGGGCTTTGTTGTCGGACTCCCTGTCTTTAGGAGGTCCATCACAGGTTTGGCAATTTTTGCGAACGAAGGGATGAATTGTCTGTAGAAGTTCGCGAACCCTAAGAAGCTCTGAAGTTGTCTGCGTGTGTGAGGGGGTTTCCATTGTAGAACTGATTGTACTTTGGCTGGGTCCATCTCTACCCCCTCATTTGATATTTGAAACCTAAGTAGTCTAGGCGTGATTGGTGGAACTCGCATTTTGACAGTTTGACATACAGGTTCGCCCTCAGCAGTTTCTCCAATACTTGGCGGATGAGGGGTACATGTTCATCTAAGGTTTCTGTGTAAATGAGGATATTGTCCTGGTAGACGAGAACCCCTTTGTAGAGGTGGTCATGTAGGACTTCATTTATCAGTTGCATGAACACCGCCGGGGCTCCCTGCAGTCCAAAAGGCATCACCTTAAATTGGAAACTTCCTAGGGGGCAGTTGAATGCTGTTTTCCACTCATCTCCTTCCTTGATGCGTATTCGGTAGTAGGCTTCTCGGAGATCTAATTTGGTGAAGACTTTTCCTTTGGCCAGGTGGGACAGCATGTCCTTCATAAGGGGAAGGGGATATAAGTTGTGCACGCAGATGGCGTTTATGCCCTGGAAGTCGACCACAAGATGCATAGAGCCGTCTTTTTTTCTCTTTAAAAAGGACCGGTGCCGCGACCCGTGGTTTTGCTGGCTCAATGAAACCCCTTTGTAGGTTCTTGTCTATGTAGTTCCGCATTTCTTGCATCTCGTGGGGCGTCATGGCATATAGCTTTGGTTTTGGTAATTTCGCTCTGGGGATGATTTTGATGGCGCAATCGGCCTCGCGGTGGGGTGGTAGAACATCGCACTCGGCTTCGCTAAACACCTCTGCAAGGTCTTGGTACTCCTCTGGAATCTGTTCTTTATTGTGGGAGCTGTCGGATGCGGCCGCCAGTTGCTCTGTCGTACCCTTGGGGAGGGGCCCTTGCATTGGCGCCTTCTTCCTTTGCCGTGGTGGGAAAGATCAGGGCTTCTGCATGGGGACCATCCCCCCTGGTTGGAACGGTAGGGGTTGGGGGCCCTTTGCAATTCTCAGCCTGCGGGTCCCTTCTTGCCACCAGATGATTGGGCCCCACTTGTCTAGCCATGAGAGTCCTAGTATGACTGGGTCTGTCATTTTGGGGGCTATTATAAATCGGATCTTTTCCCAGTGGTCTGCTAGCTCCAGCCTCACTGGCTCGGTCAGATGTGTGGCGTAAGTCCCCCCCCACTAGGGATCCGTCGACTTGTTCAAATCAGATTGGGTGGTTGAGCTTTTTGGCACGGATCCCCAATTTTAGGACTGTGGGTAGGTTAATCAGGCACCTCGTGCAGCCTGAGTCTATTAGGGCTTGGAAAGTCCCTTGGGTCCCTGTCTTCGGGGCTGTTAGGCGTATAGGGAAAAGAAAAGGATGGATGGGTCCACTCACCATTGGGTCATCTTCACCCTTGTCTTCGCTGTCATATGACTTGGGGGATTGATTTCCCTCATCTGGGGTCCCTCTGGCTTCGGACAGGTGGGCGAAGGCCTCTGGACCTTGGGGGGTTTTCCTTGGTGTGTTGGTGGTGCGCTTGGGTCCTCATTCTGGGCGTGCCCTGGGTGGTGGGTCTTGCCTTGGTCTCAGGGTTCCACACGCTGCTGCCAGGTGACCGATCCCCCCGCACCTGTAGCATCTCAGCAGGTTCCGTGGGACAACTGGTCTCTGGGCGGGCTGTGGTATCGCGGTTCCTCATCTGTCAGGTGGTCTCTGGTCAGGTTGGCCTCCCTCCCTGCTACCTGGCTGTTTCGGCATGTCATTGGCACGCAACCCCCTGTCGACTTTTATTGCTATTCGGAACCATTCAGAGAGTCGGTTGGGGATGTCTCGATAAGCGATCACTTGGCCAATTCACTTATCCAGGCTTGTCCTAAAAAAGTACACCAGTAGCCATTCAGATAGGGGAGGTAGAGTCCCAATGACTCTCCTGAATTCACGGATATGCTCTCTGATAGGTTTCCCCTTCTGCATTAGGTTCCTGAGCTTGTCTTCTACATAGGGGTCCTCTCTGCCTCTTCGAACTGGGCTCGTAGCAGTTTCAAGAACCCATCAGCGTCGTGCAGTTGGGGGGCTCTGTTCTTGTATAGGGCTGCTGACCATGTTCTCGCTTCCCCTCCAGACCCTCTGCAATGGCACTGACCAGGGCTCTGGGAAAAGGATAGAAGTGCCCATAACTTTCTATGTAGATTTCAGCTGTGTCGAGGAATTGTGCCAGTTGGTCTGGGTCGCCATCAAACTTCCCTCTAAAGTGGGGTGAGCCCCCTCGCTGCTCTATCTTCCCAGTGCGGGGCTCTGTAAGCCTGCTCTTGGTGCCACTGATCTTCTTCTTCCCCTCTCAGTTTAGGGTAGGGGGGTGGTGTTCTGTCCGGGCGGCTTTGCTTGCTTTGCAAGGGAGGGACCCATGGATGAGGCTTTGGGCTTCCCCTTCCTTCTGCCATGGGGGGGGGAGGGCTGCGCCTCTGCCTAGGGTGTCTCGATTGAGTAGGCTCGGCTGGTCCCCCCCTCTCCTTTGGTCTGCATGATGGCTTCTCCTCCTCCAGAAGGGTGGCATGGTCAAACTTCTCCTTCAATTCATCTATGGGGCCCGGGAGTGGCTTCCCTGAAGTTTCTTCGTGCCTGGCTTGCTGCCAATCCAGTAGCCAATCCACCCTCCCCAACTCACTTAAGTGTTTCCCCTTTCCCTGGACATTTGTGAAGGAAAATTCGGCCTCCGCATCTTTTGGAAAGGGGCCTATGTACTTATCTCCCTTCTCCTTGGCTCGCATCCCGGTTCGAGCTGGGCTATCCTGCAGCTTCATTGGGGGAGGGAGGAGATGAGGCCCCGAGGTATCCAAGCTGGCTGGAGTCAGGACTGGCTCTCCTCCAGTTGCTTGAAGTAAACTTTCCTGGGACAAACGGCTTCCCGCCATGGCATCCGGACTGCTTCTCCACTCAATCCAAATATCCGAAGGAGAGGTGGAAGCTTTGAAGACAGCCAGCCTGGCTTGGAAAGGAGTTTTGGCTGTCTGTCAGGTTTCGACATAATCTCAAATACATTTCATTCTCAAACACAAAGTCTTTGATGAATCTCTCATTTATTGAAGAATTTACGATCCGACCTGAACTCATGTGCAGCCAAAACTGATTCTCTGAAACCAACCCCTCCCTTTCCGCTTCTCAAAACCCCATTGGCCTCATTGGCCATCTTCCAAGTCAGTCTCTTCTGCCAACTACTTCAGATCACAGGACTGTCCCCCTCCCTCCATCACCTGCTAAGGGGAGAAGAATACTAGGTCAAACGTCAAGCTACTAAAACTTCAAACTGCTTCTGCTAACTATTTTTTTTCTTTTCTCTCTCTCTTGGATCTTCATGGCAACGATGAAAAGAGAACGAAATAGATCGCTGACAGTACACGCAGTCTGTTCAGCCCCCAGAAGTCTACACATAAGCGTAAGCCCCCAGTCTGCATCCTTGTCATCAGTCCAGCATCGTTCTCTCCAGCCTTTAAACAAAGGACCAAAAAGCGAAGGCGTCGGTGGTTTTGCCTCAGCAAGAATGGAACTTGGCCACACTCCCCTTCATGGGTTTGCTCTGGATGTCCAAGCCCCTTGTCTTGCGTCCCAGCGATCCCACCACAATCCTCCTCAATAGGCTGGTTGACCCGCTCGACACTGCTGACGCATTACGGAAATGAAGGCGGAGATAAATCTGTGGGACACAGATGGGGGTGGGGGTGGCACGGGGTGATTAGGCGGTCGTTTGCGGGGTGTGGGGTGCAAGGGTGGCGGTAGCATCGCGGTTAGGGTACTCTCCAGGATGATATGTTCCTGGTGGCTGGCTACGATCCAGGGGAGGTCCAACGACTGGCAACCGCAGCTGACGCCTAAAGCCGGAAATGCTTATGAGGAGGCGTGGATGGGTTTATAAGTATGACGTATGTAGGGAGGGATATTTAAACCATCCCAAGCCGGGTGGTGGTAGCGCCGATTTCGACTCGTTTGGAGTTCGCAGCGCATGCCTGGAGCCAGCGCGCAATAAACCAGCATCGCAGAAAGAGCTGAAAGGAGTGGTGTCTGTTATTCACTGCGTTTGGGCCTGGGACTCTGAGAGGAAATCGGTGCTTGTCTTCGTCTATACGGGATGGCGGAAGGCGTAGATAACGCCGCGGTGCTGCCTGCCAAAGAAGAGGCGGAGGAGGAGGAGACACCCACGGAGAGCCCCGAGGAAGCACAGCAGCTGGCGGTACGACCAAAGGAGCGGGTTCGTAGCCGCAGCCAGGGCGGGGACGCGGCGGACGCAAGCACGACGAAAAGCGCGAGTACCCAACCGATGTCGGGGGACTGGTGGCTCAGCCCCGCATTGGTTGGCTCTGGAGGTGGCGCTAAGGACTTTTTAACCCCATTGGATAGTGGGTGGTTTTCGCGATGGAGGGAGAGGAGGTGGGTCGAGGAAGACGACGGAGAATGGAGCCATTCAACTGGTCTGGGCCAGTCCACCATAGACATTCTACGGGAGTGATTTGGAGAGGCCAGTTTCAGGGATGTGCCAGCCTGGCAACCGTGGCTGGCGGGTTCGGAGGCTAGCGCTACCTGGCATGGGGCCTCAGGGTCATCTGGGATGGAACCCTGCTTCCGTCTGGCCAGTCCTAAGCTGTGGGTGGGGCCCTCAGCAGGAAAACCCAGGTCCACTGACCAGCAGTCTACCCTAGGTGGGCCTCCTGGGGCCCGGCTTGGAGCACCTACAGGAGCCCTCCGCAACGGTCATGCACAGGGTAGGGGGCCCCGGTCCCAGGGCAGTGTAGCCGCCCCGTCAGGGCCCCATGGACTGTCGATGTTGGCCCCGGGATACCTAGGATACGGGCCGACAGGGGACCCCAGGGTGTGGGGTCCCCAACCGGTGTGGGGCCAACCCCCTTTGCAAGCCACTTTCGATGGCAATCCAGACCGGGTGGCTCTTTTCCTGAGCCAGGTCTTGAGTTATCTTGACCTATATGGCCGCCTGTATTCATCACAATGGTCCATGGTGGTGGCCATTACGATGACCTTGACGGGGGAGGCTGCAGACTGGGTAGCAGACCTTCATAGCGACCATGCCCGGGAATTAACCGACGTCGGTCTGCTTCTGGAGGGTCTCAGGGTCCGATTTGAGGATGACACCAGAACACAAATAGCCGAGGGGGAATTGGTAGTGCTAAAACAAAGAGGCCGTCCAGCCAAAGAATATGTTAAGGAGTTTCAGAAATTAGCAGGAAGGGTCCGCTCGTGGCCTGAACGTATGCTGGTCCATCAATTCCACCTCGGCCTGGACCGAGACTTGCGGCAGGCATGTGTGTACAGGGGCCTTTCACCGCGCCTGGCGGACTGGTGTAAGGCAGCCATAGACCTGGACGTCGGCTTACATGAATTCCATGTGAGAGGACCAGCGCCCTTTCCCCAGACGCGATGGGCCCCAGAGCGGTCTCTTCCACCCAGACCAGTAGACCTGGTCTACTGGACCCAGACCTACAGACCCAGTGCGCCGGCCGTTGAGGTGCTTCTGCTGCAATCAAGTGGGCCATAGAGCTATGGAATGCCCACTCCCGCCAGTGCAACCAGCAACCCCTGCAACACCGCCGTTGAGTGGGAAAAGCTGGACACGGGCGACCCCTGAGAGGACCAGAGGGGTGTCGCAGCCAGGACAACCCGGTGATGGCACACCAAAGATGGAGCTGGGCCTGGCCTCACATCCTGGGATCGTTCCCGTGATCGTAGTGGATAGTGACGACGACGATGGAAATAACGATCTGATGGTAAGCGCTCCTATACGTCCTTTCCTCATCCCGGTGACCCTAAAATCACCCCACAGTGTGTTGGTGGTACAACAGGATGCACTGATCGATTCGGGGTGTACGCGGTGTTTGATAAAGCGGGCTCTGGTCATGCAGTTAGGACTCCGGGTATTCCCATTAGAAACACCTATAGCATTCGAACAGATGGACGGGTCTACTTTAGGGGGGGTTCCAAGCACTCATATAACGGAACCAGTCAGGATGGAGATAGGGGCTCACTGGGAGCACATACAGTTCATGGTGGTGGAGGCAATGATCGAACCTGTCATCCTGGGCCTGGCCTGGCTAGATAAATGGAAGCCCACCATATGGTGGGAGGGGGGATTCCGAAAACTCCGCCTAGAACTCGGTCTTGAGCCAAACACCACAAACACACTACCAACTGAGGAGGGTTTATCCGTGGGTCTGAAAGGAGGGTCTCTCCCGGGAGTGCCTGATGTGTATGTGGATCTGGCGGAGGTGTTCAACGAAAAAGGGTGTGACGCCTTGCCCCCGCACCGGATGACGGATTGTGCAATCGAATTGATCCCCGGCGTTAAGTTGCCTAAGCTGCGGATGTACGCCATGACCCCAAGAGAAGTGGAGGAGTTACGCGCATACATCGATAAGAACCTGGCTCGCGGGTTCATACAACTTAGCCGTTCATGTCTGGCCGCTCCAGTGCTTTTCAGGGAGAAAAAGGATGGTGGCCTCCATTTGTGTGTGGATTATCGGGGGTTGAATGCTGTCAGTGTAGAACCCTTGTATCCTCTTCCATTGATGAAAGACCTTTTGGCTGCTTTGGCTACAGGTACCTATTTTACAAAATTGGATCTACGGGAAGCATATTACCGGGTCCGAGTCAAACAGGGGGATGAGTGGAAAACCATGTTTAACTGCTCATTGGGTAGCTATAAATTTTGTGTGATGCCCTTTGGGCTGCAGGGTGCCCCTGCAGTCTTTATGCAATTAATCAACGAGGTTCTCCATGAGTATCTATACCGAGGTGTTTTGGTGTATCTAGACGGCATTCTAATCTACACCAGAACCATGGAAGAACACATAGTCCTCGTTCACCAGGTATTAGAACGTTTGTTACAGGTTAAGTTGTATGTCAAAGTATCAAAGTGCGAATTTCACCGCACTACCCTAGATTACCTGGGGTACCGGATTTCGCAGGCTGGAGTGGAAATGGATCTGGCAAAGGTGACCACGGTCCTGGAGTGGCAGGCCCCGGGGACTCGATGGCAATTACAAAGTTTCCTTGGGTTTGCCAATTTCTATCGCCAATTCATCCCAACCTTTGCCCACATCGCCCTGCCCCTAACTAATCTGCGAACGAAAGGCACCGGAGTCCCACGTCCTGGACAATGCCTGGAATGGACTATAGACTGCCAGAGAGCATTCAAAGGGCTAAAACAGTGCTTTGCAGAAGCCCCTGTACTCCAACATCCTGATCAAACAAGACCATTTGTGGTACAAGCGGATGCCAGCGACGTGGCAGTTGGGCCTGTATTGTTACAAACGGACACTCACTGCCGATTACATCCATGTGCGTGCACGTCAAAAAAGTTTACTTCCACAGAGCGGGGGTGGGCCCTCTGGGAAAAGGAGGCCTTCACAGTTCGTTGGGCCCTCCTTACCTAGCGTCATCTGTTGGAGGGGGCAAAAGAGCCATTTGAGGTGTGGACCAACCACCGTAATCTAATAGCCCTGCAAACACCTAGGAAATTGTCCCCGAAACAGGTGCGCTGGGCCCAATACTTCCAACGGTTTAACTTTACGTTACGATATGTACCTGGTGGGAGGAACTTCCTGGCTGATGCCTTGTCATGAATGCCACAGTTTCATAGTAAATGTGACGATGTTGTACAGGCCATGGTCCCCGGGGGGACACCAATGGGAACCGGGGTGGCACGCTTAACCGACAGACATCATGAATGGGAAGAACGCCTACGGCAGGGATTAGTTCATGACGAGTAGTTACAAATCAATAAACAAGTGCTCACCCAGAGAGACGGCCTAGCCTGGAAGGGAGATAAGTTATACATACCGAAAGATATGCGGAGTGCTATACTGCAGCGCTGTCATGATAGTAAGGCTGCCGGTCATTTTGGGTTCCTCAAAACACTCCACCTGACCCGGCGACAATTTTGGTGGCCACATATGAGGAACGACATAGAAGAATACGTACGGAGTTGTTCTATATGTGCGAAAACCAAACCACGGACTGGAAAGCCTTTAGGCTTATTACAATCGGTAGCTAACCCCAGTCAACCCTGGGAGGAGATCGCAATGGACTTTGTAGTGGATCTCCCAGAAAGCAACAGCAGCACAATCATTTGGACTGTTATTGATCTACTTTCGAAACAGGCCCATTTTATCCCTTGCAGTGGTTTGCCATCAGCTCAAAAGTTAACAAGGCTTTTCGTCCAACACATTTACAGGTTACATGGGGTACCCCGGCGGATTATTTCCGACCGGGGGGTCCATTTCACAGCCCGCTTTTGGTGACACTTCCTACAGGCCATTGGTTCAACCCAAGGACTCAGTTCCGCGTTCCATCCCAGTACAAACGGGGCAGTTGAACGCACAAACGCCATGGTCGAACACTACCTTCGTTGTTATATCTCATACCAACAAACTGAGTGGGCATCTCTGTTACCGTTTGCAGAGATAGCATACAATAACACTGTGCATAGCAGCATGGGCTATACCCCGTTTAAGGTGGTTATGGGACGTGAGTTCATGGCAATACCGGAATTGGAACAGCAATCTGACACGCCTACCTTGCCACATGAGTGGGCTGACCAACTTCAAACACTGTGGCCCCAGGTGCAAGAGGCTTTAGATAAAGCAGCCAGTAGTTATAAAAGCCAAGCAGACAAAAAGAGGGCATCTCTCCGGCCCTTGCAAGTGGGAGACATGGTATATCTGTCTACCAAATACATTAAATTATGGGTTCCCAGTCGTAAATTGGGACCAAAGTATCTAGGCCCCTTCCCTGTCATAAAAGTAATAAATCCCGTCACCGTTGCTCTAAAACTACCCCTTTGTTGGGGAAAATACACCCCGTTTTTCACTGTAGCCTTCTTAAACTCGTAACCAAAACCAGAGATACCCCTGAACGCCCGGGGCCTATAGTGGAAGGGCATTATGAAATAGTGGAAATTCTGGATGCCAAAATGGACCACGGGAAGCTTCGGTATCTCGTGCGGTGGAAAGGCTATCCATATGAGGAGGCGTCCTGGGTGTCTGCCGCGGACGTCAATGCCAGAACGTTAGTTAGGCAGTTTCATAAGAAACACCCACAAAAGCCACAACCTATAACTAACTCCTGATTCTCTCTTACAGAAGGACGCATGGTGAAAGGGGAGCCGCCTGTCGAGCTCTGCTACCCGCTCGACACCACTGACGCGTTACGGAAATGAAGACAGAGACAAACCTGTGGGACACAGATGGGGGTGGGGGTGGCACGGGGTGATTAGGCGGTCGTTTGCGGGGTGTGGGGTGCGAGGGTGGCGGTAGTGTCGTGGTTAGGGTACTCTCCAGGATGATATATTCCTGGTGGCTGGCTACGATCCAGGGGAGGCGCAACGACCGGCAACCACAGCTGATGCCTAAAGCTGGAAATGCTTATGAGGAGGCGTAGGCGGGTTTATAAGTATGACGTATGTAGGGAGGGATATTTAAACCATCCCAAGCTGGGTGGTGGTAGCGCCGATTTCGACTCATTTGGAGTTCGCAGCACGTGCCTGGAGCCAGCGCGCAATAAACCAGCATCGCAGAAAGAGCTGAAAGGAGTGGTGTCTGTTATTCACTACGTTTGGGCCTGGGACCCTGAGACTGGCGTTGTTTGGCCCTGACCACAGGCTGTTCGGGCTGGGCACTCTGGTGGCCCCTCCTTCCCCGAGCACCTCTTCCACGACAGCCTCAATGGGCACCACCAGCTCCAGCACACCCGTGACCGTCCCTTCCACCATAGGGGACAAACCTTCGCCAAGCAACAAAACAATGTGAGTAGTGAGTGAGAGAGGGAACGCTGACTTTCTCTCGGCTCGTCACTCCAGCCAATCCTGTGGCAGTAAAGAAGACGCCAAACCAGGAAGAAAGGTGCAGCAATTTACTAAGGTAGAAAGCCAGCAGGGCGGCAGAAAGGAACAAGTCGGAAATGCTTTTTTAAAGTCAGTGTTACAGGAGCTTGCAATGCAGTGCTATTTATACATAGAGTAAAACTTAACAATCCACCATCCAGCATTCAAAAGGAAATTCCCCCCTCCCAACAGCTGTTTGGCAAGGTGCGCTCTCTGTTATGTCACAAGGGGGCACCATGCGCCATGAAGAAATGCCAGTCGCTGAGCTCTCTGTCCTGCTGTGCTTCGCTGCAGGGATTTCCATTCCGGGTAACCTCTCCCTCTCCGTCTCAGCCATCCTCTCCCTAGCAATGGCGAGCCCTGGCCGAGGCTCGATACTGGAATTTATACTTTCACTTTTTCTTTTTTTTAAAATTTTATTTATATGCCGCCCTTCTCCGGAGACTCAGGGCAGCTTACAATGCGTTAAGCAATAGCCTTCATACTTTTGTATATTTTATACAAAGTCAGCTTATTGCCCCCACAATCTGGGTCCTCATTTTACCCACCTTAGAAAGGATGGAAGGCTGAGTCAATCTTGAGCCTGGTGAGAATTGAACTCGCAGTAATTGCAGGCAGCTGGATGTTAAATGCTGCCTTAGTAGGAGGCATTAGCCTCCTACGCCACTCAGGCTCTTTTCAGCTGGGAACCATTTTATCCGTCTCCATTTGTCTTTTTCCTTTGCTTTTGAAGGCATAATTATTTCCTCTTCTCCTTCCTCTCTCCCAAACATAGTCCAATCTCATTTATCCACCAAAAAGTAAAGAAAAAATATATCCAGATCTGTAGTCAAACATTTCCAAAAAGTCAGTAATTTATGTTATCCGCCAACAGGTCTTTTGTCTTTGTGCCCCAATAGTTCTCAGCCACTATTAAGGCTGGGGCAGACTAATCACACCTTCCGCCGGGAACTAAAAACCTGGCTGTTTAAATCCCTTGACCTGGACTGATAATGGGGTTTTAAGGGTTAATTTTAATTTTTTAAAATTTTTAGACTTTATTTTATATTGTGGCTTTGTTTTTATTGTTGTGAGCCACCCTGAGTCCATTGTGAGATAGGGCAGCATATAAGCCGAATAAATAAATAAATAAATAAATTGTAATTCAGCGTTTGTGGGCAGTTCCTGCCTGGGTTGATGTCCACTCACCCAGCATGCAAACTTGTGGAAATTGGGATCGTAGAAAACACCCAGGAGCATAGAAGAATCCAAGGCAGATGCATAAACAAACATCTTGAATGTATTTAATCATGTAACAAAACATTAACTATTTACAAAGGCTTTCTTGATATACATTATAGTATAGGGGGCACACAGCATGTGTGACCACCCTGATCAAAGATCATCTCTCACTGAGAACAAACGTAAGAAGAGAGCTTGGTGGAAAGGTTAGAGGGGGTTTTATACTCAGTGTAAGCCCCTCCTTTCCACAAAGGGGTGGAGACCCTTTCTGCCTCCACTAGTGTCTGAATGACACATGTGCCAATGGCTTGCAAATACTTGACAAAACTCCAGGCTCTGCTTTCCGCTTCTCCTCTCCTCCTCCTGCGCATTCTTGTATCTCGGTTGCTGTGGTCTCAGGGCAGCTGCCATGGCCGCCATTCCACCTCCGCCAGCGCAGAGGGCAAGCCTCCGGCCCCGAGGAACCTGCCCGTTCCTCTCAGCTGTCTGAGGGGTCCCTCTCTATCCCCCTGTCCCTACAGGACAGGGTAGGTCCAAAGACCTACCGGTGGGGGCTTGGCAGACGGGATTTTCCCGGGGCTCCGAAGAGCCCGCTAATTCCCTGTCTGTATCCCCGTGGCGCCAACCGGAAGTCAAACTCTAATATTTCTTTGTTATTGGCTTCCGGGTCTGGTCTACCTCAAAGGACTGACCAATGGGGAAGCTCCAAATAGTCTGTGCTTTCAAAGGTTGGTAGTTGATAACGGGGGACATGATCTTCCAATGCTCTTGAAGGAAGTCCTGTCATCTGAGGGGAGAAACTGGATTCCTGGGAGAAGGAATTGGTCAGGAAGACTCAGCCATGACTCTCTGATTTGGGTTCTTCAGAGGTCGCATGTGGGGGCTGGATTAGAACACAGGACAGAAGGGCTGTGGCCTTTGGCAGAGTTGCCACCTTGGGAGCAGAAGCTGAATTAGAGAGACTTTCTGGACTCGGACGGAAAGGGAAACAATCAGAAGTTGTGTCTTTTTTTATTATTATTAATTGTGAGACCTTTATTCTTCATTATTTTCACTATTGGATATGATGGGAACACCAAATTCTTTTTTTTTAATTGAAAAGTTTTAAAAAGTTTTACACATATTTTCCCCTCCCTCCTCCCCCCTCCTACCCCAACCCTCCCCCCCCTGACTTTCCAGTGCAAATACAGAGTATAGCATTTAACAAACATAAAAGAAAACATAAGCTAACTATCTGTTGTGGCTCCGACCCCCGAGCCCATCGCATTGGAGGAAGAAGGCTCCGAACATGAAGGAGAGGAGCCAGCCAGGCCTCCCTCCCCGGCCCCTCCTCTCTGGCAATTCCTCAGGTTTTGGCCGAAGGAGAGGAGATTGGCCAGGAGCCAGGTGTCTCCAATCGGTCGGAGAGTGATGAGGGAGACAAGTTGTGGCTGGACCCACGTCAGCGTCGACGTGCTAAACGATCACAGCAAATGAGGAGGCGTGCCAGGGATTAGCTGAGTCACTGGACCACACCCCACAGGCTATATAAAGGAGTGGGGTGGCCGTTTAGATTCTGTGATCGACAAAGTTAATTCTTGCAAGTCCCTTTGGTGCAAAGCCTCAGTCTGCTGAAAGGATTGTGAATTGGACTGTTTTTTCCCAGCCGGTGTGTATTGTGTTTGTTATCTGGTGGAGGAACACCCCCCTTCTTGTTATAGTAAAGAACTTGTCAGCCAGTTCCTGTAGGGCTGCCAAGCCTCTGATAACGAAACATCTGTGTGTACCAATTATTTAACCCTCGACTGTCTGTGTGGGTTTGTGCGTGTGGAGGACGGGGACAGAACACTATCTATAGATTAATCTCCCTCTTGCACTTTAACTCCCCTTGTTCATATCTAAATATAACTATTTAAACCAATTATTGCTTGAAAGTAATCAATCCATCTTCATTCTAGTCCATTCTTCAATAATAAGCAACTCTTCTTTCTTCCAGCATTACACGATCAGAGCCCAGTTACAGTTAACCATCACATCTCCAACCCTTACATATATTAATACATTGACAAAATATTTTAACCAATTTCAAATAAAATACATTGTAAAAACCTTATTTTTTCTTTTTACCCCATAAACTTATATTAATTCTTCCTAGAAACATTCCTTACTTAATAGCTTTGCATAAACTTATTCATCTTATTCTCTACAAATCCACTACATATAATCAAATAACATCTTCACTATTTAATATCTATGAAAAATATTGTGAAAACCTTCCCTCAACTCTTGCATCACTTATATTTTCCTTATAACTCACAAGTTTATATTTATTCTTCAACAAAGCATTCCTTGATATAATATTAATGTAATTTAAAACAAAGTATAAACGTTTAAACAATATCCTTCTTCTAGCCCATAAACTTATATTAAGTGATCTACACTGTCCATAACTTTTGCACCCACAACATTTTTCTTTTAACCCATAAGCTTATATAAATTCTTCAACAAAGCATTCCTTGAAATATAGCTTTTCCAAATAATAATAATAATAATAATAATAATAATAATAATAATAATAATAATA
>WNWU01013112.1:101957-143584 GCA_012654045.1 Ptyas mucosa
TAATAATAATAATAATAATAATAATAATAATAATAATAATAATAATATCCCTTAATATTAATATACTTCAAGACAAAAATGAAAGTTTGGACAGTAGCCCATAACAATTCAAACATAACATTCCTTAATATAACTTTTCAAAACAAATCATGTCCCTAAATACAAGTAAATCATTCATTTTCACTATAATATAACTTTTAAACAAATCATGTCCCTAAATACAGGTATAGTCATTCATTTTCACTATTACTATCCTCCCCAATAAAGAGGATTATAATTTTTCCATCTCCATTTTTTCCTGACTTTTTTTGCAAACCTTCTTCTTCAGTCTTATTCCTCCACCTTCTTTTATTTTTATAAGTTCTTGAATTTTCAACTGAGTTTGCTGTACCTTACAATCTTGTTCTCTTTGTAAAGTAATTCCTTTCAGTAAAAACACCTCTTTAATTGCAATTGGGAATCCATCTTTGTAAAAAAGTTGTAAGGTCCCATTTCGAATCTTCCTTCTTATATAAGAAGTCTCAACAGCTCCTGACAGTTTTCCAGTTATCTGTATCAAAGCCTCTGGGGAAATCTCTCTCAATGTTTCCTGGTTACACTCCTTCAAGCCTCTCAGCCTTTCCTTCTTGGTTTGAAAAACATCCACTTTATTTTCCAGAGGCACATTAAACTGGATTGTTTCTTCCACCTCTTCATTCGGCAACTCACTATTATTTAACAACTGAAATACCGATACAGTATCTTCACTTGTACTTTTGTTTTGAATTTGAGTAAAATCCTTCTTAAAAAACCCTTCCATTCTTTCCAGTAACACGGAGATAAATGACTCTAAAATTTCTTTAAAGAGATCCACAGTCAGTATTTGTAAATTTGCTGATGTATGTAATGGTGAGCCTTCATCACTTTCAAAAATGCCAGCCATTTTTTTTCCCAAGAAAACTTTCACTTTATACTTTTCCAGCAACTAAATCAATTATTCCAGTCCTTAAGTGGTACAAATCTTTTTTAGAAATAATTTTTAAATCCTTCTCCTTTTGACATAAAATCTTCTTATTTTAGGCAGGGGCTTTCAACACTGCATAATACTTTGTATCTAACTTTCACTTCTTCACGCCCCGTTAGAGTCGAACACCATCTTACTTTCCCTTTCTCCCATAGAAATTCAGAGAAAAGTGATAGACTTTTCGGAGTTTAATAGTTTAATACTTGTAATTTTAGTCTCTCCTGTATTTGCTCTGCCAGCTTTCAAATCCAAAATCTTTTTTTTTCTTTAAAATTGAGTTGCTGGGGTGGTCGCGGCGTCTAGTTCTGCTTGAAGCAGAAACATCCCAGATCTGGAGCAATGACGGGCTTCCCGGGGAGCTCTCACCCTTTAAGCCCCAGATTTTAAAAAAAACCTGGGGCTATTGGGGAGCTCTACCCACACCCGTTGGCTCTCTTTTCCCCCTTATCCCAGGGGGAAAGTTTTCAAGCTGCTAGACAGCTGATTTTCACTGTTCTAGAGGCTCTAACGAAATCAGGGGGCTGGCGCTTATAAAGGAGCATCTTTTGGCACCGGCGGAGCCACCAGAAGTCTGGGAACACCAAATTCTTTAAAAATAATGAAAAAATTATTAGGGTGGTACTTCTGAATTGATCCTTACTTTAAAATGCCCTCTTTTGTCTCTTGCTTGCTATCTTACTAAAGATTATCTTATTACTATTGTTAATAGATATTGAGTTATTTTTCTCTGTCCCAGATCTGCTTTCTTACTCTGTACCACTCTTTATGTGACAATTCTTCCTCAGATTATACAGGTTTCCTAGGCTTATAATTTAATTATTATTATTATTTGAATTTTTATTTATATATTTTTTCTTCTTTAAAATACCTAAGTGCTTAATAAACAGTGCATTGTCTGGATCAATCTGTTTATACAGAGTATTAATAAACTGGTAATAAAAGTAACGATTATAATAACATCCATAGTTAGAATATTACAATTAGTAAGAATTCTTACATCTTTTGAGTAATCTTTCATCCTCTTATTTATTTATTTATTTATTTATTTATTTATTTATTTATTTATTTTTATATGGCGCCCTTCTCTGGAGACTCAGGGCGGCTTACAATGCGTTAAGCAATAGCCTTCATACTTTTGTATATTTTATACAAAGTCAGCTTATTGCCCCCACAATCTGCGTCCTCATTTTACCCACCTTAGAAAGGATGGAAGGCTGAGTCAACCTTGAGCCTGGTGAGATTTGAACTCGCAGTAATTGCAGGCAGCTGGATGTTAAATGCTGCCTTAGTAGGAGGCATTAGCCTCCTACGCCACTCAGGCTCCTTTCTACCTCTTTTATCCAACCATTGATAAAACATGTCCCACGTTTAAAAATATTCTGTTTCTTCCTTATCTTTTATTATTAATGTCAATCGATCCATCTCAGCCCAATCTAATATTTTTCTAATTGTAGTTTCATCTGTAAGTGTGTCTTCATTGTTCCACTACTGAGCAAATACAATTCTCGCTGCTGTCAACATGTGTATTATTCAATATGTAGTCCCTTTATTTAAATTTTCTGGTAATATACCTAACAAAAATATTTCTGGTTTTAAGTCTATGTGTTGCTTTATTTTATTTTTTTTATAAATTTTTATTGAAAATTATTTAAAAAATACAAAAGGAAAAATATAGCAATATAGATAGGATTGCAGAGAGTAACATAATGCATATAGAGTTTAGAACATCAGCTTTCACCGATAATAGCACAAACCTCCATTAAGGCAAAATTATCAAAATAGAAGGCATGTCCAGAAGGAAGAATTCCCAACTACCATACAATATTCCTATAAATATTTACCCACAATCATATTGAGATTATTATTTTACATTCTTCTTAAGGTTTCTTTCTTGCAGCCAAGCACACCACCAGTCCCAACTCATATACAGCCCCGATTCTTGTCTATCTCGCAAGAGACGGGTAAGCTTGTCTGCCTCTGCACAGTCCATGATCTTTGTGATTAGCAAAGTGAGTGAACAAGATCCTGGCTGCAATGATGATGTGGAGAGCAAGATACCAATTAAATTTATTTAAATTATCTGGTTTCATGCCTAATAAAAATGTTTCTGGGTTCAATTTTATCCTATACTCTATGATTTCAAAAATCCATTTTTGGATTCTATCCCAATAGTCTCCTGCTCAGGGACAGGTCCACCAAATATGAAAATAAGTTCCCATAGCAGCCTAGCATTTCCAACAAACCGGGGATGTTCCCGGGAACATTTTCAATAATCTAGCCGGAGGGAGGTGCCATCTGTACAGCATTTTATATGTATTTTCCTTATAGGGAACCGACATTGTTAGTTTTAGAGTTCTTCCCCAAATTTCTTCCCACTTTTCGAGCTCAATCGAGTGTCCCAAATTTCTCCCCCAGGCAATCATCGAGTCCTTAATAACCTCCTCTCCTCCTCTATGTGTTGCTTTATCATTTTCTCTAACCATGTATGTATTTTCATCCAATTTTTTTTTTTTTTTTTTTTGCTTTTGGACAAGTCCACCACATGTGAAAGTAAGAACCCAGTATCTGATTACATTTCCAACATTTCACGGGCTTATTTTTAAACATTTTTGCTAGTCTTGCTGGTGGCAAATGCCACCTATAAAACATTTTATATAGATTTTCCTTGTAAGTGGTCGCCATTGTCAATTTGCAATTTCTATCCCAAAGTTTTTGCCATTTATCTAATTCTATGGTACATCCAATTTCCCCCCCATGCTATTGGTTTCTGTCACCTGTTCATCTTCCATTTTAATACTTAACCGACAGCTGTATATTTTCTTGATTAATTTTTCATCCGTCCCTAAAAATATCTGGTCCAGTGCTGTTGGCACTTTATAGAATCCATGTGTTTTTGCATCATTCACATATCTTGATTGTATTTGCAAGTATGGCTGCCATGCTAAGTCTACCCTTTGATTTTGCAATTCCTGTGTTGTTTTGAGTTCCCCTTCTTCATTTAAAATGTCTTTATGTTAACATTCTTTCCAAATTAATAATATTTGAATGTATCAGTATTTCTTTTATTTCTTAGGCCCCAAAGACCAGAGATTCAGTACAATACTAATCAGAATCTTTTATTGTTTCTTTTCCATAGGGTATCACAACAGGTACATGAAATAGGGGGGACATCAGTTTATATATACAAGAGGAGGAGCTAAGGAAAGGTAAGGAGGAGCTTGGGAGGGGTACAATGGTAAATACATTTAACCCTTACATATACACATAATAAGTTGGGTATTTTACTCATAACAGATCCCCCTCTAAAATACCCAATAATAGAATATAATGAATTTCAATATCAAATTTTTACACATAATTTGGATGACAAGTACATATGTTGTTTTGTAGGTAATGGTTTAGTTAGCACATCAGCAGTTTGTTCGGAGGTATCACAATGAACTAATTTTATAAAACCTATATTTGATAGTTGTCTCACGTGTTTAAATTTGATGTCGATATGACGGGATCTTTTACCCACTGCTTCAGCTCCTGAAATGTCTATGGCTGCCTGGTTGTCTTCGTTGATGTGTATAGGGTAGCTGGGTTCTGTCCATATCTCAGTCAATAAATCGTCAAACCAGATTAAACTGTTCGTAGCCTTCGATAAACAGATATATTCGGCCTCAGCCGTTGAAGTTGCCACTAGGTTTTGTTTTCCAGTGAACCAGTAGACTGGACAATCATTCACAGCAAAAACATAGCCTGATGTGCTTTTGCGACTCTTAGAATCACCAGCCCAGTCAGCATCAGCAAAACAAGACAATATGGGTTTTTGTGATAAAGATGGTTCTAGGTACAGACAGAAGTCAACAGTTGATTTTAAATACCTTAATATTCTTTTTATACCTTCCCAGTGGTATAAATTTGGTTTGCTTACATTTCTTGATAAGAGATTAACGGCTAAGGTGATGTCGGGTTGAGTCCAATTTGATATATATAACAATGACCCGATAATGGATCTATATAATGTATTGTCTGTAAAAGGCTCATATACTTCATTCATATTTTTAATAAAATCAGTGGACATGGGGGTATCTGATGGTTTAGATTCACACATGTTGCATTTTTTTATTAATTCTATAATTTTTTCTTTTTGGGATAATTTGAAACCCTTGGATGTTTTTTCTATTTGCACGCCCAAATATTTATTTACTTTTCCTAATATTTTCTTTTTTTTTTTATTGAAAAAGTTTTAACAATACAAATTTTTCCCCCTTTTTCCCCCCCCTCCCTAGCCATAAATATAGAATACATATAAAAAGAATATATAAATCCTTCCCATCCCCACCCTAACCCTCCCCCTCCTCCCTCTTCCCTCCCCCCCTTGACTTCCATTATATGCAATATTAATATTCCCAAACAATATATATGTTATTCAAACTTCCAAATCTTTTTTCCTATATTTACTAACATATTTACTAACATATTAACATAGTCATCTCAGCTAAAAGCGATATAATATTTTCTAGTCTGATACTTATTCTGTACATACTCAATCCATAATTTCCATTCCTGTATATACTTCTCATGCGTCTGATCCTTTAAAAAAGCTGAAACCTTTGCCATTTCTGCAAATCCAGCCATCTTCTGGGTCCATTCATCAACCGTCGGTAAAACATCACTCTTCCAATGTTGGGCAATCAACAACCTAGCTGCTGTCACCATATACAAAATCAATTTAGTTTCACCCAATGTAAAATCTTTAACTATACCCAATAAGAAAAATTGCGGAAAAAATTGTATTTTTTTCTTTAAAACATTTTGCATAACCCACCAGATTTTTATCCAAAAAGCCCTCACTTCCCTGCAAGTCCACCAGATGTGATAATATGTAGCATCTAAACAATCACATCTCCAACATTTTGGCTGCACATTAGGGTACATGCACGACAATTTCTTGGGATCTAAATGCCATCTATAAAACATTTTATAAAAATTTTCTCGTAAGTTTTGTGACTGTGTAAATTTAACGTTCTGAACCCATATTTTTTCCCATGTTTCCAACATAACTGGTTGAGAGAAATTTTGTGCCCATTTAATCATACAATCTTTAACTAGCTCATTTTCTGAGTCTCTTTCTAACAAAACATTATAAACTCTCTTAATATGCATTGGACCTATCCGCTTCATCTGTTCAACCAATTCTACTTCATATTCCATTAAACCAGTTTGTTGATCTTCTTTCCATCTCATCTGTAATTGATTGTACTGCAACCAAGTCAACGATTTCCCTTCTTCCAACAGCATATCCAAAGTCTTCAATCGCCACCTGCCCTCTTCAAAGTAAAGTAACTCTTTATATAAAAACCCCCCGAGTGACTTAATATTTGTATTCCACATGGTATCAGCGAGATCCAGCCAAAACGGAATCTTATAATCCCAATTAGTTCGGTGCCTTCTCCAGACTCTCAGCAAGGCATTTCTAAGTAAATGACTGTTAAACACTTTATCCACTTTGGTATCATAAAATAAGTATGCATGCCAACCCCAAACCAGGTCATGGCTTTCTATATTCAACAAGTCAGTCTTAGTTTTCCCAAACCAATCACTTAATTGTATCAATGCAGTTGCTTCATAATATAGTCGAAGGTTTGGGAGTTTAAGACCACCTCTCTCACGAGTGTCTTGCATTATTTTCAGTTTGACTCTTGGTTTTTTATCATTCCAAATAAATTTGTTCAGTCCTTTTTGCCATTCTAGCAATGGTTTGTCTGATTTAAGCACCGGTATCATTTGAAATAAAAAGATCAGTCTAGGTAAAACATTCATCTTTACTGCTGATATTCTTCCAAGCAGTGATAACTGCAGTTTCTTCCAGTTTTGCATATCTTTTTGTATCTTTTGCCACAGAACCTCATAGTTATTTTGAAACAGTTTAGCATTGGAGTCTGTGATTTGTACTCCTAAATATTTGACCTTTGAAACAGTCTCGAAGCCTGCCATTCTTTCCAGTTCCTTTTTTTTGCTCTCTGTCAGATTTTTGACAATCATTTTAGTTTTCTTCTGATTCAACCTGAAACCAGATACCATGCCATACTCTTCTATAATATTTTTCATCTGGATTATTGAGTTCATAGGTTGTGATAGGGTAACAACCAGGTCATCTGCAAATGCCTTAGTTCTATAGTCCTTTTGCCTTATAACTATTCCAGTCAAGGAGTTCGAGTCCCGTATTGCATTGAGTAAGACTTCTAAAGTTAAAATAAATAATAACGGGGATAATGGACAACCTTGTCTGGTGCCTTTTTGTATGTTAAAATTCGATGTTAAGCATCCATTGATAATAAGTTGTGCATGTTGCTCTTGATAAATTGCACCAATCGCTTGTATAAACCGCTCCCCCAAATCCATTTTTTCCAAAGTCTTAATTATAAAGTTCCAATTCACGCGATCAAAGGCTTTTTCCGCATCCAAAAAAACCAGCACTGCAGAGATCTGTTTATTCTTATCTAGATAGTCCATTAAATCTATAACTTGCCTAACATTCTCCTTCATATATCTGCCTTCAATAAATCCTGCTTGGTCATGATGAATTATCTTTTGAATAACTGGCATCAATCTGTTGGCTAGTACTTTTGCAAAGATTTTATAATCTGTGTTTAATAAAGATATTGGTCTATAATTTTCTGGTTTCTTAGGACCTGATTCTTCTTTCGGAATCAATGAAACAAAAGCTGTTTTCCATGAGGAAGGTATCTTACCTCCTAGTTGTATATTACGAAATAAATCTTTAAGATGCTCAATCATTTCTTCTTGTAAAGTTTTATAATAAATTGCAGTTAAGCCATCCGTCCCTGGAGCTTTAGCTGTTTTTAATTGTTTTATAGCAAAACTGATCTCCTCCACTGTTATCAGTTGTTCCAAACTTTTCTTTTGGCTCGTTGAAATTTTTGAAACTCTCTTGTTTTCCAAGTATTCATCTATAGTAATATTCTGTATGTCATCTTTAGCATATAACTTAGTATAATATTCCAAAAAGGCTTTTTTAATTAGATCTTGTTGGTAAACTTCTTTATCAGCATATTCAGTACTATCAATAATTCGTGTCGATGCTTGCTTCCTCAAAGTATACGCCAACCACCTGCCCGGTTTGTTAGCATTGGAAAAAGTATTGTGCTTTGCAAATTGTAAGTTAGTTGCCGTGTGGTCTGCTATAAGCATTTGAAATTGATCCTTCAGAAGTTTTATAGCCATTTGCAGTTTTCCATCTGTTGGTTTTTGTATCAATTGTTGTTCTTTCTTTTTTATCTCAGATTCCAATTGTAGTCTTTTCTTCTGCTGATTTTGCCTGTGTTTAGAATTCATTTGAATTAGTACTCCCCGCATATATGCTTTAGCTGCATCCCAAACTGTTTCAATAGGGGTGCCTTTGTTCAGGTTAAATTTAAAAAACTCCTTTAAATGCTTTTTGAGTTCAATTATATTCTTTTCATATCTAAATAGATTCTCATTTACTCTCCAGGATCTTCTTTCTCTTTTACCCATCTCGATTTCCATCCAGACCGGACTGTGGTCAGTCAAAGTCCTAGGAAATATCTTTATTTTCTTTACTTTAGAGAGTAGATTAGAAGTTAAGAGAAAAAAGTCTATTCTGGAAAAGGATTTATGCCTGTCTGAGTAAAAAGTAAAGTCCAGTTCATTTGGGTTTCGAATTCTCCAAATATCTTTCAATTCCAAATCCTCTTTCAGTTCAAAAAAAGCTTGTGGTAATTTATTCCCTATTTTGGCCGTGGTTTTTTTATCCAATCTAGGTTGGATTACTCCATTCCAATCGCCCATTATTATAGTGTTTGAATAGTCCCAATCCAAAATTTTTAAATGAAGTAGCTTGTAAAAAGTTTCCTGCTGTTGATTTGGGGCATATATTCCGACCAACAAAATTGGTCCACCATCTGTAATAACTTCAACTGCAATATATCTTCCATCTTTATCTGCTTCTATAATTTTTGCTACAAGTTTCTTATTTATATATATCACCACTCCATTCTTCTTTTCCTGATTTGAAGCAACAAATTGCATTCCCAATTTTAAATTTATCAAGTATTTCTGATCTTGCAATTTTACATGAGTCTCCTGTAAACAGATAACATCATTATGAAATTGTCTCAAATAGTGAAATATCTTCCTTCTTTTTTGCGGAGAATTCAATCCGTTTACATTCCAAGACAAAAATTTAAGTGCCATTTGACCCTGTCTGAAGTTTTGAGAGCAATTGTTGAAGATTCTCTCCTACAGTAGGAATCTTCGGTTTAGCTCCTCCCATGACTTCAGCTTGCTGTTTATCTTTGGTTCTTTTCTCACGCTGTGGCTTACTATATTCTTGCTGCTGTTGCTTCATTTGTTTAGACATTGCTCTGGTTATACGTTGCTCTTCCACTTTAGATGTTGTTACTTCCAAAGCCATCGCCTCCTCTGTGATAGTTTTAGACATTTCTTCCAAAGGAGAAGCTTCGAATGGTGCAAAAGGATCAACCACAACACCACCTACTGCTCCCATTAATTCTCTTGCCTCCCTTTGCGACTGCCTTATTTGTGCTTCTGTTTCTTGATCAATCTCGGCTTGTAGTTGAGCTTCTTTATCTATTGGTGAAGATGTGCGTGGAGGAGGAGAACCCGCTTTCAAAACATTGTAGTAAAATTCTTCTGCTTTTTCAATAGTATTAAGGCGGTATCTCACTCCTCGCAGCCTGAGTATTATACCTATTGGGGCATCCCACCTAAATTGTATGTTCTGTCTTTTCAATTCTGTCACCAAAAATCCAAAATCCTTTCTATCTCTTAACATTTTAGGCGGTAGTTCTTTAAAAACTCCAATCTCACTTCCATCAACTTGAACTGTTGTAACAAAAGAATTTTGCAGAATTTCGTTTCTCATTCTTCTATCTGTAAAATATATAACCACATCTCTAGGCAGTTGTCTTTGTACCGCCACCCGAGAGTTAACTCTGTAGACCTTGTCCATCTTGCACAAAACCAGATCTGGTTCCACTTTCAACATAACTGCCAAAGCCTCTGCACAAATTTTCCTAAGATCTTCCCTGGCGTTCTCTTTAACACCTCTCAATCTGATAGCATATTCCATTGATCGAAATTGCATCATAGTAATCTCATTTTGCATTTTCTGTGTAACTTCTTCAATTTCTATAATTTTTGAGTCAGAAGCTCTGAATTTAGTCTCCATCTCTGAGGCAAGATTCTCCACTTTTTTATCAATCTGCAGCGCTACCTCAGACAGGCCTTTAACCACTGTTTGAATATCTTGTTTAAGTGAGTCATATTTCTCTTGAAACATTCCTTTAAGCTCCTTCTCTGATCTTTGAATTTCTTTAATAATAATATCATATTGGCTTTCTTCCTTTGTCTGAGATTGCAACTGCGCTGTTTGAGGCTGCTTCTGTTTATGTGTGGGGGAGCCCCCCCCGGTTGCTTTGTTGCCATTTTACCTCTTAAAGATCTTCCTTTTCCACAAACTCTAACAACTTTTCCCAAAAAGTTCTCCAGATTCAATCAGGTCTATAAAAGTCAATTGGTATTTTTATTTTATGTTATTTTGTTTTTTGGATACTTCTGCCGCTTCCAGCCAGATTTGTTACTTTAAAATGTAGCCGGATACAGTAATCAAATTACTTTCACTTTCAGCTCTCTCAACTAAGAACAGGCGCCATTTTTTTTCCCTCCGCTTTCCTCAAAGCCAATTCACTTTCACTTTAAAAACTCTTTAAAATAGTCCAAAAAGCTTCCAATACTTGCTGTTTAGTGAGAAGTTTGAAATCTTCCTTATTTTTCTTTGTTATTGGTAATGCTGCCGCGCTGTCTTGTTCTGCTTTGAAGCAGAGTTTCCCAGTCGTCCGGAGCTTCAGCGGGGTGAATAGGGAGTCCCACCCTGTTAACTCCCCAGAAGCAAGAAAAGCTTTCTGGGGGTCTCACAGGGGACTCTACCTGCAGCCGCCGGCTCTCCTCACAAGCCCTTTGCGTCTCGGAGTTTTACGAGCCGTTTCAATTGCCGAAACGACTCTTTTACGGGCGATCGGGCTGGCGGTCTTCAAAGGACCGTCTGCAACAGCTGACGGCAACAGCGGAAG
The DNA here is from genome assembly GCA_012654045.1 of Ptyas mucosa. Lineage (NCBI taxonomy): Eukaryota > Metazoa > Chordata > Lepidosauria > Squamata > Colubridae > Ptyas > Ptyas mucosa. The sequence goes on from WNWU01013112.1 coordinate 113,085, forward strand.
TGCCTAATATTTTCAAATTAAAGTGTTTACTTAATTCTTTTGCGAATTCATCACATTTTGCCCTTTGTTTACCAAAATATAAAATGTCGTCAACATAGACGAGCACATATTCTGTGGAGGTGCTGGTGATTTTAACAAAGAAACATAAGTCGGCTGACGTTGCCTTGAACCCCATTCTTGTGAGGATTTCTGATAGACAGTCATACCAGCGTTTGCCTGATTGCCTCAGACCATATAAGCTCTTGTTTAATAACCAGAATTTTTCAGTTTGAGAAATATTATTAGGTGGGGCCTTTACGTATATTTGTTTATCTAAATCAGCATGTAAATATGCGGTTTGTACATCGAATTGGTGTGCATCCAAATTCAAAATAGATGCTAGAACGAAAGCGGTTTTGACGCTCTCGGACCGAACAGTAGGGGAATATGTGTCTTCATAATCATCGGGAAACCTTTGGGCAAACCCTTGGGCAACTAGTCTGGCCTTATATAATAATTTATTATCCTCTAGTTCTTTTATCTTAAACACCCACTTTGTTCCTATGGGGGATTTTTCTGGAGGTGAGTCAACAGGTGTGTAGACCTTTAACTCCTTTAAGCTATCCATTTCCTTTTTTATGGCTTCTTCCCATTTTGACCTTTCTTCTATGGGTAATCTAAAGATGTCTTCGTAGTTTTTTGGGGTTACTCTTGTTGTATCTATAGATAATATGTAGTCCTGTAATTTTTTTGGTTTGTTGCATCTGGTTGACCTAACTGATCTACTTGGAGGTGTTTCGTCCGTATGCATGTATCTAGCCTCCTTATGAGATAGTGAGTCTACATGTATTTCAGGGTGGCCTTCTTTCCATCCCTTTTTGGATATTCTCGTGTGATCTGGTTTGATTTTTTTAACAAGACTAGGGGTTGCAATTGATTGTTTATGTTCCTTTGGCTCTGTGTTGGTATTTGTTTGTGTTAAACATAAGTCGTTGAGATGTATCCTTGACCAATTACTGTGTTCATGGAAATTTGCTGTTCTGGAGATAATGAAATTATTGTTATGGTCTATGAATCTATAACCCTTAGTACCGGTTTCGTATCCCATAAATTTAAGTCTTTTTGATATCTTTTCCCCTTTTCGCCTTAATTGTCTTGGAATATATACATCCGCAGTTACCCCGAAAATATGAAGGTGACCTATCTTTGGTTTTCTATTGTACATAATTTCATATGGGGATTTTTCTATTGTGCTTGACCAAAGTCAATTTATGGTGTAGTTTGAATATGTGAGGGCTTCTGCCCAGAAAGAGTGACCTAAACCAGCATCCTCCAGGACACATCTAACCATGGTTTGTAGTAAACCATTTTTCCTCTCCACGATTCCATTCTGGAATGGCGAAAAAGGGCAGGATTTGAAGTGTAGTATACCCTGATCATTGATCCAATTGCAAAATTCTTTTGATAAAAATTCCGAACCTCTGTCAGTCATAATTTGCTTAATTTTTATGCCATGTTGAGTTTCTATCCTTTTGTAAAATTCTTTTACCTTTTTGAATGTTTCGTGTTTGTGGTTTAATGTGTAAACATAACCGTATCTGCTAAAATCATCAACAATGGTGAGAAAGTATTTTTTCTTATATTTGAGTGAAGGTTTGAGTGGGCCGACGAGATCCATATGTATTAATTGAAATATAGATTGGGTTGTGCGTGTGGCTTTCTTTGGTTTTGGCTTACATCTAATTTTGGCAGATTTACAGACTGAACAATCTAAATAATTGTCACAATTTTTTACTTTAACATCCTCTGAACATTCTAACATTTTTTGTACAGTTTGGAAACTGGCATGACCCAATTTTCTGTGCAGCAAGTGTGCACAATTATCGTGCATCATTTTCCCATTTGTAATTTTTTCAGTCACAATAGAATTATTACAGTTTGTTTTATCAGATACATTTTCAATGATCTCCAGATTATCAGTATTAAATCCCACATTCTTAGTTTTGGACAAAATCTTAATTTCATTGCTTTTAACTGGTTGTAGATAAACAAGCCCTTCTTTAACAAATATTCCATCTACAGGCTTATTTTCTTTGTACATATATGCTTTTCCGTTACTGAAAGTGATTGTAACATCATGTTCTTTGGTTAGTTTTACTATGGCTAGTATATTCTGTGGGATATCTGGTATGTAAAGTACCCCCTCTATTTTTCCAATTCCTTCTATGTTCACACAGCCTATCCCACTTACCAAAACCCTTTCTTTTTTTTTTTTAATAAAAAGTTTTTATTGGTTAAAAATATACAATGTTATAGTTTACAATATGTTGAATTTTCAATATCTTTATATAAAGATATTTCAGTTATTATTTTCTTTTTTTAATTTCTCACACAACAGACATTATTATCTTAAATCGAAACAAACAACCAGGTTATATAAAAATTATATAAACAAAAAAAAAAAGTGTTATACAAAATACAATAAAAGAAGAGAGAAAAAAGAAAAATGTCAATTAAAAAAACCTTAAACAGTAGATTCCCCTCCTTTCTTCATTTCCTAGTTCTGGCTCTTAAAACCATGGTCTGGCCTCCCCCCCCCTCCCGGGCCGCAGCAGCTCCATCCGCCTCCACTCCTTGATCATCTAATACTTCCCCCTCTTCGGCTCCTGTATCTTCTCCACCTAGGAAGGATTTATGTTGGTCAAGAAAAGCCTTAGCTTCCGTTACATTATTAATTTTCTTCTTACTGTCCTCCCAAAAAATCATCAAACCCTCCGGAATCAGCCACCTAAAACCTACTCCCTTGAGGTACAGCTTATTTGATAAAAAATAATATTTTCTTCTTAATTCTCGTACCTGTCTGGGAATCTGCTTCAGGATGGTGATCTCCTTGCCCCTGTACACCAGCGCCCCCAGTCTTTGTTTTCTCAATATCTCATCTCTCAGTTCCCTTCTCACAAATTTAATATGAATCTCTCTTGGTAAATTATGTAAAATTGCAAATTGTGAGTTTACTCTGTAGACCAAATCCACATCCCTTCCAATAGACTCCAAATCTCTTTCTAAAAATTCACCCAACATTTTAACCATCACTTCTCTCAAATTTTCCTGGTCAAGTTGTTCCACATTTTGGAACCTGAGAAAATAAGACATCTTATCCAATTGTAAAGTTAACATTGCATTTCCTCTCCCATCCTCCACCTTCTGGAGTGCCCGTACCTCCCCCTCCAGACCCCCCATCTTCTTCTTGTTTTGCTCTGCCAGCTGTTGAACATCATTTAAATCTTTTTTCATAAATGTCATTTCAGATTTAATTTCAGATAATCCTTTTTGCACGTCATCTAACTTGTCCAACTTCTGGTCCAATATTGCCAGTCTTTCCAAAATTTTCCCCATGTCAGCTGCTGCTGGTTTGTGGCCCTTAGCCATCTTAGATCAGTAGAAGATGAGAAATCAAAAGGCAAACCTCCAGAGAAGAAAGAGGGATTAGCAATCAGAGTAGTTTTTCAACTATCCACCAGTGGGCGCTCACAGGAGCAACGAGTCCGAAGTATAGAGTAGGTCAAACAGGAAGCCAGAGGAGAATGTTGTCTTCAATCATAAATAAAGAAGCAGGAAGTCAGACCGCCGCCATTGCCTACCGGGAGGAGAGGCCACCAGACCTCTCCAAGCAACTCTGCCACAGCCATCCTCCAAGGAAAAGTCAGCAAGGTAAGGGGTTTCACTCCATCTCCTTCCCCCAGTTCTCTGCCACGGCTCCTTTCCAGCTACAAGGGGGGGACTCCAACCCCCCCTCTCGCCTCCAGGATGCCTGCTCCAACTCCAACCAATCAGTTCAGTCCGTTGTGCCTTCTTAGTTAGCACCGGTCCCCTTAGGCGCTGTGGCGCCTCCGCGGCCTCAAAGAAAAGCCGCCGATCGCCTCCCACCCCCTCTGGAGCCTCGGGCGCGCCAGCATCGGCCTCCCGGCCCCTGGAAGTGAGGCAGGGGACCCCTGGCGAGCCGCCCTCAAATGGCAAACGCCCCAATAATGGGGCGCTTGGCCCAAAGGGCCTCCAGATGGGGGGGATCAGACTCTGGGGCCAGAGCTAGCCCGATCAGAGTCTGTCGCCAGCGGAACCGGAAGCGGAAGTCCCCAAAACCCTTTCTTGATTGGCCACTCTAATGTAATAGTTCTTTGGGGTGAATTTTTCTAATATTTCTTTGTGATTAGTTGTGTGGCTAGTGGCCCCCGAATCGATGAGCCAACTAGCGTGAGTGTTTAAAGTTTCTGGATTGTCTTTTTTCAATCCGTAGAGGTAACCGTGCCTGTTTTCTTTAGAATCATCTCTATATCTAAATCTACCCTTTATTTTTGGTGATCCACTACGTTTGTCTCTGTAGTCAGGTGACTGCCTACCAGAAAAATTAACCCCTCTATCTTGCCTTTCTTTTGTATTGTATTGGTTCCTAAATTCTGGGTTCTTTGGGCAATCCCTCTTGTAGTGGTTGTATGACCCACAGATGTGGCATCCATTTATGTTCCTATCCCTGCTTTGTGACTCTGTCCTTCTTCTGATTCTATCATCTCTTAGACCTATTGATCTCTCCTTTCTGGTTTTGTCTTCTGCTATAAGCCTACTAGTTATGTCTTCTAACGTGAGCTGTTCTATATTCATGCTATCCAATATTGTAATATAATTGTCCCAGCTGGAATCAAGTGAATTAATTATTATGCTTTTAAAGCTGCTTTCTGATATAACCTCCCCCCTTTGTGTGAGCTCAGTCCTGGCTGCATTCAGATTTAGAATATGCTCACTCATTGATGTCCCACTCTTCAATCTTGCTGCATAAAATTCTCTAGATTTTCTAATAGTAGATGCAGCATTATTTCTTTGAAATAAATTGAACAATTTCTGAAAAATCTCTGACACAGTCAAATTGTTTTCAATGCTGGGAAAAATACTTGGAGATATAGTTGCAATCAGAATATAAAATGCTTTGTGATGAAGGCAGTCCAGGTCACGTGTCCATGGTTTGCAGGGTGGGTTATTTATAAAGAATAACATATTTTCTTTTAGGTACATAATTTCTAATTGTTGCCCCCATTCCTGCAAATTAGACCCATCTAATTTTAATTTAATTACATCAGCTGTAAATGTATTTATGTGGTGTGTATAATTACCTAAGGTTTGTTGCTGTCCATGGTTCAGATCATGAATGTACTCACAATAAGGCAAAGGTACGCTGGAGATGTATCTGCATTGACTTGTCTCTATGTTTCCTGTGAATCTGTACTTTCTTGCTTCTAGGGTTTCCTCTTTTCTGGGCGCTGGAGGGTTCTGCGCATGCTCACAACTCATTTTTCTTTTGTCGCTGCAGAGGAAGGAGCTTGGGTTCGCTGCTGCTGATGGAAGGCTCCAATTTGCCTGGTGTTCCTCAGTGCCAGCTCCGGATGGCCCCCAATAGTCGATGGTCGATCTGGAAGCAGTTCGGGTCGATGGGATGCATCTGTCGCTTTGGTAAGTATAGATTTTCCTCTCGAAGTTTTGGCGTCGTTTGGTCGGTTCGCGGTCTGGGCTCCTCTCTGGGGATGAGTCGGATTCCTCATGGGAATGCTCGTGGCTGGGGGTTGAGTGTTTTCCTTTGCTAGTTATGGATGGGTTTTCGAGGTAGCATAGTCTTTTTTGGATTTTTGAAATCGTGAGGTTAGTGGTGGCTTCAGGGTCGTCTTGTTCCGTTTTAGATATAGTTAATTTACCCCCAAATGCAGCCTCGAGCACTTGCATGGCATCTTCTACTTCGGTTTCGGTGGGTCATCCCTTTGACTTTTGCCATGTTTGTTTTTCTTTAAAATTTAATTTTTGGTGTTTTTCTTTTTCGCAGGCCCCATTTTGCGTGTCGGGATTTGAACCCAGGACTTTGATGGACAGTTGGTCGGCCATTTTTGGTGGGCTAGTCAGGCAAGATGGCTGCCTTTTAAAAGGCGCGAAAAGTTCATCTGTGTTATTTTCTGTCGGGTGTTCAGGTTGGTAGTTTCTTACCGGATTATCTTCATTTTGTTGGTGTTTCTCTATTTCTTTTCTTTCTGCTGCTGCTCCATGGTCTTTCATTACGCTGTGTAGTTTCGCGAGCAGAGTTGGATCATCCGGCGTTGATTTTATCAGTTCTATTAAATCTCTTTTTTCTTCTTTCCTTATTTCTAGGATCAGATGGTCGTCTTTTAGTTTTGGTGTATTTTCTTTTTTGGGGAATTGCTCATTTTTGCCCGCATTTTTGGCGGGAGTTATTTGAGCTGCCATTTTTTTTGATGACCTTGTGGTAGGTCCTTTTCTTATGTTTATGCTGTCTTGCATTTTTTTATTAAGATGGTTGGATCTTCCCAACCATCCTCTGCTACCAATCTATTTCTTTTATTTCTTAGGCCCAAAAGACCAGAGATTCAGTACAATACTAATCAGAATCTTTTATTGTTTCTTTTCCATAGGGTATCACAACAAGTACACGAAATAGGGGGGACATCAGTTTATATATACAAGAGGAGGAGCTAAGGAAAGGTAAGGAGGAGCTTGGGAGGGGTACAATGGTAAATACATTTAACCCTTACATATACACATAATAAGTTGGGTATTTTACTCATAACAATCAGTGCTTCCATTGTAGAAAGCCAGACTAGTATTTTCCTATAGTTTTTTTATTTTAACTTTTCCCATACTAAAAGTAATGCATTTCTTACATAATGTCTTTGGTATTCCTCTTGTACCACAGAAAAACAGGCCACCCCAACTGAAGATCATGTCCCTCCAATAGTAATAATCTTCTGTGTCTCAGGTTTACCCACTCTGTCACCCAGATAAGTGCAGAAGCCTGATAGTAAAGCTTCCAATCTGGTAACCCCAAACCCCCATTATTTTTAGATTCTGGCAACAATTTCAACCTTATTCTTGCTTTTTTCCCTTGCCATGTGAATTTTAACTTGTTCAATTCATTGAAAAACTTTTTATCTAGCTTTATAGGAATTGCTTGGAACAAAAAGAGTATTTTTGGCAATATATTCATTTTTTTTAATTAAAATTTTTTATAAAAAGTACAAACATTTTCTCCCCCCCTTCCCACCCCTCTCCCTAACCCACACCCTCCCCTATTCCCTCCCACTTACCCAACCCCCCTCCTATTCCCCCCACCCCCACCCCCCTCCCTGAACTTCCCAGGACTAGCACAGGGTATAACATTCAACAAACCTCAAACTATAATCTGCTAACAATACATTGAACTACTATTAACCCTAGATCTTTAACTCCTGTCACACGAAACATTATACACATAAAACATTGACAGATTCAAAATATTTCATTCATAAGCTATTTGAAGTTTTTTAGTCTGATATTTGTTTTGAATATAATCAATCCATCTTCTCCATTCCGTTATATATCTTTCATTCGACTGGTCTCTAAGATATGCGGAGATTTTCGCCATTTCCGCCAAATGCACTACTTTTAATGTACATTCCTCAATGGTGGGTATATCTTCTCTCTTCCAATATTGTGCCACCAATAACCTTGCTGCTGTTATTAAATTTAAAATCAACTTTGTTTCTATTACTGTACAGTCTGTAATTATTCCCAGCAAAAAAAAACTGTGGCGTAAACTTAATCTTTTTCTTCAAAATATTTTGAATGATCCACCAAATTTTAACCCAGAATGCCTTAAGTTTTTTACAAGTCCACCATACATGGTAATATGTGGCATCCTGACAATCACATCTCCAGCATTTGGGCTGAAGGTTTGGATACATACAAGCTAATTTTTTCGGGTCTAAATGCCATCTATAAAACATTTTATAAAAATTTTCTCTTAAATTTTGAGCTTGTGTAAATCTCACATTCCTAACCCATATATTTCCCCATGTATCTATCGGTATTACTTCCCCTATATTTTGGGCCCACTTTATCGTACAATCCTTAACTAATTCAGTTTCTGAATCTATTTCCACTAATGCATTATATAACCTTTTTATGTGCATTTGACTTTGGTCTCTTATTTGTTTAATCAGATTCTCATCCTGAAACAAAATATCCATTTTTTGATCTTCTATCCATCTGGCCTGTAGCTGGCCATACTGGAACCATGTTTTAATCACTCTTTCCTCTTTTAGTTGCTGAATAGTTATTAATTGAAATATATTTCCTTCCTTATACAAAAGTTCTTTATATGTAGTCCCATCTTGTTTTTGCTCTATACTTATGTTCTCTATCGCGTGTCTGGGTATTGTCCAAATTGGTAGCTTATCATTTAGTTTATATCGATATTTCTTCCAGACACGCAACAAAGCACTTCTCAATATATGACTTTTGAAAATAGTATCTACCCTTTTATCATACAGTAAATAAGCATGCCAGCCATAAACCAGACCATAGCCCTCTATATTTAGTATCCTTTCCTCCGTTAAGTTACCCCAGTCACTGACTGCTGATAACACTGCCGCTTCATAATATAACCCCAAGTTGGGCATTTTAAGGCCTCCTCTTTCCCTAGAATCCTGCATTATTCTCTGTTTTACTCGCAGTTTCTTTCTTGCCCAAATAAAAGTATTTACATCTTTTTGCCACTCCTTAAGATTTTTATCACTTTTAAGTATAGGTATCATTTGAAAAAGAAACAAGAACCTTGGCAGGACATTCATCTTAATTGCAGCTATTCTTCCTAACAGTGACAGTTGCAGTTTTTCCCAAGTTTGCATCTCTGTTTGCACTTTATGCCACAATGGTTCAAAATTATGCTGATATAATTTCATATTTGTTGTCAGGATATTAATCCCTAAATATTTAACTTTTTTGACAACTTCAAATCCCGTTATACTTTCCATCTCCTCTTTTTGTTTCACAGTCATATTTTTAGCTATTATCTTTGTCTTGGCTGCATTTATTTTAAAACCAGATATATATCCATAGTCCTTAATTATATCCATCAAAGCCTTAATAGATTGTAATGGTTGGGTTAAGGTAACTACCAGGTCATCTGCAAATGCACGTAATTTATACTCGTGCTGCCTAATTTTAATTCCCATTATTCTTTCTGACCCACGTATTTTATTCAGCAATATTTCCAATTATAAAATAAACAACAATGGAGTCAAAGGGCAACCTTGCCTTGTACCTTTTTCTATTTTAAAATTATCAGTTAAGCCTCCATTAATTATTATTTGAGCTGTTTGTCTCTGGTATAGTGCCTTAATTGATTGCACAAAATAATCTCCAAACTTCATCCTTTCCATTAATTTGAGTAAGAATTGCCAATTCAGTCGATCAAATGCTTTCTCTGCATCAAGAAATATTAACGCTGCAGGGACCTGGTTATTCCTACCCAAGTACTCCAATATATTAACAATATGTCTTACATTACTTTTCATTTGTCTACCGCTTATAAACCTGTTTGATCATGATGTATCATTTGTTGCATAACTTTCATTAGCCTGTTTGCTAACACCTTAGCAAAAATCTTGTAGTCTGTATATAGGCCTATAGTTTTTTGGATCTGAGCGGTCATGGTCTTCCTTTGGTATTAAAGAGATAAAAGCTGTCTTCCAGGATGGAGGTACCACTCCGCCTTGTTGTATGTTATTAAATAATTCTTTCAGTGGGTCCACCATCTCTACCTGTAAGTTTTTATAGTAAACAGCTGTCAAACCATCCATCCCTGGGGCCTTACCAGACTTCAATTCTTTAATTACAGACGTAATTTCCTCAGACGTTATTGGCTGATTTAAAATATCCCTTTGTTCTTGTGTAACTAAAAAAATATTCTCTTTCTGTAAATATCTATCTATATCTATATCTATATCTTGAGTTTTATCAGCCATATATAATTTTGAATAAAACTCTAGAAAAGACTTCTTTATCAACTCTTGCTGATAGACCTCTTTCCCTTTATATTTTATTTTTTCTATTGTCCTTTGGCTCTGCTTTTTTCTTGATATATTCATTTTTAATAGTAGCTATTCTTCCTACCATCAATAGTTGCAAGTTTTACCATTTCTCCAAATCCTGCTTAATTTGTTGCATTAATTTTATATAATTATCTTCTTTAATTGTTGCACATCTTGCTGTTAAATACATTCCTAGGTATTTTACTTTCTTAACCACCTGGAGGTTCATTTTCTTAACCAACTCATTTTTCTGTTTTTCTGTAAGGTTTTTAACTGGTATTTTAGCTTTTTCTTTATTTGTTTTCAATCCGGCCACTTCTCCATATTCTTCTATTTTTCTTATTAGCTTGTGGCCAGTTTCTAGTGGTTCTTCTAAGACAAATATCAGGTTATCTGCAAATGCTTGTAGTTTATATTTTTCTTTTTGGATTTCCATTTTATACAGTGGTGAAATATAAAATTTGTTACTACCGGATCTGTGGGCGTGGCTTGGGGTGGTGGTAATATGACTGAGTGGGCATGGCCAACTTTTTTTTTTTTTACTTTTAAAACCATTTTTTCTACAACCTCTTTGGCTGAAGAGGTTGTAAAAAAATGCTTTTAAAAGCCTCTGATGATCCTAGCTGACTTGCCTGATCGGCAGAGGCTTTTTTTCCTTCTAAAAACATTTTTTCTATAACCTCTTTGGCCGAATAGGTTGTAGAAAAAATGCTTTTAAAAGCCTCTGATGATCCCAGCTGAGCCGCACGATCATCAGAGGCTTTTTTTTTCTTTTAAAAGCATTTTTTCAGCCAAAGAGTTTGTAGAAAAAATGCTTTTAAAAATAAATTTAAAAAGCCTCTGATGATTGCGTGGCTCAGCTAGGCAATGGTGGGGGGGGGAGGGCGGGGGGCAGGGATTTTTTTTTTAAAAAAATGATTTATATGCCGCCCTTCTCCGGAGACTCAGGGTGGCTTACAGTGTGTTAAGCAATAGCCTTCATACTTTTGTATATTTATACAAAGTCAGCTTATTGCCCCCACAATCTGGGTCCTCATTTCACCTACCTTAGAAAGGATGGAAGGCTGAGTCAACCTCGAGCCTGGTGAGATTTGAACTTGCAGTAATTGCAGGCAGCTGAATGTTAATTAATGTTAATAACACTGCTTTAGTCTGCTGCACCACCAGGCTCTTGCTACCGGTTCTCCGAACCACCCGCCTCCATCGCTACCGGATTGGGCAATTCGATCCGAACCGGGAACATTTCACCCCTGCTTTTATATCTGCATCTTATCTAACATTTCTATTTAGCACTTCTAATGCTAGTATAAATAACAATGGGGATAGTGGGCATCCTTGCCTAATACCCTTTCTTCTTATATTAAAATTCTCCATTAAGTCCCCATTAGCAATCACTTTTGCTGTTTGTTGTCTGAATCATATTTGTAAATTTTTCACCAAAGTTCATGCATTTTAATTGTTGTAGCATGAATTGCTAAAAGAAGTTGTGTCTTTTGTTGACGTTCGTCGCGTCTTCTGTGCAACAAGGAGCATATCTGTTCATGCACACCAGATCATCAATCATGGCCATCAGTTCGGCCACCTGAGCCTCTCGTTCCACCCCTTCGGCCCTGTTGTTGAAAGCCAGGAACCGGTTCCTGCATTCAGCAACATATTCCTTCAGTTTTTCATTACTGAATGATATGAAATCTTCAAGAGGTTCACCTTCCAGGTCATCTCTGCAGGTGAACAAGAGGATCGTGTAATTCCTGGCTTTAGGGCCAAAAATCTCTTTGATCAGCTGAACCATCTCCTCCTCCTCCTCAGAGAAACGACCAGGACGCATCACATGCAGAATGACGTGAGGACCCGGGGAGCAAAACTTCATGCAATTCCTCACTTCTGCAGCAATGTCCTTCTTTGGTCGACAGGTATGGAAAAGACCAGGCGTATCAACAACCACAACCTTCCTGCCATTCAGCTGTGTCTCCTCCTTCTGGCATGCTTGTGTTACGGAGTCACGTGACATACTAGACTCAAAGACTTTGCTTCCCAGGATTGTGTTTCCCGTCGCACTTTTCCCATTTCCGGTTCTGCCCACAAGGACAATCCTCCATTCAGGCCCTGCAAGCCAAAGGGGAGAGGAGAAAAGAAGGGGACTGGTCAACAGCATAAAGCCATAGTCGCTTGTCCCTCCACCCAGGACTATTGCTCCCACCCCACCCACCCTCCAGGACCCAAGACTTTACCTTGGATGCTTCCAGGTTTTTCCAGACCAGTTGCATAGCACAAACCCCAGGATTTCTGGATGAAAAACAGAACAGAATCAGCCAAAGGAGAGACGGTCTTATTTATTTTTTGTTTATTTAATTAATTAATTTTTTTTTATACCGCCCTTCTCCTGCGGGACTCAGGGCGGTTCACAGCTGAGATAAAACATAACATATAAAATTTAAAAACAATTTAGAAGACATTAAACAATTTTGGCCCAACAATTTAAAACAACCCAATTAAAACCGAATTCAATTAAAACTGAGAGGATGGGTCAAGCCAGCCCAGCTAGATGGAATAAGTGCGTTTTCAGGGCCTGACGAAAAGTCTGGAGGTCTGGACTTCCGCTGTTGCCGTCAGCTGTTGCGGACGGTCCTTTGAAGACCGCCAGCCCGATCGCCCGTAAAAGAGCCGTTTTGGCAATTGAAACGGCTCAAAGGACTCCGAGACCTGAGGTGCTTGTGAGGAGAGCCGGCGGCTGCAGGTAGAGTCCCCTGTGAGACCCCCAGAAAGCTTTTCTTGCTTCTGGGGAGTTAACAGGGTGGGACTCCCTATCCACCCCGCTGAAGCTCCGGACGACTGGGAAACTCTGCTTCAAAGCAGAACAAGACAGCGTGGCAGCATTACCAATAACAACGAAAAATAAGGAAGATTTCAAACTTCTCACTAAACAGCAAGTATTGGAAGCTTTTTGGACTATTTTAAAGAGTTCTTAAAGTGAAAGTAATTTGGCTCTGAGAAAGGGGGAGGAAAAAAAATGGCGCTTGCTTTCAGTGGAGAAAGCTGAAAGCGAAAGTAATCTGATCATTGTATCCGGCTACATTTTAAAGTAACAAACCTGGCTGGAAGAGGCAGAAGTATCCAAAAAACAAAATAATATAAAATAAAAATACCAATTGACTTTTATAGACCTGATTGAATCTGGAGAACTTTTTGGGAAAAGTTGCTAGAGTTTGTGGAAAAGGAAGATCCTTAAGAGGTAAAATGGCAACAAAGCAACCGGGGGGGAGGGGGGCTCCCCCACACATAAACAGAAACAGCCTCAAACAGCGCAGTTGCAATCTCAGACAAAGGAAGAAAGCCAATATGATCTTATTATTAAAGAAATTCAAAGATCAGAGAAGGAGGTTAAAGGAATGGTTCAAGAGAAATATGATGCAGTTAAACAAGATATTCAAACAGTGGTTAAAGGCCTGTCTGAGGTAGTGTTGCAGATTGATAAAAAAGTGGAGAATCTTGCCTCAGAGATGGAGACCAAATTCAGAGCTTCTGACTCAAAAATTATAGAAATTGAAGAAGTTACACAAAAAATGCAAAATGAGATTACTATGATGCAATTTCGATCAATGGAATATGCTATCAGATTGAGAGGTGTAAAAGAGAACACCAGGGAAGATCTTAGGAAAATTTGTGCAGAGGCTTTGGCAGTTATGTTGAAAGTGGAACCAGATCTGGTCTTGTGCAAGATGGACAAGGTCTACAGAGTTAATTCTCGTGTGGCGGTACAAAGACAACTGCCTAGAGATGTGGTTATATACTTTACAGATAGAAGAATGAGAAATGAAATCTTGCAAAATTCCTTTCTTACAACAGTTCAAGTTGATGGAAGTGAGATTGGAGTTTTTAAAGAACTACCACCTAAAATGTTAAGAGATAGAAAGGATTTTGGATTTTTGGTGGCAGAATTGAAAAGACAGAACATACAATTTAGGTGGGATGCGCCAATAGGTGTAATACTCAGGCTGCGAGGAGTGAGATACTGCCTTAACACTATTGAAAAAGCAGAAGAATTTTATTACAACGTTTTGAAAGCGGGCTCTCCTCCTCCACGCACATCTTCACCAATAGATAAGGAAGCTCAATTACAAGCTGAGATTGATCAAGAAACAGAAGCACAAATAAGGCAGTCGCAAAGGGAGGCAAGAGAATTAATGGGAGCAGTAGGTGGTGTTGTGGTTGACCCTTTTGCACCATTTGAAGCTTCTCCTTTGGAAGAAATGTCTAAAACCATCACAGAGGAGGCAATGGCTTTGGAAGTAACAACATCCAAAGTGGAAGAGCAACGCATAACCAGAGCAATGTCTAAACAAATGAAGCAACAGCAGCAAGAATATATAAAGCCACAGCGTGAGAAAAGACCTAAAGATAAGCAGCAAGCTGAAGTCATGGGAGGAGCTAAACCGAAGATTGCTACCGTAGGAGAGAATCTTCAACAATTGCTCTCAAAACTTCAGACAGGGTCAAATGGCACTTAAATTTTTATCTTGGAATGTTAACGGATTGAATTCTCCGCAAAAAAGAAGGAAGATATTTCACTATTTGAGACAATTTCATAATGATGTTATCTGTTTACAGGAGACTCATGTAAAATTGCAAGATCAGAAATACTTGATAAATTCAAAATTGGGAACGCAATTTGCTGCTTCAAATCTGGAAAAGAAGAATGGAGTGGTGATATATATAAATAAGAAACTTGTAGCTAAAATTATAGAAGCAGATAAAGATGGAAGATATATTGCAATTGAAGTTATTACAGATGGTGGACCAATCTTGTTGGTCGGAATATATGCCCCAAATCAACAGCAGGAAAACTTTTACAAGTTACTTCATTTAAAAATTCTGGATTGGGACTATTCAAACATTATAATAATGGGCGACTGGAATGGAGTAATCCAACCTAGATTGGATAAAAAAACCACGGCCAAAATAGGGAATAAATTACCACAAGCTTTTTTTGAACTGAAAGAGGATTTGGAATTGAAAGATATTTGGAGAATTCGAAATCCAAATGAACTGGACTTTACTTTTTACTCAGACAGGCACAAATCCTTTTCCAGAATAGACTTTTTTCTCTTAACTTCTAATTTACTTTCTAAAGTAAAGAAAATAAAGATATTTCCTAGGACTTTGACTGACCACAGTCCGGTCTGGATGGAAATCGAGATGGGCAAAAGAGAAAGAAGATCCTGGAGAGTAAATGAGAATCTATTTAGATATGAAAAAAATATAATTGAACTTAAAAAGCATTTAAAGGAGTTTTTTAAATTTAACCTGAACAAAGGTACCCCTATTGAAACAGTTTGGGATGCAGGTAAAGCATATATGCAGGGAGTACTAATTCAAATGAATTCTAAACACAGGCAGAATCAGCAGAAGAAAAGACTACAATTGGAATCTGAGATAAAAAAGAAAGAACAACAATTGATACAAAAACCAACAGACGGAAAATTGCAAATGGCTATAAAACTTCTGAAGGATCAATTTCAAATGCTTATAGCAGACCAAACGGCAACTAACTTACAATTTGCAAAGCATAATACCTTTTCCAATGCTAACAAACCGGGCAGGTGGTTGGCGTATACTTTGAGGAAACAAGCATCGACACGAATTATTGATAGTACTGAATATGCTGATAAAGAAGTTTATCAACAAGATCTCATTTAAAAAGCCTTTTTGGAATATTATACTAAGTTATATGCTAAAGATGACATACAGAATATTACCATAGATGAATATTTAGAAAACAAGAGAATTTCAAAAATTTCAACGACTCAAAAGAAAAGCTTGGAACAATTGATAACAGTGGAAGAGATCAGTTTTGCTATAAAACAATTAAAAACAGCTAAAGCTCCAGGGACGGATGGCTTAACTGCAATTTATTATAAAACTTTACAGGAAGAAATGATTCAGCATCTTAAAGATTTATTTTGTAATATACAACTAGGAGGTAAGATACCTTCCTCATGGAAAACAGCTTTTGTTTCATTGATTCCGAAAGAAGAATCAGGTCTTAAGAAACCAGAAAATTATAGACCAATATCTTTACTAAACACAGACTATAAAATCTTTGCAAAAGTACTAGCCAACAGATTGATGCCAGTTATTCAAAAGATAATTCATCATGACCAAGCAGGATTTATTGAAGGCAGATATATGAAGGAGAATGTTAGGCAAGTTATAGACTTAATGGACTATCTAGATAAGAATAAACAGATCTCTGCAGTGCTGGTTTTTTTGGATGCGGAAAAAGCCTTTGATCGAGTGAATTGGAACTTTATAATTAAGACTTTGGAAAAAATGGACTTGGGGGAGCGGTTTATACAAGCGATTGGTGCAATTTATCAAGAACAATATGCACAACTTATTATTAATGGATGTTTAACATCGAATTTCAACATACAAAAAGGCACCAGACAAGGTTGTCCATTATCCCCGTTATTATTTATTTTAACTTTAGAAGTCTTACTCAACGCAATACGGGATTCGAATTCCTTGACTGGAATAGTTATAAGGCAAGAGGACTACAGAACTAAGGCATTTGCAGATGACCTGGTTGTTACCCTATCACAACCTATGAACTCAATAATCCAGATGAAAAATATCATAGAAGATTATGGCATGGTATCCGGTTTTAGGTTGAATCAGAAGAAAACTAAAATGATTGTCAAAAATCTGACAGAGAGCAAAAAAAAAGGAACTGGAAAGAATGGCAGGCTTCGAGATTGTTTCAAAGGTCAAATATTTAGGAGTACAAATCACAGACTCCAATGCTAAACTGTTTCAAAATAACTATGAGGTTCTGTGGCAAAAGATACAAAAAGATATGCAAAACTGGAAGAAACTGCAGTTATCACTGCTTGGAAGAATATCAGCAGTAAAGATGAATGTTTTACCTAGACTGATCTTTTTATTTCAAATGATACCGGTGCTTAAATCAGACAAACCATTGCTAGAATGGCAAAAAGGACTGAACAAATTCATTTGGAATGATAAAAAGCCAAGAGTTAAACTGAAAATAATGCAAGATACTCGTGAGAGAGGTGGTCTTAAACTGCCAAACCTTCGACTATATTATGAAGCAACTGCATTGATACAATTAAGTGATTGGTTTGGGAAAACTAAGACTGACTTGTTGAATATAGAAAGTCATGGTTTGGGGTTGGCATGCATACTTATTTTATGATAACAAAGTGGATAAAGTGTTTAACAGTCATCTACTTAGAAATGCCTTGCTGAGAGTCTGGAGAAGGCACCGAACTAATTGGGATTATAAGATTCCGTTTTGGCTGGATCTTGCTGATACCATGTGGAATACAAATATTAAGTCACTCGGGGGTTTCTTATATAAAGAGTTACTTTACTTTGAAGAGGGCAGGTGGCGACTGAAGACTTTGGACATGCTGTTGGAAGAAGGGAAATCGTTGACTTGGTTGCAGTACAATCAATTACAGATGAGATGGAAAGAAGATCAACAAACTGGTTTAATGGAATATGAAGTAGAATTGGTTGAACAGATAAAGCGGACAGGTCCAATGCATATTAAGAGAGTTTATAATGTTCTGTTAGAAAGAGACTCAGAAAATGAGCTAGTTAAAGATTGTATGATTAAATGGGCACAAAATTTCTCTCAACCAGTTATGTTGGAAACATGGGAAAAAATATGGGTTCAGAACGTTAAATTTACACAGTCACAAAATTTACGAGAAAATTTTTATAAAATGTTTTATAGATGGCACTTAGACCCCAAGAAATTGTCTTGTATGTACCCTAATGTGCAGCCAAAATGTTGGAGATGTGATTGTTTAGATGCTACATATTATCACATCTGGTGGACCTGCAGGAAAGTGAGGGCTTTTTGGATAAAAATCTGGTGGGTTATGCAAAATGTTTTAAAGAAAAAAATACAATTTTCTCCGCAATTTTTTTTATTGGGTATAGTTAAAGACTTTACACTGGGTGAAACTAAATTGATTTTGTATATGGTGACAGCAGCTAGGTTGTTGATTGCCCAACATTGGAAGAGTGATGTTTTACTGACGGTTGACCAATGGACCCAGAAGATGGCTGGATTTGCAGAAATGGCAAAGGTTTCAGCTTTTTTAAAAGACCAGACGCATGAGAAGTATATACAGGAATGGAAATTATGGATTGAGTATGTACAGAATAAGTATCAGACTAGAAAATATTATATCGCTTTTAGCTGAGATGATTATGTTAGTATGTTAGTAAATATAGAAAAAAGATATGGAAGTTTGAATAACATATATATTGTTTGGGAATATTAATATTGCATATAATGGAAGTCAAGGGGGGAGGGAAGAGGGAGGAGGGGGAGGGTTAGGGTGGGGACGGGAAGGATTTATATATTGTTTTTATATGTATTCTACAATCTGTGGCTAGGGAGGGGGGGGGAAAAGGGGGAAAAATTTGTATTGTTAAAACTTTTTCAATAAAAAAAAAAGAAAAGTCTGGAGGTCTGATATTGTGCGTATCTCGGGGGGTAGGTCGTTCCAGAGGGCAGGCGTGGTCACAGAGAAGGCTCTCCCCCTGGCCGTCGCCAGCCGGTATTGTCTGGCCGACGGCACCCTGAGGAGACCCTCTCTGTGCGAGCGAACAGGACGGTGGGAGGCTATTGGAGGCAGAAGGCGGTCTCACAGGTACCCCGGCCCTAAGCCATGGAGCGCTTTAAAGGTGGCCACCAACACCTTGAAGCGCACCCGGAAGACCACAGGAAGCCAGTGCAGCTCGCGCAGAAGAGGTGTCACATGGGAGTGCCCCGTCGCTCCCATAATCCCCCGTGCAACCGCGTTCTGGACTAACTGCAGCCTCCGAGTGCACCCCAGGGGGAGCCCCATGTAGAAAGCATTGCAGTAGTCCAGGCGGGAAGTGACGAGTGCTTGAGTGACCGTGCGTAGGGAGTCCCGATCCAGAAAGGGGCGCAACTGGCGTATCAGGCGAACCTGATAAAAAGCCCCCCTGGCCACGGCCGTCATGTGCTCTTCTAAAGACAGCCGTGCATCCAGGAGGACGCCTAAGTTATGAGCCCTCTCCATGGGGGCCAATGATTCGCCCCCAATAGCCAGCGATGGCACCAGCTGGCTATATCGGGATGCCAGAAGCCACAGCCACTCGGTCTTGGAAGGGTTGAGTTGGAGCCTGTTTCTCCCCATCCAGCCCCGCACGGCCTCCAGGCACTGGGACATCACTTCAAGGGCATCGTTGGAGACCCTTGTCTCACTGACAATAAAGACGTCCCAGCCATGAGGGAAGGACTAGCGTGGAAAGGATCTAAATTGTATGTCCCAGCAAGCCTGTGACTCGAAGTACTCCAGTGCAGCCATGACTCCAAACTGGTTGGCCACTTTGGATTCCTGAAAAACCTACCCCTCATTAGGAGACAATTCTGGTGGCCAAAGATGAAAGCAGAGGTAGAAGACTATGTAAGGAGCTGTGCCACATGTACAATGATGAAGCTGAGACCCAGAAAAGCCCCGGGACTTCTTCAGCAAGTGGCAAGCCCCAGCAGACGTTGGGAAGAAATTGTGATGGATTTTATAGTTGAACTCCCAGAGAGTGGGGGCAGCACAGTAATTTGGACAGTCATTGATCTATTTTCAAAGCAAGCCCATCTCACTGCTTGCTCTGGATGACCATCCGCAAAGAAACTTGCAGAACTGTTCATCAAACACATCTACTGCCTGCATGGAATACCCCGCTGCATCATCTCAGACCAGGGAGTCCAGTTTACCTCAAAATTCTGTAGAGAGTTCTTGAGGTCCATTGGATCCACAAAAGGACTTAGCTCGGCTTTTCATCTGAGCACAAATGGAGCGGTGGAACGTAGAAACGCGATGGTGGAGCAGTACATAAGATACTACGTAGACTACCAAGCAGAAAACAGGGCAGATCTATTACCGTTTGCAGAAGTGGCTTACAACAATGCAGTGCACAGCAGCACTGGACTGACCCCTTTTCAGGTCACCAGCAGCATAGAGTTTGTCCCCATGCCTGAGCTGCCTTCTTCCATGTCTTTAATGGAATGGATGGAGTCATTAAAGAAGGGGTGGGAGAATACAAAAAAAGCACTGTGAGAAGCCACAGAGGAGTATAAAAAACAGGCAGACAAGCACTGTTTGCTCCAACCTCCATTCTGGGTGGGGGATAAGGTTTTCCTATCCACTAAATACATACAGTTAAGGCTGCCTAGTAAGAAATTGGGACCCAAGTTCCTAGGTCCTTTCCCAATAGTAAAAATAATCAACCCGGTGACAGTTCAGCTTAGTCTCTCATGCATGCTAGGGAAAATACACCCTGTATTTCATTGTAGCTTGCTGAAACCCTCAGTTGGGTCCAACCTAAGACCTCAAGTCCAACCACCTCCTCCTCCTATAGTAGTACAAGGAGAGACCCATTATGAAGTTAAGAAAATATTAGATTCTAGGCTATATAGGGGTCAATTGCAATACTTAGTACACTGGAAAGGGTACCCTTTGTCTGAAGCTACCTGGGTCAAGAGTTGGAATGTGAAAGCAGATAGGTTAGTCAAACAATTCCATGACAAGTACCCTGACAAGCCAAAGGGTCCCCCGGGGGGGAGGGGTGGTTAGGGATATGATTAATCCTCTTGTATTATTCTTTTCCAGGACAGACATCTTTTCTGAGGGGAGGGGGACAGTCTGTCAGACCTAGAAGCCAGCTTTCTACCTTTGTGCCTTCAGGCTTCGGGCCTGCTACAAATTCTAATGTGGGAAATTGGGAGGGGGGATTGCATAGAGGGAAGAAGATATGTAGTCAAAATAAAATTCTTTATAGGAAGTCAAGGGTGCTGTGCACTGCAGTTGCATTGAGAAGGGAAGATATCTTCTGTTCCAGACAGTAACTGATTGGATGTGTGGTGGACATGTGGGAAAGGGGCAAGGTCTTGAACTTTCTTTTAGGTGTGGAAAACCCGGAAGCTCTCAGATTTGGGTTTTCCCAGATATATCAATATGACATCTCTAATAAGAGTTAGCTTTGAGGAAATTCAAGCCTCAGAGTTTGATTTCATTGGGGGTGTTACTTGGAACTCTGACACTGTCCCTGACCATGGAAACCGAGACATCTGGAGTGCCCACCTCAGCGACCAAAGCAGAGAGGGATGGATATTGATGGGAAAAGGTCCCTAAAGCAGCTGAGGTTGAATTCCCCTACCCTAACTCCTGCCGTTTGGAGCAACCCATAAGCGAGCTAGAAAGATTGAAGTGGATGAAGGAGTGGGATGAGGTCAGAACCTCAAAAACTCTAATGGGACCCCTAGGTGACTCCTTAGAGGAATTGGGGGAGAGTTTTGACTGAGCCACCCTTTGCAATGAGGGGCCGTCAAGAAAGGGGGAGAGAAATGGGGGGTAAAATCAAACTCCCTGAAGTGAGGAGAAGCCCAATCCAACTGGCTAAGCTCCAACTAACTAGCCCTAAACTTAAGCTGGACCTAACCATGAAGCAACCCTGGGATGCCCACGCACGCCTACCTGCCCAAAAAAGGAGAGGCAGATGAGAATGCAGCCCTTCTCCACCCGACAGAAGGAAGCTGAGCGTGAGGCTGCCACCAGTGGCTCCCCCATGCCACAAGCAAACCTCCCAGATGGGGTGAACCCCCCCTCCATGAGCAAGCGAGGATGGAGACCACCAAATGCACCAGGCACAGTCAGATGGGGCCCAACAGGGTGAGGGAGGGGCAATATGAAACGAGCTGCCTCGATTTAGGGGGAAATTTAATGGGGACCCAGATCAACTAGCTCTATTTCTTGACTTTGCTGGGGTCCACCTAGATTGTTATGGACACCTATAGCCATCTCATAGAGCCATGGTGAATGCCATCACCATGGGATTAGAGGGAGAAGCAAATGAGTGGCTAGCAGCCCTCCGTAGGAAGAGAGCCCCCCAACTGCAGGATGTCAATGAATTCCTGCAATAGCTAGAAGCCTGATTTGAGGGGGTGGAGGAGGATCAATATGCAGAGGATGAGATTCAGAACTTAAAGCAGAGAGGGTGACCCATTGAAGAACTCAGAAGGTTCATGGGAAACCTACGCCCTGTCCAGAGGAGCTACTAGTCAATTTTTTCAGAGAAAGCCTTAGACAGGCAGATTAGCCAAGCCACTATCTATCGGGACATTCCCAACCAACTCTCTGACTGGTTACGAGTAGCCATAAAGACCAACAGCGGGTTGTGTGCCAATGACTTGCGGAGGCAGCTGGGTCCCAGAGAGAGAGGACAACCAGATCGGAGATCACCTGGCCAATGAGATACCACAGCAACCCAGATGGACCCAAGACCAACCCCCCACCAGGCCAGTTGAAATGCTACAGATGTGGAGGGATAGGCCACTTTGCATCAGCCTGTGTAACTCCAGCTCCAAAACCCAAGCCAGAGCCACCACCTAGGGTGCGACTGGAATGAGGCCCCAGGCGTGCCACTGACAAATCACGAAAAGCCTTCCAGGCTTTGGAGGTCCCTCCCTACCCAACCACGGGAGGGGGAACTCCAGCCAGCGATGACCAATTGCTGGAACCCTACGACAGTGAGGATGAGGGGGGAAATGACCAGATGATGAGTGAGCCTATCCACCCCTTTGTCTTCCTGATACATCTCACAGTCCCAAAAATGGGGACTCAGGGCACTTTTGAAGCCCTAACAGGCTGCACTAGATGCTTGATTAACTAACCCCCCGTTCCGAGATTAGGGATCAGAGCGAAGAAGTTGGCCCACCCAATTCAGTTTGAACAGGCCAACAGGTCCCTATTGGGTGGAGCCATGCCACCCACCTGACTGAGCCAGTGGACCACTGGGAATCAATTCGATTCATAATAGCTCCCAAGATGACAGAAACAGTCATACTGGGGCTCTCTTGGCCAGACAAGTGGGGCCCAACCATCTGGAGGCTGAGGATTGCAAGAGGCCGCCAGCCCCCTCTGCACCAGCAAATAGAGGCATCACTCACAAAGGAAATGCCCCCCCCGCCCCCCCCCCCCCCGAACAACTGGCGGCTACCTCTGAACAAGCCCCAGAGGCTGAACAGGTCCCTAGAGGACCTTGTTGAAGTGTTCAGGGACACCGAGTGCAATGTCCTACCCCCACCCCCACCACCACGCAACAGACTGTGCCATGGAAATCACCCCAGGGTCAAGCTCCCAAAATTCAAGCTCTATGCCATGGCACCCCAGGAAATGAAAGAAATGTGTGAATACACAGACAAAAACCTAGCAAGGGGGTTCATGGAGCTGGCCAAACCACAAGTTGCAGCCCCAGTCTTATTTAAAGAGAAAAAAGGTGGAATGATGAGATTATGCATGGATTTTGGGGCAATAAACTGTGTGTATATACACAACCTATATGCCCTCCCTCTCAGGAGGACATGCTGTCTCACCTAGCCATGGGAAAAGTTTTCAGTAGACCTCAGAGAAGCACATTACCGAGTCTGCACCAGGGAGGGAGACGAATGGAAAACAGCCTTCGACTTCCCCCTAGAAAGCTTTCAATTCAAAGTAATGCCTTTCGGGATACAGGGCCCTCCGGCGGAGTTCATGCAGTTAATAAATGAAGTGCTGCATGAGCACCTCTATAAGGAAGTCCGCATCTACCTGAATGACATTCTCGTCTTTACTGAGACCATAGAGCAGTGATGGCGAATCTTTTCAGCACCGAGTGCTGAAAAGGGAGGGAGCATGTGTGCGGGCGGCACCAAATGCTTAAAAGGGAGCACTTTGCGCACTCGTCAGGGCCATGACCAGGAAGAGGCGCTGCTCCGGGGGCAAGTGCATCCGGATAAGATACTTCTGGTTTCCAGCAAGTCTTCCGGTTACTGCCGTGCATGCACACACGCTGATCAGCTGGCCAGCACGCATGTTCACGCCGGAAAATAGAAGACCAGCTCTTCCGTTTTCTGGCACTGCCGCATGCACAAAGGCCAGCTGATTGTCGCGTGCGCATGTGCACCAGAAACCTGGAAGAGGAACGGGTGATGGCGCGCGTGCCAGGTGACATGACTCCACGTGCCACTTCGGGCACGCATGCCATAGGTTCTTGAAAAGCTTTTGGTGGCAAACCTATACGTCAAGCTGTCAAAATGCGAATTTCACCGCACATGGCTAGACTACCTGGGCTATAGACTGTCAAATGAGGACATAGAGATGGACCCAACCAAAGTACAAGCCATCTCAGGCTGGCTGCCCCCTCCCACCCGCAGACAGCTACAAAGCTTCCTAGGATTCACACATTTTTACAGGCAATTCATCCCCTCCTTCACGAAGACTACCAAATCCACGACAGACCTCCACCTTGTCATTGTCATCATCATCATCATCACCAACCTCCACCACCACCACCACCCCACCACCGTAAGTTACCTCAGCAGGCCTCCCCGTAGGACAGATGCAAGTGATCGCCTTGCTCCATTGACCAAGCCCTCCTTGAGTCACAGCTGCACATCGGAATTGGTAGAGACGATTTAGGTGGACATTTTCCAGGGAGAATTGATCCTTAGGGCATTCAGTATAGAGACTTTTCCAATTCTCCTCTCCTGCAATCCGATATTCCACCTGGTACCTGGAGACTGAAGCCTTCCGAATTGTTATTGGATCAATACTGATCAAAAAACGTTTTGGTTCGACTGGGTCAACCGTAAGAGAGGGAGGTCTTCTCAGAGCAGCTTCAAGCTCCTGACGTTCCTTGAGGACCTTCATGGTCAAGGTTAAACTTTTGGTTTCCAGCATCTTTAATGAATCAAAGAAATCCTTCATGCTCTCAGTGCTCATTTTCCAGGATATTTCACCAGCAGCATTACGGCTTCCTCCATTTTCTGGGGGAGCAAAGAGGGCTGAATGGTTGAATCTGAAGTGCTGAGTGATTCCTGACTTATCCTGAGCACACGGAAGGTCAGCCTCCTTGAGGGCCTCAAGGACAGGTGGAGTCCCCCTGTCTGCAAAGGTGATCAGGAGTTGGATGTTTTCCTTCACGTTTTTCCCCAACATGGAGAGCATGGAATCAAAGACAAATTTCTGGGCGTCAGCTGAATGGGCAAGGAAGGCCTGGGCCACCAAGCAGATGGCATCCACATGGTCAATGCCCCCTGGGGTGGAGAAAAACTCCAGGAGCTGCGCCTCCACCAGTTTGTCTTGCTCTGCGTCTTTTGTGCCTCCAAATCCTGGAGTGTCAATGATTGTGAGAGAATAGGGAATTCGGAAGTCCTTCTGATGGTTCACCACGTAGGCTGTGACTTCAGACGTCCTGCTTCCAGCTTCACTTCTCTGAGTGGTTTCATGAATGAGTTTGAATCTGAAATTATCTTCCCACTGGACACCCAGAATATAATTGATCATCCCGTTGATCAGAGTGGTTTTCCCACACCCTGTTGCTCCCATCAGCAGGATCACTTTGTTGGGCACTTCCAGGTTCTCCTTTCCAAGATGGTACATGAGACAGGAGCTGGAGGCATCTGAGTGGACTTTCACGAGAGGAAGGGCGAACACTAATGGCTGTCTCTCCTTCACCAGGAAGCTTATTTGAATGAACTGGTGGGCTATGTTGCCTGAATCTTCTTCCTTCAGTGATGTGGAGACCTCCAACACCTCACTGGAGACACTCATAGTTCCATTATCACACACGGCCGACACCCGTACTCTATACACATTCTGGGGCTTCAGACCTTCAATGGGGTAAAACTCTGTTTTTTTCCCAGTCCTTTCTACAGTCCACTGGTCCTTCCCAACTCCAGTCTCCACCGTTCTGTACTCCACCTTGTACTCCCTGACCACAACTCCTGAGGCAATGATGCTGGGACTCATCCAGGCCACAGAGATGACAGAAGATGCTGCAGTGACCATTCTTAATTTCTCAGGAGGGCTGGTGGGAAGGGTCTTTATGGGTGGGCTCAGGTCACTGCTTTTACCATGGCCTACCTTGCAACAAGCAGCATACTGGAACTGGTACTCTGTATTTGGAGCTAGATCTTTCAGCAGGAACATCTCCCCAGCGTCCTCTGTCCTCAAAGTCTTCCATGTTTTTTCCCCTGTAATCTTGTACTCTACCAGATAGCTGCAGATTGTAGCCTTTCCATGTTCAGCTGGCTGAAACTTCAGTTGAATGCTGTCATGTCTCAGTTCACTGATCAGGAAAGGGAGAGGTTTTGAGGGCAACTCAAAGTTCTTGCTGACCTGCTCTCCATCTTCATAAAGGTATATTGAGGCTCCTGGTGTGTCCACATCTGGGAATGAGGCAACAAGAAAGCGGACATTCTCATTGGATTGATTGATACTGAAAAAGTCTTTGATGGATTTGGCAGCTTGGCGAGCATTGCGGGTCCTCTCCTTGTCCTCAAACCAGGCCAAGTCTTTCTTGACCTCAGGAGTGGTCCTTGTTGACTTAAGTGATTCTGGTAAGAACTGTTCCTGAAGCCAATCCTGAAAGCTCAACAGAAATGGCTCCTTTTTATGTAAAGAAGTGAATATAAAGGAGACCACATGTACATTCTGTGGGTCAAGAATTATTTCTTCCAGCTTGTTCTGAGATGAGATAACTTGCATTTCACTTAGAATAGTCAAATAAGATTTGACAAAGTTAATTTCTCTTTTCTTGGTGTCCAGATATTCACAGAGTCTTTGGCTGTTGAAGGGCGACTGGTTGACAGACATCAAGAGGTCCACCAGGGCCTCTTCCTCCTGCCCTCCTCCCCGGATGGAAGGCAACACAGTGGCCAGCTGTTTCTGGAAAGTCTGCTTGTGTTGCTTGCACAGATCCTTGAACTGCAGGATCTTCCTCTTGATCTCAGGGAAGGTCTCAGCGATGGGATTCTTGGCTAGATCATTGCTTTGAATCTGGACTTCATTCAGGTCTTCCAAGATCTTTTGAGCATCAAAGATCCATGCTACATTGATCTCACGGACCATCTTAGCTGCTCTGGGGTCCAGCTTGCTCAGTGGGTAGAGCCAGACCCGCACAGGCACAGCTTTCTCCCCACGTTCCCCTAACATTTTTGGTAGATTTTTATAAACTTCCATGGCATCTTGGAAAGTTACTGGATTTTTGTCCAAAGAAAAGTCTCCGTGGAACTTACAATTGAACTTCAGAATGTTCTCTTTCTCCTCCTCGTTTAGCTTCATATCTGCTTGTCCTGTGATAGATATTTCCTTCTGGATTGTTACATGCAAATCTCCCTCTATATTTTTCACCATCTCTGTTGAAGAAAGTTCTCGGTCAAAGACAAAGAAGGCCTGGGCTCCGTAGAGGATGGCGGTGACCACATGGGTGGCTGTGCCATGCTCAAAGATGGTTGGGTGAGAGATATTCTGGATTCCTAGGTGGCTCATTGTCAGCTGTTCATACTTGATGGTGGTTTTGTACTGAACAGTGACCCTGGCCTGTTGGTTGGACTTCTTGGTGTCATGGAGATACTCTGCTGACCCCCTCACATCAATCAGACCTCCCAGGAAACTGGCCTTGAGAGAACCAGAAATGTCCAGGGCAGAGGCCTTGTCATCTATGCTGTCGGATGCAATGATTTCAGTAGCTGTCTTGGGCTGAGGCTTGATGGTCAGGTCCTTCTGAAGAGAGTCAAAATCCCAAAGGGTGATGCCTGCACAAAACAGAAGAAAATACGGACATGAATTGAACACCTGAAACTGGATAGAGGAGCTCCAGAGAAGTGGGACAATAGAGGTACCTTTTCCCTGGAGGGTTCGCTCATTTGTTCTATCCAATCATCACCGGAGAAACATTTTGCCAGTTTTGCAAAACACAGCAAAACTGCAAAGGCTTTTGACTGAGTAGAGAGGAATGGGAATTGCGATGCACCTATTGATTTCAAGAATTATTTCCAACTCCCTGGGGAAACTATGTTTTCATGAAGGGTTCAGAGTCACCTGCATTACAACTTCAGAATTCTATCCCTGAATTCATCTGTCAGGTTCCATAAAGACTGGAAAAATAAGCCTCAGCACACAAAAGCAGTAACTAAGCTTGTTTATACTGATATCGGTACTAACTGACCACCTTAAAGTGTCACAGAAAGGAATTTTTGTTGGAGCTGACGCTCCATGCTTCCCATCACCTTTTTAAGCAGTGTACAGCTTCACCCCAGTGCAACCACTCAATTATCCAATTAACCCATATCCTCCCTCTCCCACCCCAATTCATCACAAGCTACTTCAGTTGTTCCTCGCTGCTCCGTCTTTCCTTAAAGTGATAGATGGTGATAAACTGCTTCAGTGCATGACCCTGACGTCATCTAGCATGCGGCTGGGAAGTCAAAGTGGGAGGCATGCCTCGGGGCTCATGACCCAGGAGAGCAGGCACACAGGAAGGGTCGTTGGTGAAAGTGTGCAGCAGCGGAATGGCAATCCCCACACGAATGGCAGCCCCAAGTACCATCGCAAGGCTGGGGCTGACAGCACCGTTCTGGGGGACCCTAGATGTCTTTTATTAGCCGTTTTCCAAACCATTTCAGTGACTTTGCTTCTGGGGATGAAAACCATTCTATGGTTGGTAATCAGTGCCAGGCCTGCTGCATCCTTGGCAAAGGGTTGGATACACAGTCCCAGCTACAAAGTCCTTCTCAGCTAGCTGGTCCTAGCAGGCTATGTACTCAGGAGCTCACCTCTGTCCTTGGGCTGAGCCCAGAGGTGAAATCTGGTTGGATCTATCTGGCTTGCATTAACTGGTAGTGCCGCTGGCGGGAGGCTCTGCCCACCCACTGGGATATCATTACTCTGCACATGCGCAGAAGAGTTGCTCCTACACATGCTCCTGCATGCTCCTGTTCCCGAACCGATAGTAAAGGTAAGTAGATTTCACCTCTGGCTGAGCCTGTGCATTGATGGCAGTGCCTGTCTCCTTCCCTCCCAAGACCCATCAGCCTCTCCTCCAGCTCCTACCTGGGATGAGTGCATCCTTGCGGCAGTCGTACAATGTCCCCAGCTGGAAGGGGCGGCCCAGAGCTGCTATCTCTATGGTGTCCTCTTCAAGGGCCATGCTCGGCTCCTACAGTCGCCGACACTTCTGCTGCCCTACAAGAGAGGAGAAACATCTGGAGGAGGAAAATACTGATGGTTGACTCTGTGAGGGGATGCAGGATGTGGGTATAAGCCCACACTGATGGTGGTCCACATTCTGGGTTGGCTGAAGAAGGCACACTCCACACAGACCCTTGGCATAGGAGCAACGGGCACAGCGCACAGCTGGTGGCAGTGAAGAACTCCTTGAGGGGCCAAAATCAGCAACTCCTCAGGCAAAGATTATTTTAATTACATCCTTTTAATATGTGAACATTGGGCACTATCTAAGAAAATGAAATTCAATGGTGAAAAAAGTAAGGTTCTACATTTAGGCAAGAAAAACCAAATGCAAAGGTACAGTATAACTCAGTGATGGTGAACCTGTAGCATGCGTGCTGTAAGTGGCAAGCAGAGCCATTTTTCCGGGCACACGAGCTGTCGCCCAACTCACCTGCAGCTGCTCATGTGTGCACGGCCCAGCTGGTGTTTAGGCCCCTGGTGCACATGTGCGCAATTCAGGGGACCCAGCTGGTCTTCGGAGCTCTCCTGCACAAGCATGCGCATTTGCGCATGCGTGTAAGAGCAGGTGCACAGAGGGCATTCGGCATGTGCATTGCATGCAAGAAAACCATGCGCATGCACAGATTGTGCAATTGCACATGCAGAGCACAGTGGGAGTGCGTGAAAGCCGTGCACATGCGCAGATGGTGAGTTTGCGTGCGCAGCATATGGGGACGAGCCAGGCATTAGCGCAGATGGCACACACATACGCAAAGCACACAAAGCATGTACACGTTCAGCACTCAGTGAGTAAAAGGTTCACCACCACTGGTCTATGGTATATGTGGTACCTTGCTCAATAGTAGTAGCTGTGAGAGGGATCATGGAATCCTAGTGGACAACCATTGAGATAGGAGCCAGCCGTGTGCAGCAGCTGCCAAAAAAGCCAACACAGTTCTAGGCTGTGAGGGATAGAATCAAGATCCCGTGAAGTGTTAATACCACTTTATAAGGCCTTGGGAAGGCCACACTTGGAATACTGCACCCGGTTTTGGTCGCCAGAATGTAAAAATGTGGAGACTCTAGAAAGAGTGCAGAGAAGAGCAACGAAGAGGATTAGGGGACTGGAGGCTAAAATATATGAAGAATGGTTGCATGAACTGAGGATGTCTAGTTTGATGAAGAGAAGGACTAGAGGTGATATGATGGCAGTGTTCCAAAATTTGAGGGGCTGCCCCAAAGAAGAGGGGGGTCAACCTATTTTCCAAAGCCCCTGAGGGCAGGACAAGAAGCAACGGGTGGAAACTAATCAAGGAGAGAAGCAACTTAGAACTAAGGAGAAATTTCCTGACAGTGAGAACAATTAATCAGTGGAACAACTTGCCACCAGAAGTTGTGAATGCTCCAACACTGGAAGTTTTTAAGAAGACGTCGGATATTTATCTGAAGTGGTGTAGGGTTTCCTGCCGAAGCAGGAGGCTGGATTAGAAGACCTCAAAGGTCCCTTCCAACTCTGTTATTCTATTCTATTCTATTCTATTCTATTCTATTCTATTCTATTCTA
>WNWU01013112.1:163738-192483 GCA_012654045.1 Ptyas mucosa
TGTGGCTTGTAATATTCTTGCTGCTGTTCCTTCATTTGTTTAGACATTGCTCTGGTTATACATTGCTCTTCCATTTTAGATGTTGTCAATTCAAGAGCCAACGCCTCCTCTGTAATAGTTTTAGACATTTCTTCCAAAGGAGAAGCTTCAAATGGTGCAAAAGGATCAACCACAACACCACCTACAGCTCCCATTGTCTCTCTTGCCTCCTTTTGCGACTGCTTTATTTTTGCTTCTGTTTCTTGATCAAAATCAGCTTGTAATTGAGCCTCCTTATCTATTGGTGAAGATGTACGTGGAGGAGGAGAGCCCGCTTTCAACTCCAACTCCAATCTCACTTCCATCAACTTGAACAGTTGTAACAAAGGAATTTTGCAAAATATCATTTCTTGTTCTCCTATCTGTGAAATATATCACCACATCTCTAGGCAGTTGCCTTTGTACCGCCACACGAGAATTAACTCTGTAAGCCTTGTCAATCTTATGAAGGACTTCATCAGGTTCATCAACCTTCAGTAACACTGCTAAAGCATCAGCACAAATTTCTCTAAGATCTTCCCTGCTGTTCTCTTTTACACCTCTCAGTTTAATAGCAAATTCCATTGATCGAAATTGCATCATAGTAATCTCATTTCCATTTTTTGTGTAATTTCTTCAATTTCAGCCATTCTTGAATCAGAAGCTCTAAATTTAGTCTCCATCTCTGAGGCAAGATTATCCACTTTTTTGTCAATCTGCAACACTACCTCAGACAGGCCTTTAGCCACTGTTTGAATATCTTGTTTAACTGCTTCATATTTCTCTTGAACAATTCCTTTGACCTCCTGCTCTGATCTTTGAATTTCTTTAATAATAAGGTCATAATGGCTTTCTTCCTTTGTCTGAGTTTGCAGCTGCGCTGTTTGAGGCTGCTTCTGCTTGTGAGTGGGGGAATCTCCCCCTGCTTGCTTTGTTGCCATTTTGCCTCTTAAAGATCTTCCTTTTCCACAAATTCTAGCAACTTTTCCCAAAAGGTTCTCCAGATTCAATCAGGTCTAAAACAATCAATTGCTGCTTTTTTTCTATTTTATTTTATTTTTTGCTACTTTTCTTTTTCTTCCAGCCGGATTTGTTACTGTTAAAATGTAGCCAAATACACAATTCAGATTACTTTAGCTTTCAGCTGCTCTCCGCTAAAAGCAAGCGCCATTTTTTTTCTTTCCTTGCCCTTTTTAGTTCCAAGTTACTTTAGTCCTCCAAATATTTCAAAAAAACTTTAATACTTGCAATTTGACAGGAAGTCCAAAACTTTCTCTTTTATTGTTTGATGGTAATAATGCTGCCGCGCTATCTTGCTCTGCAATTTGCAGAGTTTCCCAGCCGTCCGGAGCTTCAGCGACTTGAATAGGGAGTCCCACCCTGTTAACTCCCCAGAAACGAAAAGAAAACGCTCTGGGGGTCTCACAGGGGACTCTACCTTCTGCCACCGGCTCTCCTCACGACGTCCTCTTGGCTCAGAGTTTTTCGAGCCGTTTCCAGCCTCCAAAACGGCTCTTTACAGGCGGCTGGGCTGGCGGTCTTCAAAGGACCATCAGCGATGGTCCGCGGCAACACCAGAAGTCTCTATACATAGTAATTCTAATAGGCTATTATATTTCAGGATACATAATACTATTTTCCCAAATTCTACTTTCTACTTCTTTTTTCTAATATTTCTTGTGTTGGTGGCTTCTCAGCCTGATGTACCTCAAATGATTGACAGATGGGAAGTCTGTGCTTCCAAAGGGATGGGGTTCCAGGATGTAGAGAATTAGGCTGTGGGGCTGGTTGATACTGGTGAGGGGGGGGGGGGGCAGGATTTTCACGTGGCCTTGAAGAAAGTCCTGTCATCTGAGAGGAGAAACTGGGTTCTCGGGAGAAGGAATTGGCTCAGGGAGACTCAGCCATGAGTCTCAGGTACTTTGGAAGTGACCTGGCGAGGGCTGGATTAGAACACAGAACAGAAGGGAGGAAATTGAGGGCCTTTGGCAGAGTTGCCACCGTAGAGCAGAGGATCAATCAGTCTCTATGAAAACGACCAGAACTTGTGTTTTTTCTTGAACTTTTCCATGTCCGCCTTCAGCATGTCTTCCGTGTAACAAGGAGCATCTCTGTTCTTCTGCACCAGTTGATCAATCATGGTCATCAGTTTGGCCATCTGAGCCTCTCGTTCTTCTCCTGTGGCCCTGTTGTCGAAAGCCAAGAACCAGTTCCCACAATGGTATGCCTGTTTCTTAAGACTGATATCTCCCTTAGATATGAATTCCTCCAGAGACCTTCCTTCCAGGTCCTCTTTCCGGGTGAACAAGAGGATCATGTAATCCTTGGCCCTAAAGCTGAAAATCTCTCTGATCAGCTGAGCCACTTCCCTCTCCTCGTGGGAGAAACAGCCAGGACGCATGATGTGCAGAATGACATGTGGACCCGGAGAGCACAACTTCACACAATTGCTCACTTTGACAACAATTTCTCTCATGGGATAGCGATAGTTGAAGATGCCAGGTGTATTGACCACCACAACTTTCCTGCCATTCAGGTACGTCTCTTCTCTTTGGCAAGCTGATACCCTAGGCTTAAAGACTCTGTTTCCCAGAATTGTGTTTGCTGTTGCACTTTTCCCATTTCCAGTTTTGCCCACAAGGACGATCCTCCGCTCAGGTCCTAACAAACGGGAAACAAGAAGGAGACATGGTCAGCAGTGTAAGATCATTGTCTGTCCCTCCATCATTTTTCCCGCCCCGCCCCACCCCACCCCCACCCTGCCAGCCCCCAGGGCTCAAGACTTTACCTCCAAAGTTTCCAGTCCTATCCAGAGGAGTTGCCCAGGACAGATCTGGGGGTTTCTGTATGAAAAGAGAAATGGAATCAGCCAAAGGAGAAGCTGCCTTGCTCAGAAGTGGCCAGGAAGTGTCCTCTCCCAGAATGAACAGGCAGGACCTGAAGGGGCCTTAAAACAGGGTCGCCCCCTCCTCACTGCCCTTGAGGCAGTCCTTGGATCCCTTCCCCCCCTTTTTATGCAGCCCTTCAAACTTTCGGATTCTGCACTTTGGGGCTTTCAGGAACAGTGGGCACTGATGCCCCAAATGGCTGGCAGTTCCCTGCAGCCAATGTGATGCTGCAGGGATCCTGTTCGTTGGGCCTTCAGTTGCAATTCTGGAATGACACCAAGTGCTCCCCAGGCCCTCATCCTCCAGGTTCCCCTCCCACCTGTCTCTTTGCTGGTAGGAATCCTTCCTGGGGGTTGAGGGGAAGCTCCGTGGTGGAGGCTCTTTGCTCCAACCCCTGCCATCCTGGGCAAGCGACGTCTGCTGGGAATGCTGATTGCACCCATGCCCTGCCTGCCTCCACCTGATGCTGCCTCCTGGGATACTTCCCTGCCCTTTGACACTCCTGTCAGGTCTGCCATCTCCAACATATGCAGCTCTGCTGGCATCTGGCCATGAACTGTAGGGAGCGGAGAGGTCGGGGTGATAGGAGGGGGGAATGACAGGGTGTCAGGAACCAGAGGGGTCAGTCCGGAACAGTCCAGCTGATCAAGGACAATGCTGGGAAGATGGAATGCAAAACTACATTTAAGAGGCACCGTTCTCAAAACATCTAACTCAAACACCATTGGGCACTGATGAAATGGTCAGGGGTGACGGCATGGGAGATGTAAAAATTACAGGCTTTGCTTGTGCTGTAACCAGAGATGGGATTCAACCAGTTCACACCACTTCGGGAGAACCGGTTGTTAACTTTCTGAACAGTTTGGCAAACTGGTTGTTGGAAGAAATCATTAGGGCACAGAACCGATTGTTAAATTACTTGAATCCCACCACTGGCTGTAACCACTTGACTTTAGTAAAACCAACCCCTTCAATTCAACTATGGAATCGAGGGTCTTTCTTTCCTAAATGCTCCAGTCAGGACAAGCCTGACAGTCTCTGTTCAAGACCTCAAGGGCCCATCCCTCATCCAGCAACCTTGCTGAATTCAAGCAACTCTGATGCTCCCTCATCCCAAGCATAGGTGACTCGGATCAGGCCTGGCTCCCCCTAGCAATTCCCCCCAAGTAGCCCTGCCAGGTCCCACTCAGCCTTGGGACACTCTGATGTGCTCGTCCCATAAGTTGGGCTCAAACTACAGCTGGTTGACGTATCTCCCCCAATTCTCGAGAACAGTTCTCTGCAAAGTCTCCATCAGCTCAGAGACTGCCTCTCCTGCTCAGCTCCCGCAGTCCTATGACTGAACCCACAGATG
Organism: Ptyas mucosa; assembly: GCA_012654045.1. Lineage (NCBI taxonomy): Eukaryota > Metazoa > Chordata > Lepidosauria > Squamata > Colubridae > Ptyas > Ptyas mucosa. Next base: position 167,999 of record WNWU01013112.1, read on the forward strand.
GATCAGGACCCACAGAGCCTCGTTGTTGGACTAAGATGAGGAGGAGGAGCTGCTTTTGATTCTTGGGAGCCTATAGATTTGGAGGATCGAGTAGAGACAGAGTGACATTCGCTTTTTGGTATTTTGGCGTGGTGAGTATTTTTTCTCTCACTTTGACTTTTACATCTCCTATGTGGGACAAACAGGAAGGCAATTAAAAACAAGGGTTTGTGAACATCAACTAGAAGTTAAACACACAACCAAAAATCCCTGATCTCGACCCACATTGACAATGAACAACAGCAGTTCGATTGGGAAGGAACAAAAATCATTGGCCATACCAGCACCCACCACACCCGTGAATTTATTGAAGTCTGGTATTCTATCAAAAAGGATGCAGTGGCTCAGTGGCTAAGACACTGAGCTTGTTGATCAAAAGGTCGCAGTTCAGCGGTTCGAATCCCTAGTGCCGCTCCCATTACTTGTCACAGCTTCTGCCAACTTAGCAGTTCAAAAGCAGGTTAAAAATGCAAGTAGAAAAACAGGGACCACCTTTGGTGGGAAGGGAACAGCGTTCCGTGCGCCTTTGGACAGACATTCAGTCATGCCGGCCACATGACCATGGATGCGTCTTCGGACAGAGCTGGCTCTTTGGCTTTGAAACGGAGATGAGCACTGCCCCCTAGAGTCAGGAACGACTAGCACATATGTGCGAGGGGAACCTTTACCCTTTTATTCTACCAAAGGAGCAATTCACAAGCATATGGATCTAGATCCAGGATATGAATACATAAGAAACCAGATTATTCGAATGACCAATCAACAAGCGAACCAATCAGCTGCTCAGAATTTAAATATAGCTGCAAACGAACAACCAATCACACGACTTACTGACCTACTGACCCACAATCTCCGGAGAAGGGCGGCATATAAATAAAAATAAAAATAAAAATAAATAAAAATAAAAATAGGACAAGAAAATCCTGCTGATGACGTTACCTAGCCTGGTAATGAAATGTTCAGAAATTGAAACAAGCTTAGAGAGTAAACCCCGGCCAATATCTCATATGTCTCCAGCTCCCAGAATGAACTTCCAGGGACTCCTTCACACAAGCCAGATCATGAGGCTCCCAAATTACACCTACATACCCCAACTGCAGCCAAAAATTTTTGAATCCCACCGTGAAGTCAAATGGGGTCAAATTATTCTCCAGAGCACCAGAGGCTGGGGTGAAATGCTCCGGTTCAAGCAAACCGGTAGTAAAAGAAAAAGCTACCAGTTTGGGCAAACTGGTAGTTAGCTACTGGTTCAGTTGAGCTGGCAGTTTAAAAAGCTACCGGTTCAGGTGAACTAGTATTTCCGATGACCAGCTGAGCAGCAGGATTTAGCTTTGCTAGAAAGTAGGAAATCTAGCAAAGCTAAATTGCGTGCCACAGCTGATTCCCCCTTGCTTCTATTTACTGGGTACAGCATGGAGACAGCATTGGTTGCGCTGGTGGATGATCTCTGGAGGGTTCGGGACAAAGGATACTCCTCTGTCTTGGTCCTATTGGAGCTTTCGGTGGCCTTCCATACCATCGACCATGATATCTTACTGCAACGCCTCAAGGGGTTGGGGGTGGGGGACACTGTTCTACAGTGGTTCTCCTCCTACCTCTCGAGACGTTCAAAGGCAGTGTTGGAAGGGGGGCAGAGGTCGGCCCCAAGGCCCCTTACTTGTGGGGTGCCCCAGGGGTCGGTCCTCTCTCCTCTTCTGTTCAACATCTATATGAAGCCGCTGGGGGAGATCATCCATGGTTTCAGGGTGAGGTATCATCAGCATGCTGATGATACCCAGCTTTTTATATCAACCCTGAACCAGCCCTGTGATGCCCTCGACATGATGTCCTGGTGCTTGGAAGCGGTATGAACTTGGATGGGGAGAAACAGGTTTCGGCTTAACCCTGCCAAGACTGAGTGGCTGTGGGTACCGGCATCTCAGCTCGAACAAGATATTCCATCTTTGGTTATAGGGGGTGAGGTGTTGCCCCCTTTAGATAGGGCGCGCAACCTGGGTGTCCTCCTGGATTCACGGTTAAATCTGGAAGATCATATAATGCTCATGACCAGGGGGGCATTTGCCCAAGTTCACCTGGTGCGCCAGTTGTGCCCCTACTTGGACCGTGATGCTCTATGCACAGTCACTCATGCGCTTGTCATCTCCCGTATTGACTACTGCAATGCTCTCTACATGGGGCTGCCCTTGAAGACCACTCGGAGGCTTCAGCTGGTGCAGAATGCAGCTGCGCAGGTAGTGATGGGAGTGTCTTGACACTCCCACGTTACACCTCTCCTGCGTGACTTGCATTGGTTGCTGGTTGCCCTCCGGGTGAGATTCAAGGTGCTGGTGATTACCTATAAAGCTCTACATGGCTTAGGTCCGGGGTATTTGGCGGACCATCTGCAGCCAGCAATAGCTTCCTATCACCCTGTGCGTTCCCACAGGGTGGGCCTACTCAGGGTGCCGTCGGCCAGACAGTGTTGCTGTCTATCTCCAGGGAGAGAGCTTTCTCTGTGGGCGCACCCATCCTTTGGAATCAACTCCCTCTGGAGCTCCGGGTGGCCCCCGACCTTCGCTCTTTCCACCATGGCTTGAAAACGTGGCTATTTCACCTGGCCGCCCTGGACTGATGGAGGTTTTAATAGAATTTTAACTGGGTTTTATTGAATTTTTGTTAATTTTAACCTAGATTTTTTGTTTTAATGGTTTGTTTGCTTTGGTTTAATTGTTGTGAGCCGCCCCGAGTCCATTGGAGATAGGGTGGCATACAAGTTCCATTAATAAATAATAAATAAATAAATATTTGGTTTAACAGGCTGAACCTTAAGAGGGGGAGGACTTTTAAGAGCAGCTTCCAGTTCCTGGCGTTCCTTCAGGACCTCCATGGTCAAGGTTAAATTTTTGGTTTCCAGCACTGCTAATGAGTCAAAGAAATCCTTCATGTTCTCAGTGCTCATTTTCCAGAAGATTTCAGAAGCAGCATTATGGCTTCCTTCATATTCTCAGGGAGCAAAGAGGGCTGAATGGTTGAATCTGAAATGCAGAGGGATGCCTGACTTCTCCTGAGCACATGGCAGGTCAGTCACCTTGAGGGCCTCCAGGACAGGTGGAGTCCCCCCATCTACAAAGGTGACCAGGAGTTGGACGTTTTCCTTCACGTCTTTTCCCAACATGAGAGCATGGAATCAAAGATGCATTTCTGGGCATGAGTTGAATGGGCAAAGAAGGCCTGGGCCACCAAGCAGATGGCATCGACGTGGTCAATGCCCCCTGGAGTGGAGAAAAACTCCAGGAGCTGCTTCTCCACCAATTTGTCTTGCTCTGCATCTCCAAATCCTGTCGTGTCAATTATTGTGAGAGAATAGGGAATTCTGAAACATTTCTGATGGTGCACCATGTAGGCTGTCACTTCAGACGTCCTGCTTCCAGCTTCACTTCTTTGGGTGATTTCATGAATGAGTTTGAATCTGAAATTATCTTCCCACTGGATACCCAGGATATAATCGATCATCCCATTGATCAGGGTGGTTTTCCCACACCCTGTTGCTCCCATCATCAAGATGACTTTGTTGGGCACTTCCAGGTTGTCCTTTCCAAGCTGGTACATGAGACAGGAGCTGGAGGCATCTGGGGGGACTTCCTCCAGAGGAAGGGCAAACACTAGTGGCTGGCTGTCCTCCACCAGGAACCTTTTCTGAAGGAACTGTTGGGCTATGTTGCCTGCACCTTCTTCCTTCAGTGATGTGGAGACCTCCAACTCCTCGCTGGGGACACTCATAGTTTCATTATCACACACGGCCAACACCCGTATTCTGTACGCTGTCTGGGGATTCAGACCTTCAATGGGATAAAATTCTGTTTTTCTTTCAGTCCTTTTTTCAGTCCATTGGTCCTTCCCAGCTCCAGCCTCCACCATTCTGTACTCCACCTTGTATTCCTTGATCACAACTCCTGAGGCAACGATGCTGGGATTCATCCAGGCCACAGAGATGACAGAAGGTGCTGCAGTGACCTTTTTTATTTCCTCAGGAGGGCTGGTGGGAAGGGTCTTTATGGGTGGGCTCAGGTCACTGGATTTACTAAGGCCTATGTTGCAACAAGCAGCATACTGGAACTGGTATTCTGTATTTGGAGCTAGATCTTTCAGCAGGAACATCTCCTGGTGTCCTCTGTCCTCACAGTCTTTCAGTTTTCTACCCCTGCAAACTTGTACTCTACCAGATAGCTGGAGATAGTAGCCCTCCCATGTTCAGCTGGCTGAAACTTCAGTTGAATGCTGTTGTATCTCAGTTCAGTTATGAGGAAAGGGAAGGGTTTTGAAGGCAACTCAAAGTTTTTGCTGACCTGCTCTCCATCTTCATAAAAGTATATTGAGGCTCCTGGGGTGTCCACATCTGGGAGTGAGGCCACAACAAAGTGGACCTTCTCATTGGATTGATTGATACTGAAAAAGTCTTTGCTAGATTTGGCAGCTTGGCAAGCATTGCGGGTCATCTCCTTGTCTTCAAACCAGGCCATGCCTTCCTTCACCCCAGGACTGGATCTTGTGGACTTAGTTGATTCTTGCAAGAATTGCTCCTGAAGCCACTTCTGTAAGTTCAACAGAAATGGCTCCTCTTCATGTAAAGAAGTGAATATAAAGGAGACCACATGTACATTCTGGGGATCCAGAACTATTTCTAGCAGCTTGTTCTGAGATGAAATAACTTCTATATTATTTAGAATAGTCAGATAGGATTTGACAAAGTTAATTTCTGTTTTTTTGCTGTCCAGAAATTCGCGGAGTCTTTGGCTGTTGAAGGGTGACTGGTTGACGGACATCAAGAGGTCCACCAGGGCCCCTTCCTCCTTTCCTCCTCCCCGGATGGAAGGCAACATTCTGGCCAGCTCTTTCTGGAAAGTCTGCCTGTCTTGCTTGCAGAGATCCTTGAACTGCAGGATCTTCCTTTTGATCTCAGGGAAGGTCTCAACAATGGGATTCTTGGCTAGATCGTTGCTTTGCATCTGGATTTCATTGAGTTCCTCCAAGATGTTTTTAGCATCAACAATCAATTTTACGCTGATATCTCGAGCCATCTTAGCTGCTGTGGTGTCCAGCTTGGTCAGTGGGTAGAGCCAGACCCACATAGGCACAGCCTTCTCCTCATGTTCCCCTAACAAGTTTGGGAGAGTTTCATAAACTTTCATGGCATCTTGGAAAATCACTGGATTTTTGCCCAAAGAAAAGTCTCCGTGGAACTTGCATCTGAACTTCAGAGCATTCTCTTTCTCCTCCTCAGTCAGTTTGGCCCCTGCTTCTCCTCCTATATATATTTCCTTCGTGAGTGTAGCATGGAGGTTTCCTTCTATATTTTTTACCATCTCCGTTGAAGAAACTTCTCGGTCAAAGACAAAGAAGGCCTGGGCGGTGACCACATGGGTGGCTGTGCAATGCTCAAAGACGGCTTTGTGAGAGATATTCTGGATTCCTAGGTGGTTCATTGCCAGCTGTTCATACCTGGTGGTGGTTTTGTACTGAACTGTGACTCTGGCCTGTTTCTTGGACTTCTTTTTGTCGCAAAGATACTTGGCTGACCCTCCCACTTCAACCAGCCCTCCCAGGAAACTGGCCGTGAGGGCTGAGATGTCCAGGGCAGAGGCCTTGTCATCTATGCTGTCGGAAGCAATGATTTCAGATTCAGTTTTGGGCTGAGGCTTGATGGTCAGGTCCTTCTGAAGAGAGCTGTAGTTCCAAAGGGTGACTCCTGCATGGAACAGAAGAAAACAGGGAGATGAATTGTACACCATCTTCCAAAACACCTGCAGCTGGACAGAGGAGCTCCAGAGAGGTGGGACAAGGGAGACATCATTTCCTCTAGTGGGCTCCTTCATTTGTTCTGTCTGGCCATCACCTGCATGTTTTGCAAAATACTGCAAACTCCAAAGGCTTTTGACTGAGTAGAGAGGAATGGGAATTGCTATGCACCTCTTGATCTCCAGGCAGATTTAACACTCCCTGGAGAAACTATGATTTTCATCACATATTCTGACGTGATTTCTCTGTTCAGACCCCCTTCAGGAAAGATACATGCCTCACTTCACCACTCTGTGTGAGATCTGAACTCCTTTTTAAAATCATTTACCAAACCATTTCAGTGACTTTGGTTCGGGAGAGGAAAATTCATCCCGTGATTGGCAGTCAAGGGTGCCCTGCTGTGTGCCTGGCCAAAGGGTGGATATACATTTCTAGGCAGAAGTCCCTACTTGCCTAGCTACTACCATATTTTCCCCAAAAAAGCCCTACCCTGAAAATAAGCCCCACCCTGATTTTTTTGGGGGTGGTGGTGAGCTTAATATAAGCTCTTCCTCCAAAATTAGCCCGGTTGTTGGATGTGGCCCACCGGCCCCTTGGTGCAGTGCAGATACTGCTAATTCTGACCACAGAGGCAGAGGTGGGGGGGGAGAGAGGAGATCCAGATGTGCCGTACAGCTGCCTGGCTCACAGGAGGCTCACAGGAGCCTCGTAGGAGGCTTATGTGGCATCATGGGGAGAAGGTGGAGATGAAGGCATGGGGGGTGGGGGAACAATCCTGATGCCTACTCCATGCAGCCACAAGGAAGCCCAGAGAAAAAACGGACTTCTGTTTGCCGCTTGACACAGCGCAGGTACTGTTAAGTCCAAGGGCAGAGGGAGATGCAGAGGGCAGGAAGGAGATTGTTTCAAGGTTGATTTATTCATCAGCAAAAGCCCCCCGTTAACAAACCATCATTACAGGTATATATCTACATAAGGCAGAAACCGGAACTACCTCACAGACGCAGCTGAAGGCAGCTCCTCAAAAGTCAGGAATACATCTCAAACCGATCCTGCCAAGACTGCAGACATAACCCCTTTAACAGAGATCTGGACAGGCTGCATGGCTGCGTCTCAGCTTTGGAAGCCATATTAGCCCCGGAAGCTTCCACGCTGCCACCTTTTCATGTGTGGGAAAGTAGGAGGGGGGGATTTAGTAGAGGGAATGTAGTTAGACAAAATAGCATTCTTCCTTTCAGTCAAGGTCGTGACAGTCCTGCATCTGGAGAAGGAGTGGTCGGAGTGATGTCTCGAGATGGGACGGATAGGGATTGGGCCATGTGATGGACTGATGGGTGCAGGGGATGGATTTGGCAGTTTTGAGTTACTGATGGAAAACCCGGAACTCTCAGATTTGGGCTTTTCCAGATGTGACAGTATACCTATTCTAATAAATGGAACTTTGAGAAAATGCTTGTCTTGGAGTCCATAATTGGAGTTGGGGTTTTCTGGAATGCTGACATTAACCTGTACCCCTAAAATTATAACATCACTCCAAAAGGGGACTGTCCAAGGTGCTGAGCCCCAGCATCAACCAACCTAAAACGTGGGTGGTGTGAAGACTCAGCGAAGATGGAGGAGACAGAGGAGATTGCGGATGGAGCCATGGGGACTGCAGGACTGGTACACCATGTCCACTGCTCTGGATAGAGAAATTCACCCACACCACAAAGGCCCAGCTGAGAAGCTGCCTTGGAGGACTTTGCCTAAATGTCCACTTTCAAAACCTGCTGAGGTTTCCCCCCCTCAACCTGCAGGGGTGATTAAATGCTATCGTTGTGGATAAGCAGGTCATCGAGCTTCTGAGTGTCTGGTCCCTGCACCAGTTCCACAACAACGTCTGGCCATGGCCCCCTGGGGAAGAATGGCTCCATGAAAACCCCCAGATACCAGTCGATTTGCCCGACAAGCCATAGAGGTTCTCCTCCCCACTGAAGAGACTGAGGAACCTCCGGCCAAAGAAGCTCCTCTTGATGCGGCTAGCAGAGAAGATGACCTGATGGTGAGTTCACCCATCCCCCTTTTCAATTAAAGTGAAATTGGTGGTGCCTGAGATTGGGGAACAAGGAGAAGTATCAGCAGTAATAGATACAGGCTGTACCAGATGTTTAATTGGACTTCCAATTGTTGAACAATTAGGGATCAAAACAAGAGCCTTAAAGTGCCCAATTAAGGTGAATGAACAGGTGGATGGGACATTAACGGGAGGAGTCCCAACCACCCAAATTACTGAACTGGTTAGATTAGAATAGGAAGGACATCGTGAACTTATATGATTTATAGTAACGTCAAGATGTCGGAATCTGTCATATTAGGCCTTTGCGTGGCTTGACAAATGGGTCCCCACCATTAAATGGGAAGATGGATACTGGAAAATCATATTTGGGATCGGCCCCCTGCCCCCTGCCCCCTGCCCCTCCTCCCAAGAGACTGCAAACCCATAGAGGCCAGCCGCCAGAAACAGCAGCCACTGTTTCAGACATGCCTCCAGGCGAACCCCAGATTCCTAAGGAATATATAGACATAGCCGAGGCATTTAGCGAGAAGGAGTGTAACATCCTCTCCCCTCATCGGGCCATGGATTGTGCCATCGAATTAGAACCTGGGCCCAAGTTACCACAACCCGGAATGTACTCCATGACGCCTGCTGAAATGACCGAGTAGAGGAAGTACACCAACACCAACTTAGCCAAAGGGTTCATTGAGCCTGCGAAATCTAGAGTGTCTAACCAAGGGATCGAAATGGATCCAGGAAAGGTGAAGGCAGTGTTACATTGTCAACCCCCACAAACATGGATGCAACTTCAAAGCTTCCTGGGGTTTGCAAATTTTTATAGACAATTCATCCCTTCCTTTGCAGAGGTTGCACTCCCATTAACTGAGCTACTGAAAACTGGTCCGTCTCCAATCAAGCCAAAACCTAGCCAAAACCACTCGCTTGGAGAATGGACTGTCAGAAATCCTTTGAGCATTTAAAATGCCTATTTGCAGCAGAGCCATTCTTCCAGCATCCTGACCCAACTAGAGCCCAAGCACACACTAGAGCACAAACACTGCGTGGTTCCAACCTCCCTGAAGACAAGTTGACAGCAGAGCTAAAAGCGGCACTATCAAACGATATGTGGTTTAAAGAAAACCAGACGGACTTAACTTTGAGGGAGGGATTGGTTTCGAAAGGGAGTAAGATATATGTGCCCAGCTGCATGAGACTATTGGGGCTAAAGTGTACTCATGATTCTTGACTAGGTGGCCACTTTGGATTTTTAAAGACCCTCCATTTGGCTAGAAGACAATTCTGGTGGCCAAGGATGAAAACCAATGTATAGGACTATGTTAAAAGCTGTGCAATCTGTGCCACCATGAAATCCAGTCCAGGGAAACGCCCTGAGTTTCTCCAGCCCGTGGCCGAACTCACAAAACCCTGGGAAGAGATTGCAATGGACTTTATTGTCGAACTCCTGGAAAGTGAGGGAAATATGATGATTTGGACTGCTGTTGATTTATTCTCCAAGCAAGCACACTGCCTGGAACGGATTACCTTCTGCCAAAAAAGCTGGCAAAACTTTTTGTGAAGCACATCTACAGGCTTCATGGCATCCTGCAGTGAATAATATCAGATTGTAGGGTCCAATTTACTGCTAAGTTCTGGATGGAGTTCCTGAGGTCCATTGGATCACCCCAGGAATTTAGATTGGCTTTCCATCCAGCTGCCAATAGATCTGTGGAATGATGCAATGCCATGGTTGAACAATATATCAGATGCAGTGGTGAAATCCAATTTTTTTTACTACCGGTTCTGTGGGCATGGCTTGGACATGGCAGGGGAAGGATATTGCAAAATCTCCATTCCCACCCCACTGGGGCCAGCCAGAGGTGGTATTTGCCGGTTCTCCAAACTACTCAAAATTTCTGCTAGCGGTTCTCTGAACTGCTCAAAATTTCCGCTACCAGTTCTCCAGAACCTGTCAGAACCTGCTGGATTTTACCCCTGATCAGATGTTATGTAAACTATAAACAAGAGAACTGGGTAGAATTATTACCATTCATAGAAGTAGCTTAAAATAATGCAGTACATAGTAGTACAGGGTTGACTCCTTTTCAAATAACTACCGGCATGGATTTTGTGCTGATGCCTGAGTTGCTTAGAGAGCCACCCACTTCCATGTCCCTAACAGAATGGATGACCTCATTGCAAAACAGGTGGGAAAATACTAAGAAAGCTTTAGCGGAAGCAACGGAGAAATATAAAAAACAGGCAGAAAAGCACAGGTCTCTCCAATCACCTTTCCAAATAGGAGATAAAGTGTATTTGTCGACCAAATGCCAAAGATCGAGGTTATCTAGCAAGAAGTTTGGACCCAAATTCATAGGTCCCTTTCCTATAGTGAAAGTGATTAACCCTGTAACTGTCCAACTTAGCCTCCCTCGTATATTAGGGAAAGTGCATCCAGTGTTTCACAGCAGCTTATTAAACCCAGCATTAGGATCTAATTTAAGACCCTTACCAGCTGATCCCCCACCACCACCACCTATGATAGTACGAGGGGAGACTCATTATGAAGTTAAGAAGATCCTTGACTCTAGATTGCACAGGGGTCGGTTGCAGTATTTGGTACACTGGAAAGGGTGCCCTTTGTCAAAAGCTACTTGGGTAAAAGGTTGGGATTTGAAAGCTGATAGACTAGTAAAACAGTTTCATTATAAATTTCCAGAGAAGCCAAGGGGTCCTCCTGGAGGGGGGAGAGGGAGTAAGTAGTTTGATGAACAATGTGTTAACCCTTTCTTTTGTGTTTTTCCATTTTATTTTCCAGGGTGTGCTTCTTTCTTCAGGGGTGGGGATGGGGCGCCTGTCAGCTTTAGAAGCCATATTAGCACCGGATGCTTCAACGCTGCCACCTTTTCATGTGTGGGAAAGTAGGAGGGGGGATTTAGTAGAGGGAATGTAGTTAGACAATATAGCATTCTTCCTTTTGGTCAAGGTCAGGCCAGTCCTGCATCTGGAGAAGGGGCGGTTGGAGTTTTGTCTCGAGATGAGACGGATGGGGATTGGGCCATGTGAGGGATCGATGGGTGCAGGGGATGGATTTGGGGGTTTTGAGTTACTGAGGGAAAACCCGAACTCTCAGATTGCCAGATGTGCCAGTATACCTATTCTAATAAATGGAACGTTGAGAAAATGCTTGCCTTGGAGTTTTTAATTGGAGTTGGGGTTTTCTGGAAGGCTGCCACTGCGTGGCTCACAGGAGGATAGTAGGAGGCTTGTGCAGCAGCACCGGCAAGAGGTGGAGGGGCAGTCACAGGAGAGTGGGGGCAGCCAATCCTGATGCCCCGCACAGACGCCTATCCGGCAGGGCCACACACACACCAAGTCACAGTGGGACAGAGCGGGTGGCACATTGGGATTGCCTGCCTCCCCTCCCCACCCGCAGCTCCATGCCTCTGGCTTCACCTGGCTTCTCCACACACTATTCACCCAGAGGGAGACGAAGCTTCATCTGTTTGCAAATGGGACACTTTGAAACAGAGCTAATTGCTCCTTTTCAAAGTCTCCCATTTGCAAGCAGGTGAAGCTTTGAGCTTCCATCATTTCCCTGTCCGGGCAAAAAGTGTTTGGGCACCTATGGATCACTTGCTAACATAGCATTTTGGCTGGCTGCGTCGCTTGGCCTCCTGCTCCAGTGCTGGGCTGGTACAGGAAGAAATGAGCCAGTGGCCACGTGGACTCCTGCTGCGCATGCAGGTGCTGACGCAGTGAGGCAGTTGTCAGAGCGTAGAGCCATGGGGCTTCTAAGGGGAGCCAGTGTGCATGTCGGGCACTTCCATGCCTGCCTCGTCATGGTGGCACTCAAAATCTTAAGATACTCCCGAAAATAAGCCCTAGTGTTTATTTAAGGGCCCAAAAGAAAATAAGACCAGGTCTTGTTTTGGGGGAAATATGGGTATTAGCAGGCCATGGGCCCAGGAGTCCCACTCTGAAGTGTCCCTGGGCTGAGCCTGTGCATTGATCCCCATCCGCCTCCTTCTCTTCCAGTTCCTACCTGGAATGAGGGTATCCTTGCGACAGTCATACAGCATCCCCAGCTGGAAGGGGTGGCCCAGGGCTGAGGTTTCAATGGGGTCCTCTGCTTGGGCCATACTCGGCTCCTGCATGTCGCTGGTCCTTCTCGTTCCCTGTAAGAGAGAAGAAACTTCTGGAGGACGCCAGAACTGACCGATGACTCTCCAAGGGGATGCAGGATGTGGGCACCAGCCACCCTCCATGCACTGATGTCGGTTCGGTTTGTCAGGGAATTCCACAGTCTGTGTCCAAAGGGAGTCAGAAAATTCTGACGTGAACTTGAGGTTTTATATCAGTGAATATATATTTACAATATATGGCAAACAAGATGGCCATAGGAGCAGGAGCATTGTGAGGTAAATCATCAGGTAAACCCCAGAACAGCAGAGACAGAAGAAAAAAGGCAGGAAAAAGAGAAACTCCCTTCTCCCCCAGCAACCAATCATAACATAGATTGCCTCAGGCAGGGGCCCACAGCACCTTCCAACCAATCAGCGACAACCATGCTCTCTGGCCCAGCGTACACTTTGCTGTTTGAGTTATTAAATGAAATATCTTAGAACAGGGGTGTCAAACTCACGTTGTCACATCATCATTACGTGATGTATTATGATTTCCCCCCCTTCGCTAAACAGTGGGTGCGGGTGGCCATGGGCCGTGAGTTTGACACCCGTGTCTTAGAACCACTCCAATTTTATAGCTGGACAGCATTTAAACCGAGTTGTTCCGCAAGATCTTTGTGTCTTTGTTTACTCCATGGCTTTGGGATGACATCAGCCAAGTTGTTTTCTGGTGGAGAATAAATTAGGTCTATTCAGGGGTGGGCTGCAAATTTTTTAACAACTGGTTCTCTGGCCTGTTGATCATGTGACTGGGTGGGTGACGTCACTCATCACATCCAGCCCCACCTCCTGTCCACCCGCCTTAAAGGCAGAGGTAGGATTCAGCCGGTTGGGACTAATCCCACCACTGGATGGCTCCGCCCCGTCCATTTTTCAGCCTGTTTTTTGGCCGTTTTTGGAGTCATTTTCAGGCCATTTTTTCAGGCTGTCCCAAAAAACAGGCCAAAAAACAGGCGGGGTCGGGGCCAGCCAGTGGTGAGTTTTGCCGGTTCGCCAAACTGTGCCTAATCTTAACTACCGGTTCACCAGAGCCAGTACGAACCTCTGGGTCTATTGCATTTTATTTCATCGCTTCTCTTGACGTAATAAATATTTTACATCAATATGTTTGCTTCTGGTTTTTTACTCTCTCACCTGTTGCCATTTGTGTACATGTTGTGTTATCTTCAAATACTGGATAGTGCTCTTCCCTTCACTATCCACATCCTTTAACTATTGTGTTAACTCTGAACACAATTCTGACAATGCTGTGAGCTCTGCCCTCAGCCGTGGCATTGGCAACGGAAGTCCATTTTCTCCACGGCCAACCAACTAGTCGCCAGTTTGCACACATGACAATACAATCCTGACGTTGACTTTGTATCTTGTGCAGAGATCATCCATAAGTGCAACCAGTGCCGTTTCTGTCCCATATCCAAGCCTGAATTGTGATGACTGCTAAAGGTTTGGATAATCCATTTCATCCAGAAACCTCTGGAGCTGCCACACAGCCACCCTCTCCAGAATCTTCCCCCAAAAGGAAGATGGGTCCATCTTTGGAATCACCAGGCAGGAACCCCTCCTGTTCCGATTCAGAATCACAGAGGGACCTCGGTGTCATCTAGTCCAACCCCCTGCTCAAGGAAGAGATCCTTACAGAATCATAGAATCATAGAGTTGGAGGGGACCTTCCAATTATTAATTATAATTATATTTAATTATAATTATAAGAATTAGAGCAATTCTTGAATACAGCTCATCTGTCTGGAACCCGCACTGCATATCGGACATAAATACAATCGAGAGAGTCCAGAGATATTTTACGAGAAGAGTCCTCCATTCCTCTAACCGCAATAAAATACCTTATGCCACCAGACTCCAAATCTTGGGCTTAGACATCTTAGAACTATGCCGACTTCAGTCTGACTTAAGCATAATACATAAAATTATCTGCCACAATGTCCTTCCTGGCAATGACTGCTTCAGCTTCAACCACAACAATACACAAGCAAATAATAGATACAAAACTATCTAGGTGAAGGTGAACCGTTCCAAATTCGATTGCAGAAAATATGACTTCAGCAACAGAGTGGTCAATGCCTGGAATGCACTACCTGACTCTGCGATTTCTTCCCCAAACCCCCAAAACTTTAACCTTAAACTGTCTATTGTTGACCTCACCCCATTCCTAGGAGGTCTGTGAGGGGCGTGCATAAATGCACCAGCGTGCCTATCGTTCCTGTCCTAATATTCCTTTTTTACTTACTCTTTTCATGTATTCAAATTAGGTTTATACTTTTACCTGTTATCTTATATATGCTTGACAAATAAACTTATGAATATGAATATGAATTGGTCATCTAGTCCAACCCCTTGCTCAAGGAAGAAACCCTTACAGAATTATAGAAGGACAGGGTTGGAAGGGACCTCGGAGGCCATCTAGACCAACCCCATTCAAGCAGGAGACCCTTCCAGAATCATAGAATCACAGAGTTGTAGGGGACCTTGGAGGTGCAGTGATGAAGCACCCACAATGTCTGGTGGCAAGCAGTTCCACTGGTGAATTGTTCTCACTGTTAGGAAGTTTCTCCTTAATCCCAAATTGTTTCTCCCCTTGATGAATTTTCATCCAGTCTTGGAAACCAACCAAGGAAAGAAGCAACCTAGAACCAAGGCGAGCCCTCCCCTCCTCTCTCACCCCCAGAGGGCAAAGCGTGATCCCTCCAGGGAGACCAAAATTTGGAATTGTGGGCAGGAGAGATGGAATTGAGGAGGATAAGGGTGGGTGGGTGTCGGAAAAAGTTGTTGCTTCTGTGCTCCCAATTCCTGCTCTCTCCTTATTTGGCTGCCTTCAGAAAAGGAGCAACTCTCTCTCCCCAAATTCCCTGGAATATCCCAACAACAACACAGGTGCTTCCTTTTGCTAAGTCACCTGTTTTCCTCCCCCTCCCCCCAACCTGCAGTTGCCTTTCCTACCAAGGAAGACGGGATCCTAAACATCTCAGCTGTCCCCTTCCCAATGTTAGAATAGAGCAGAGTAGAATTCTTTATTGGCCGAGTGTGATTGGACACACAAGGAATTTGTCTTTGGTGCATAAGCTCTCAGTGTCCATAAGGAGAATAAAATACATTCACCAAGAATAAAAAGATACAACACTTAGTGATAGTCAAGGTTACTAATAAGCTATCAAATCGTACTAGGAAACAAATAAAACAATATAAATCGAAAGCTACAAGCAACATGGTTATAGTCATAAGTGGGAAAAGAGAGGTACTAGGAAGGAAGAGAATAATAATAATAATGCAGTCTTAGTAAATTATTTGACAGTGTTGTGGGAATTAGTTGTTAAGCAGAGTGATGGCATTCGGGGGAGAAACAACTGTCCTTGTGTCTAGTTGTTCTGGGGTGCAGAGCCCTATAGAAGTTAGGATCTCAGCTACTAATTTCCCTCCATTAGCCCCCCTCCCCTCCCCCATTGACGAACATTAGGATCTCAGCTGTCCCGTCTCCCCGTGAGCATTTCCCAGGGACCTCTTGCTCTCTGCTGTAAAAGGAGCAGCTCCCTGACCTGCTTTCCACCACAGGTCCCAGGAGAAGCTGTGCCCACTCCACCCTGCAGCCCTGTGAAATGCCCACTTGGTGGATCTGTCACTCTCCCTCTCTTCTGCTCTGTGAGATCTCCTCGTCCTTTGAACTGTGGGGGGAGTTTATCTTGGGAACAATGGCAATAGCCCTTAGACTTATATACCTCTTTACAGTGCTGTACAGCCCTCTCTAAGTGGTTTTACAGAGTCAGCCTCTTGCCCCCAACAATCCGGGCCCTCATTTCACCCACCTCAGAAGGAGGGAAGGCTGAGTCAACCTTG
Source organism: Ptyas mucosa (assembly GCA_012654045.1). Classification (NCBI taxonomy): domain Eukaryota; kingdom Metazoa; phylum Chordata; class Lepidosauria; order Squamata; family Colubridae; genus Ptyas; species Ptyas mucosa. The sequence goes on from WNWU01013112.1 coordinate 183,878, forward strand.
AGCCTGGTGAGAGTTGAACTGCTGAATTGCAGGCAGCCGGCAGACAGCACAAGGAGCCTGCAGTGCTGCGCTCTAACCACTGCGCCACCGTGGCTCAGTCCACAGATTGTAAAACCCTTTGATAACAATCAGTGTTTCCAGCCGCAAGATGGCATCTCATCGGCTCTTCCGGGTTGCCTATCCTAAAAAGGGTCCCTGAAATGGGGACAACCTTTCCTTCCCGTCCTTGGAGGTCTTCTTCGGTGTCTGCTCCAGCCTGGGAGGCTGGGGAAAAGGATGAGGGAAGCAGAGGGTCTTCTTCAAAGCAGGAGACCCTGAGAAGCCCCTTACCTGCCCTTCCCCCTGAGCCTGGCAAGGGGGAGCAGCTGCAACCCACTTCCTCCAAAGGCTGGACCACCGCTCTCTCCGTCCAGTCCCGGGTTCAAGGGTCAGCCTGGGAATTTTAAGGAAAGCCTCGTCTTCTGCTTTCTCTTCAGGGCGTTCTGAAAACGAAAGAGAAAAGACCGGGGGGGGGGGGGTTGTTTCCTTTTGAATGATTCACATTGAAGTCTCTTTACTTTGCAAGAAAAAATAAACAGGAAATGTGCTTGAGAAATGAGTTCCACAACCATCCAGCAGAGGGCAGCAAAGACCACTCTTTTTTTTATTGAAAAAGTTTTAAAAGTTTTACATACATTTTCTCCCCCCTCCCCAACCACCACCACCCCCCCCCCCGGACTTCCCAGAGCAAATACAAAATATAAAATACAGCTCAAATTCCCTAAATTCAACTCCATTTCTCACTTATCATAATCATTAAACAAATAGATAAAAGGAATGTGGAAATTGGGATCGTAGAAAACACCCAGGAGCATAGAAGAATCCAAGGCAGATGCATAAACAAACATCTTGAATGTATTTAATCATGTAACAAAACATTAACTATTTACAAAGGCTTTCTTAATGTTCATTTTAGTATGGGGGCACACAGCATGTGTGACCACCCTGATCAAAGATCATCTCTCACTGAGAACAAACGTAAGAAGAGAGCCTGGTGGAAAGGTTAGAGGGGGTTTTATACTCAGTGTAAGCCCCTCCTTTCCACAAAGGGGTGGAGACCCTTTCTGCCTCCACTAGTGTCTGAATGACACACGTGCCAATGGCTTGCAAATACTTGACAAGGAAAGCAAGTCTTCTTTCTTCTTATTCCATCTAATTCAACAAAATTAGTATCCATTTATAATTACAGCAGTTAATAAAACAATTAAGTATTACCTAATCAAACCTATCATTACTCAATTTAGCTATTAGATACTTAACAAATTATTAGGTCTATACAATTTAACAAGATATTTTATAACTTCTTTCATTTTAAACAAAAAAAAAAAAACCAAAAGAAAAAAACCTCATTCAAAAACCCCAAATTTAAAATAAAATACTATATAAACTCTTCCGTCCTCCACTTTTAAACCATCAAGGTCCAATTATAATTAAAACACTTAATAAAAAAAATTTGTAACTAAAAAATAATAATCAAACCTCTTATTAATTTATCAATACATATTAACAAATCAACTAAAAACATCATTTAATAGCTATATCAAACATTTAAATTCTTCATACTAGATTAAACCAGTTGCTAATCTTATCTTCACATCTTCCAACAGCATATAAAATATCTTCATTTACGTCTACCCACCTAAATAAAAGTTGCTTCTTTATATAAACCCCCCCCAAGTGACTTTGTAATTGTATTTCAAATAGTATCCATCAAATTCAGTCAAAAATTAGATTAATAAATTCATCAGACGTATTAGGGAAACCACCAGATCAGCTGCAATTGCCCTAGGTCCATAGTCCTTTTGCCTTATATTCATTACCATCAAACAGGAAACTCCAATTTACTGTATTCAATAAAACTTCTGCGATTGCAATTTAGTCCAGATTTATTACAGTCCTTAATAAAATATTCCAAATCATTCAGGTCAAGGCATATTTCACAGCCCAACACACCAGCATTGCTGTGATCTGTTTATTCTTCTCAAAATATTCCAATACAGCTGTAGGTTACCTCCTCATCGTCCGGTGGGATTGCGACATCGCCGGACGCTTCTTTTTGAAGCGCCAACCCAGGGCTCCGTAGAACCGCAAGAACAGCAACTATCAGCTGTTTTGCGGTTTGGAAACTTTCCTCCCGGTAAGAGGGGGGAAAGTGAGTAGACGGGTGGGGTAGAGCTCCCTGAGAGTGTCAGATTTTACCCATAATCTGGCGCTCGAAGATGAGAGCTCCCCGTTAAGCCTGTCAGTACTCCGGACCCTGGATGTCTCTGCTTTGCAGAGCTAGATGTTGTTACCATCCCAGCAACCAACTTTAAACAAATACTTTTTGAATCAAGCTGGCGGAGCATAAGCAGCATGAATAAAACAGCAAGTATTTTCTTTTTTTTTAACTCCAAAGATTTACCTTCTTTAAAAGATTTTCCTTAAGCTGAAAGTGAAAGCAAGATGGCGTTTGAGTTTCAACGGGGCATGAAGAAGTGAAAGTTAAAAGTAATTATTGATAAGCCCCTGTTTGAAACGTAAAACTCTTTTTTGTAAACTGGATGAAACAAGAAAGGAAGTAATAATAATAATTGAAGCAGTAATATAAATTACAAATTGCAAAGGGTCCTTTTTTTTTCTTTTTGATACTTTTTTTTCTCTTTTTTTTCCTGTCCTTTTGGAAGGGAAGGAAGAAGGGGGGCAAGATGGCTGGTCTTTTTGAAAGCAAAGAAAGCAAAGAAGGGTTAATTAACCCTCAGATATGGTCTGATTTTGAGGAAGCTTGGAGTTCAATTACCTCTGCTTTATTGGAAAAAATTGATACTATATTTCAAGCTTTTCAAGCTGGAAACAATGAAATACATGGAAATCCTGAGTTGCAATCTAGCAGTGGGGGATTGAATGAAGAGTTGGGAGATGGAAAAGAACAACAACAGCCTATAGTAGGTTTTTGGGGGGAGAAAAAGACGGATGCTGTGCAGAATAAGGAGCAAGAAATTTTGGAAGGTGATGAGATTTTGGCTACACGAATTTTTTCTTATAAAATCCAACTTGCATTTAAAGAGCTGTTTTCAGAAGAAGTTATATTTCTGCAAAAATTTTATAATACGCAATCCCAAAAAATGCAAAATTTTATTGGAGTTAAAAAAGGTAGAGGGATCAAAGTTAAGAAAAAAGTTCGTAAAAAGGAAAAGAAGAAAGACTGGAGATATGGAAAATAACCCTGCTTGATGAGATGATGGTCCTTAAAAAGTATTGTTTAAGTGTTTAAAGATTTTGAACTTTTGGAAGAAAACAGCCAACAGCTTAATGCCAGTTAACTAAGCGATGAGCAAAGACCACTCTTGGTCCTTCACTCCTCTGTGCAGCTGTTCCCCAACTAGACAACTTTTAAGATTTCTGGACTTCAACTCCCAGAAGTCCAGAGCCTGCTATGCTGTTTGAGGAATTCTGGGAGTTGAAGTCCACAAGCCTTAAAGTGGGCAAGTTTGGAGACCCTTTGATCTGTAGAGCTGCTTCTGCTCATATGGAATTTGGCTGATTTCCCCCCCAGAATCTGCCTTCCTGAAATTTGTACCCCCTTTCCAAGAGAGAGAAGAGTTGGGGTCTTCTGGAAGGAGGCAGTTCTTCCTCCCACTGCCCCCTCTATCTTCCCTTGTTAATGTTAGAGACCCTCCCCACCCCATGGTTAGAGTTAGGGTTGGTCTAAGAGGAGGCATCCAGAGGTGGACCTCGGACTCTTCAAGACAACTGAAATTGTCAGACTCCAATGATGCTCTCTGTCCTTATGGCTGCCAGTCCACCCTGGTCCCTTGCTCAGGCAGCTCCAGTTGCTTTGGTCAGCTGGACTCTGCTGTCTTGTCGTCTCCTCCAAGCAGTCAGGTCATGTTGTGGGACAGTGGTCAGACGGTCATTCTTCCTCTCTCTCTCTAATAAGTTGAACAACTTGCCTGCAGACGTTGTGAATACTCCAACACTGGAAATTTTTAAGAAGATTTGGATAACCATTTGTCTGAAGTGGTCTTTAGGGTTTGCTGCCTGGGAGAGGGGTTGAACTAGAAGACCTCCAAGGTCCCTTCCAACTCTGTTATTTTATTTCTATTTCTCTGTCTTCTCCTGCTGCTTGCTGGTCTCTCCTTCCATTGCCTCTGCTCCTTTTTTAATTCCCCTGCCTCCCTCCCTCCCTTTCTCTCGATCCCTCCCTTTTCCCTTCTTGCTCCTTTATCTTTCCCTTTATCTTTCCTTTATCTATCTCTCCCTCCCGCCCTTGCATTGAGCACCCTGCCTGTTTACTGAGGCTGAGTGAGGCAGAAAGCCCTTTTGCTTTCACTTTCCTGCTCTTTAGATCAGTGGCCCCCAACCTTTTGGGTACCAGTGACCAGTTCCGTGGAGAAAGGTTTTTCCCCAGACCGGAGGGAGCGTGATTTCATGGGCTGCCTGTATCACACGGATGGGGCTTCGCTTGTATGCACAGATTGGTTTCTGGCATGCTACGGACCGGTGCCAGTCCAGGGACCGGAGGTTGGGGACCCCTGGTTTAGATGCTTTTGCGTTCTTTTTTTTTAAATAATAATTTTATTAATAATACAAATTTAAAAACATTGGACATGGTTTGACTTTCCCGGTTTATACATTTTCATCCATTTTTACCCTACGACAAAAACCATTCCTTTTCGCTGTATGTATTTATATTAGTTATCACATTTCAAACACGTGGGTTCTTCCATCTGTGAATGTTACATCAGTGCCCAGTTCATTCCTATCTATCACAGACGACTAACATCAAAAGTACTAAACATTCAATGCATCAATCATCCTTTATCCCGACATTCTTCCTCCTCTCCATCCTATCATAAAATTTCTTCCAGATTTCATAATACTCTGATTCACTCTTATCCTTGAGATCCAGCGTCAACCTCTCCATTTCTGCACAAGTTAAGATGCTTTTGCATTCTCGGTTCCTTGGATGGGAAAGTAGAGGGGAGGGGGAGGCGCAGGGAGGCTTTATGGCCTTATGGATTGGAGGTTTTTAAGGAGAGATTGGACAATCACTTGTCTGAAATGGTAGAGGATCTCCTGCTTGAGCAGGGGGCTAGACTAGAAGACCTCCAAGGTGCCTTCCAGCTCTATTCTGATTGACTGATTGATTGATTGATTGATTGATTGATTGATTGCAGATGGGGCAACCCGCAGGCAGAGGACTGTTGTGGCCTGTACGCGGCCTGTGCAGCTAGTAGCTGATTCAAACAGTGAGGAGGCTGTTGTGGGGCTGTACAGCTGGCACTCGAGTCGGACAGTGTGGAGGCTGGAGAAGATGTGGTGCCAGAGGCGGGGATTCAGCCAGGGCCTTCAGAACCTCCAGAAGCTTCCATAAGTGAAGAGGATGAAGAGGAGGAGCCTCTTCTCGATGCACGGGCGCGCAGAGTTGCCAAAAGGCAGAAATGGCTCCTCAGGAGGAGGTCTCCTCTAGAGTAAGGCTTGTTGCTAATTGGCCACTCCCTTAGCCTATTTAAGGAGGAATGCCAACTGAAGCAATTTTCAGGGAACAACTTCGTTCACATACCTTCATGTCTTGTCTTGCTTATCTTATCAGCTTCCTGCAAATTGCTTCTGGGCATTCTGCCAACCACAGTAAGCTTTCAGTTATTATTCTTTGAATTCTTGGCGGCTGTTAATGCAATTAATTAACAGCCGTTGTTGTAAAAGACTGGTTTATTCAGTAAATTAAGGTTTAAACGGACTTTGTGTGTGCTGCGTTCTTTGGGGTCCGTAGCTGGGACAGAACAGGGACAGACTGGGAACTCTGGGGAGAACAAGCAGAGCAGAAGAGCACCTGATGGATGAATTGGGGAATATCGGAACTGGAAGGCTCTCTTGAGGTCATCTAGTCCAGCCCCTGCTCAGAGCAACTACCCACCTAGATGCTCACAGGCTCTGATCTTCTCAAGGTCAATGTTCCTCCTGCTCTCCAGCATCTTTTAAGGTTACGAACCTGTTCTAAGAGTTGGGCTACCTTCAAAATCCAATTGACGCAGCAGTTGGCATCTGCCTTCTTGGGACATAGCTGCCCACCTGACTGGGCAAATCTGCTCTCAGTTTGGGGCAGGCTTCAATATCCCGTAGATCCAATGCCCAAGTCCAGGGTCCTCAAGGTGTCCCTCAGATGCTCCCTGGGGGCCTTGCAGGCATCCTGTCTGAGGGACCCCCATGGTCAACACAGTCTTTCAGAGACCGGGGTGGCCATGGGGGAACCATCTGAAGTCATCCCAATGATTTGGCCGTGGACACTGCCCCTCTATTAACCAGTCCTTGGGAAATGTTGCAGTTGTGATCAGGTGGGGGTGTCTGCTATGAGCTGGCTCACCCCCCATCTTGACCCTTATCCCCAAGGCACACCTAGAAGGGGACTCAGGGCCCACTAGCCTTGGAGACCCCAAAGGAGAGCGCTTTAGGATAACCCCAGAAGAAAATGTCTGGTTCCTGGGCTCCTGGGTTTCTTTGGGCCTTACAGCCAGCTAGGATGGGGGCTCTCAAACATTGGGGGGGTGGTGGCAGATGTCTACATGGCACTCATTTGGATCTCCAGTTCTGGTTCTCAGGGAGATTTTTGTTTTTGTGGCCTCTCTGAACACTTGCATGGTTCTGCCCTCCTCCAGCTTCGGGGCTGCATCTCTGGGAAGGAAACTGAGATAAGGAAGAGCTGAGGCGTTTCCAGACCGACTGCAGACATTCTGGGGAGCCTCCAGCCCACAAAGGGGAAGGCTGAGAAGAAACACCTGGAGTGGAGCTGAGGGACACTAAAGAGATGGGAAGGACCCAGCAGGAGCCTGATTTCCACCCAGAAGGACCCAAAGTGAAGAGCTTTCGGGGAGACCCTGCATTCCGACTCAGCCCTCGAGTATATTCTCCTCATTGCACCTTCCTCCCTAGGAAGCCAGGGCAGTCTCCCACTTCTCATTTACCTGGTGAGTGCATCATTGTGTGGAATCAATTCAGCTGAGTGGATCAACCTCGCCAGTCTCCCTGGTGCCCCCCTAAAAGACACAGACTCTTTTGGAAGAAAGGAGATTTAACCGGAAGTTCTTTGGTTGAAAGAGAAATGCTCTCTCTAGTGAGTCCACATTGGCCAACGGAAGCTGGTGTAGAGCAGTACAGAAACAGCCTTGCAGAAAATATGTGGCAGCTGTTAAGAAAACATGAATTCACCCCAGGAAAAGAGGAAGGGGTGAGAAAGAACCTCAAGGCTGCCCTGCCTTGATGCTCTTTGGGGTCCAGGGGAGAGAAGGGGAAACATTTTCAAAATTCTGCTATAATCCATATCAATAAAGTTGAGTTCTTTTTATTCTAACTCTAGAAGTCTTACTCAACGTAATATGGGACTCGAATTCTTTGAATGGAATAGCCATAAGGCAAGAGGATTATAGAACTAAGGCATTTGCAGATGATCTGGTGGTTACCCTATCACAACCTATGAAATCAATAATCCAGATGAAAGATATTATAGAAGATTATGGCATGGTATCTGGTTTTAGATTGAACCAGAAAAAAACTAAAATGATTGTTAAAAATTTGACAGAGAGTAAAAAAAAGGAACTGGAAAGAAAGGCAGGTTTTGAAATTGTTTCAAAGGTCAAATATTTAGGAGTACAAATCACAGACTCAAATATAAAACTGTTTCAAAATAATTATGAGGTTCTGTGGCAAAAGATACAAAAAGATATGCAAAACTGGAAGAAATTGCAGTTATCATTGCTGGGAAGAATATCAGCAGTAAAAATGAATGTTTTACCTAGATTTATTTTTTTATTTCAAATGATACCGGTGCTCAAATCAGATAAACCACTGCTAGAATGGCAAAAAGGAGTGAATAAATTTATTTGGAATGAAAAAAAACCGAGAGTGAAATTGAAAATTATGCAAGATACTCGTGAGAGAGGTGGTCTTAAACTTCCAAACCTTCGATTATATTATGAAGCAGCTGCATTGACACAAATAAGTGATTGGTTTGGGAAAACTAAGACTGAATTGCTGAATATAGAAAGTCACGACCTTGTTTGGGGATGGCATGCATACTTATTTTATGACAATAAAGTGGATAAAGTGTTTAATAGTCATCTACTTAGAAATGCTTTGATGAGAATCTGGAGGAAGCACCGAACTAACTGGGATTATAAGATTCCGTTTTGGCTGGATCTTGCTGATACCATGTGGAATACAAATATTAAGTCACTCGGGGTTTTTTTATATAAAGAGTTACTTTATTTTGAAGAGGGCAGATGGCGATTGAAAACTTTGGACATGCTGTTGGAAGAAGGGACTTCTTTGACTTGGTTGCAGTACAATCAATTACAGATGAGATGGAAAGAAGATCAACAAACTGGTTTAATGGAATATGAAGTAGAATTGGTTAGACAGATAAAAGAGACAGGTCCAATGCATATTAAGAGAGTTTATAATGTTTTGTTAGAAAGGGATTCAGAAAATGAGTTAGTTAAAGATTGTATGATTAAATGGGCACAGAATTTCTCTCAACCAGTTATGATGGAAACATGGGAAAAAATATGGGTTCAGAATGTTAAGTTTAC
>WNWU01013112.1:192883-211033 GCA_012654045.1 Ptyas mucosa
GGGTTATGCAAAATGTTTTAAAGAAAAAGATACAATTTTCTCCGCAATTATTTTTATTGGGTATAGCTAAAGATTTTACACTGGGTGAAACAAAATTGATTCTGTATATGGTGACAGCAGCTAGGTTGTTGATTGCCCAATATTGGAAGAGTGATGTCTTACTGACGGTGGACCAATGGACTCAGAAGATGGCTGGATTTGCAGAAATGGCGAAGATTTCAGCTTTTTTAAAAGATCAGACCCATGAGAAGTATATACAGGATTGGAATAAATGGATTGAGTATATACAGAATAAGTATCAGATTAGAAAATATCATGTAGCTTTCAGCTGAGGGGGATTGATGATTATGTTAGCAAATAGAGAAAAGATATGGAAGGATGATTAACATATATATTGTTTGGAATTATTAGTATTGCATATAATGGAAGTCAAGGGGGTTGGGAGGGAAAAGGGTGGGGGGAGGGTTAGGGTGGGATTGGGAGGGAATTATATCTTTTGCATATGTACATGTATTTTATAATGTTGGGGAAGGGGGGGAAAGGGGGGGGAAATTTGTATGTGAAAACCTTTTTCAATAAAAAAAATAAAGTTGAGTTCTAATATTTCTTTTATATATATAATTTTATTTATTATTTTTTCTTTAACATCCAAACGTGCTTGGGGAACAGTGTATTGTCTGGATCAATATAATTTGCATACAATTCTGATAATGATATTACCATTTAAATATACATAATCATAATCTTTCAACTTCTAACATTTGTGTATACATAGTAATTCTAATAGGCTATTATATTTCAGGATACATAATACTGTTTTCCCAATTTCTACTTTCTACTTCTTTTTTTCTAATATTTTTTGTGTTGGTGGCTTCCCAGCCCGATGTACGTCAAATGATTGACAGATGGGAAGTGTCTGTGCTTCCAAAGGGACGGGGTTCCAGGATGTAGAGAATTAGGCTGTGGGGCTGGTTGATACTGGTGAGGGGGGGGCAGGATTTTCACGTGGCCTTGAAGAAAGTCCTGTCATCCGAGGGGAGAAACTAGGTTCTCGGGATAAGGAATTGGCTCAGGGAGACTCAGCCATGAATCTCAGGTACTTTGGAAGTGACCTGGCGAGGGCTGGATTAGAACACAGAACAGAAGGAAGGAAATTGAGGGCCTTTGGCAGAGTTGCCACCGTGGAGCAGAGGATCAATTAGAGCAGGGGTGTCAAACTTGTGGCCCGTGGACCGGATGCATCATGTGCTGGCCCCGCCCCTGCCCAGTTTAGCGAAGGGGGGAAAAGTCCCGATACGTCACGTGACAATGCTGTGATGATGCAAGTTTAACACCCCTGCATTACCAGCTTTCTGGTCTTTATAAAAATGACCAGAACTTGTATTTTTTCCTCAACTTCTCCATGTCTGCCTTCAGCATGTCTTCCGTGTAATAAGGAGCATCTCTGTTCCTCTGCACAAGTTGATCAATCATGGTCATCAGTTCGGCCATCTGAGCCTCTCGTTCTTCTCCTGTGGCCTCATTGTTGAAAGCAAGGACCCGGTTCCCACAATGGTATATCTGTTCCTTAAGACAGACATCTGCACCAGACAGGAATTCCTCCAGAGACATTCTGCCCAGGTCCTCTTTCCGGGTGAACAAGAGGATGATGTAGTCCTTGGCCCTAAAGCTGAAAATCTCTCTGATCAGCTGAGCCTCTTCCCTCTCCTTGTCGGAGAAACGGCCAAGACGCATGATGTGCAGAATGACATGTGGACCCGGGGAGCAAAACTTCACACACTTGCTCACTTCGGCAACAGTTTCTCCCATGGGATAGCGATAGTTGAAGATGCCAGGTGTATCGACCACCACAACCTTCCTGCCATTCAGGTACGCCTCTTCTCTTTGGCAAGTTTTGGTCGGTGATGTAAATGACATCCGGGACTCAAAGACTTTTCTTCCCAGAATTGTGTTTCCTGTTGCACTTTTCCCATGTGCAATTTTGCCCACAAGGACGATCCTCTGCTCAGGTCCTACCAAACGGGGAAACAAGAAGGAGACGTGGTCAGCAGCGTAAGATCATTGTCTGTCCCTCCATCATTTTTCCCACCCCGCCCCGCCCGACCCCCACCCTGCCAGCCCCCAGGGCTCAAGACTTTACCTCCAAAGTTTCCAGTCCTATCCAGAGGAATCGCCCAGGACAGATCTGGGGGTTTCTGCATGAAAAGAGAAACAGAATCAGTGAAAGGAGAAGCTGCCTTGCTCAGAAGTGGCCAGGAAGTTTCCTCTCCCAGAACGAACAGACAGGACCTGAAGGGGCCTTAAAAGAGGGTCGCCCCCTCCTCACTTCCCTTGAGGCAGTCATCGGATCCCTTCCCCCTTTTAATGCAGCCCTTCAAACTTTTGCACTTTGGGGTTTTCAGGAACAGTGGGCATTGATGCCCCAAATGGCTGGCAGTTCCCCGCAGCCAATGCGATGCTGGAGGAATCCTGTTCTCTGGGCCTTCAGCTGCCCCGTTGCAATTCCGGAATGACACCAAGTGCTCCCCAGGCCCTCATCCTCCAGTTCCCCTCCCACCTGTCTCTTTGCTGGTAGGAATCCTTCCTGGGGGTGGAGCCTGAGGTGGAGGCTCTTTTGGCTCCAACCCCTGCCATCCTGGGAAAGCGACGTCTGCTGGGAATGCTGATTGTACCCATGCCCTGCCTGCCCCCACCTGATGCTACCTGCTGGGATACTTCCCTGCCCTTTAGCACTCCTGTCAGGTCTGCCATCTCCAGCATATGCAGTTTTCCTGGCATCTTGCCGTGAAATGTAGGGAGCGGAGAGGTCGGGGTGATAGGAGAGGGGAATGACAGGGTGTCAGGAACCAGAGGTGTCAGTCTGGAACAATCCAGCTGATCAAGGACAGTGCTGGGAAGATGGAATGCAAAACTACATTCAAGAGGCACCAAACCTCAAAGCCGTTCTCAAAACATCTAACTGTATTATTTCCCCCATCTCTTCATTTCCAAATCTACTCTGTCCTTGATGATCAATTAGTTGTAATATTTTTCTTGATTCTCTTTCTTTTTTCAATTTATATGCTAACCATCTGCCTGGTTTATTTGCATTTTCAAAATAATTCTGTTTGGCAGGTCTTATTTTTGGAGCTAATTCTTCCTTCTCCAGTAGATCCATTTTGTGCTTTATATTATCCATTTTAATTTTTACATCTTTCTTATATGGATCTTTCTGGAATTCCTTTGCAAGTCTTTTATGATCATCTATCAATATTTTAAGGGTTTGTCTTTTCTTCACATTTCTTTTCCTTGTATAATCAATAATTAGTCCTCTGGCAAAGGCCTTCATTGTATCCCACAATTTTGGGTCGTGGGAAATCCAGTTCTCGATTCATTTTCTGTATGAAATCTTTCTCTTTTAATATTGTGTTGTTTAAGGGGGTGTGGTTTGATGCCGGCGTAGTAACATCTCGCTCCGGCATTGCAAAGTGAAAGCAATGAAGAACTCGAAATAGAACGGTGAAAGACAACCTGAGATGAAGCTTAAAAGTGAGCAGAGAGCGTTCTGACTTTAAGGATTGTTTTGGATTGCGTCTCGGTTCCCGGAAACCCTGCAAACTCTCCAGGGGGCTCAACCGCCTGGAGGGACGGTGGGGACGGGGCATAACCGGCAGTCTGAAGATCTTAAAGAGGTGATAACGATAGTTTTAAGTTAAGAGGATCAGTCCTGCGGAGTTGCGGAGCCTGTAACACTTGAGAAGTAAGTTAAGCTTGGAAGTACATAATACATTAAGCATTTCAATTGTGGTTGTTAGAACGCTCGGGAAAAAATGGACGACAGCAATTTGAAATCTCAGATTTTCTTTTTCCAATATATATTTTAAGCTGTCTCAGACTTTTTGCAGCACATGATTCCTTTTTAGACCCTCTAAGCAAATAAGATCTGATTATTGACTACTGACTATTGCTCATATGAGCAGAAAATCTTCAGCCCAGATGGCAACTGATATGGCACAAATAGTATTGGCTCTCAATAAAATTACTGAACGATTAAATACCATGGATGAAGGATTAAATAAAAGAATGGAGGAGGAAAGGAACGAAAGAGCTGAACAATTGGAACAGATTAAAGCCCAAAATGTAGACACATATAAAAAGTTTATGGGTGAAATTAATGATAATTTTGCAAAATATGCAGCAGAGACAGCTATGATAAAAGATGATATTAATCACTTGCAAATACATACTAAAAAAATGGATGGAAAAATTGGGGACCTTGTTTATAAACATTGTCAACAAGATAAGAGATTATGCCTATTGGAGGAAGGAGTGAGAAAAGCCAATCTGGTCATACGAGGAATTTCTGAACAAACTGTGGATAATATACGACAGAGGGTACTGGACTGGCTAAATTCAATTGGAATGGACAAAATGATGACGGTGGAGGATTTAATAAGTGTCTTCAGAATTGGAATGAGACGTAATAAAGGAAAGAAGAGAAATGTTCTGGTTAAATTTGCAAATATAAATGATAAATTGAAAGTGATGTCAAAAATTAGAGAGGATGGAGATAAGATTCTTCAAATAGAAGGGGATAAGATAGAGGTTTACCAGGATATTTCTCAGGAGGAACGTGTATGGAGGCACACTTTAAAGCCAATTACAAAATTATTGAGAAATAAAGGCATTAAATATAATTGGAGATTTCCACAACAATTAAAAATTTTTTATAATAGAAGAATGCATATAATTGATCCTAAGATTGATCCGGTTGATTATTTGCACAAACTTGGGCTGATTGAGAAAGAAGATGATGTTATTAGTATGAAGGCTGAACTGCTTCAGATGGGTGGATTTGGAATGAGGACGGAATTAAATTTGGATGAGGAACAAGGAGCTGCAGGGGGAGAGGGCCCAGAACCCAAAGTTAAACCACAACGTAAAAGAAAACCTACAAAAGAGCGGTTGGATTCTCAAAAAAAAAGTAGAGAAAATGGAGGAGAAAATGTTGGTGAAGAAAGTGAGATGGAAGACTGACTCGGTTCAGGGCCCGACTTAAGTGATGGATCTGAGTGCGGAAAAGAAGTAATAGAGTTATAGAAAGAAAGGAAGTTTAAGAACAATGCCTAGAGCTAGAGATGGCTGGACTGACAGACACATTCCCTCTCCCCCATTCTTGGATGACAAGGCGGCTGGAATTGAATGAAGGCGATGGGGGAAGAAGAAAAATTGTTTTTGTTTTTTTTAAATTTGTTGTTGATGGTGGGTTGGGGAAAGATTCACAGTAGGGAGGAGGAGGAAGAAATGGAAAATATTGAATATTATGATGGGTGTGATTAAAATTATGTCATGGAATGTTAAAGGCACTGGGAATCAAATTAAAAGAAAACGTTTAGAATTAAAAATGAGAAGGGAGTCACCTGATATAATCTTTCTGCAAGAGACTCATCAAAAGTCTGAGGACTCAAATAAGATGTATATAAAAGGAATACAGTTCTATGAGAAAGCATTTGGAACCTCGAAATCAAGAGGGGTCACAACTTTAATTTCAAGTAGAGTTCAGTTTGAAAAATTAAAAAGTGTAGTGGACTCCGAAGGTAGATATTTGATAATTGTTGGTAATATTAATGAAGAAACTGTAACGTTGGTTAATATTTATGCACCTAATGAAAAACAAAATGATTTCTTGATGAGAATATCAAACATATTGCGGAAAGAACGTAAGGGCAGACTGATTGTGGCAGGTGATTTCAATCTTATTCGAAGTAAATATGATACTACCAATGTAGCCCGGTATGGTGATAATGCTCAAATGAGTATATTAGATACTTGGATGATAGAAAACGGAATAATTAATACATGGAGGGAAATTAAAGGTCAAGAAAGGGTTTATACTTTCTATTCTAAGGTATATAATACATATTCCAGGATTGATTATATTATGGTGTCAAGAGATTTACTAGATAGAGTTGGAAATGTTGATGTAGAGATATTTAAAGAATCAGATCACACAAATGTAACTATGGAGTTGAATGTATATACTGAGAAAAAAGAAAATAATTGGAGGTATGATGCTAAATTGTATAAAAATGAAGAAGACAAAAAAAGAATGATTGAAATTTGGGAGGAAAATTGGAAATGGTGAAGTGAATTATAATGTGGTATGGGACACAATGAAGGCGATTTTTCGGGATGAAAGTATAAAATTGTCATGTAAAAAATATAAAGATTATAGGAAAAAAATGGAAATGGAAGGGAAAAGAATACAAGAATTAGAAAATGAGTTTTCAAGAACTAAAAATAAAAAAATTGGGGAAGAGTTGAGACAATTAAAAGATAAGCAGATAACTGAAGATATTGAAGTTGTTAAAAAGAATTTAATGTATTTGAACAGAGAATTCTTTGAATTCGGTAATAAGAACTCTAAATTATTGGCAAGAATAGCTAAAAATGTAGAAGAGAAATTGGTATATTAATAGATGAAAACTGTTAGATCAGGCGCAGGGAAAGAAGACGAGACCAGCAGGGTCTGTTCAACAAGTTTTATTCAGCTCTCAACTAAGTCAGAACAGACGAACGGCTGTGCTGCCGGAGCTCTTTTATAGCGCTCCAGCAGACCAGCCGTCCAATGACAGCGTTTTAAATTTCCCGCCCGGAGGATTATCCAATCCCCGGCCGGATGTCCTTATAAGGACATAACACTCCTCCCCCCTAGATGATGAAGAGTCTGCTCATGCCAATCACTGCACGTAGTCACGCAGGTAGGCGGGGCGTCTGGAAGTTCTGTTCGACCTGCGCAGTTCAGTCCGTGCTTCGCCGCCTGCCTGGAAGGTGGTCGCTTCAGCTTCCTCCGGCTCTCGTCCTGGGCACATCTGGAGCTCGGCCGTTGATGGTGCTGGACCTGGTCGTGCGCCTCCGGCCTTGCTGCTGGGGCGCGATGTGGCCGTTGAAGGCGCGGGCCTTGTCGTCCCGCCTCCAGTCACATTCTTGGGATATCTTTGCTGGTCCTGCTGGTCTCCTCCCTGGCCTGGGTGCCAGGCATCGTGGTGCTGGACGCGGAAGTTATCCGAAGGTGGACGAAGGCTGGCCGGTAAGTCTACTGGTTTCATTTTATTATTTTGCAATTGTCTATTTCTTTGATTGGATTGGTGGTTGACCCTGTCGGGGTGGTGCAGGTCAACCTTGTCGGGTTGTTGTTGCCGGGGTTGGTTGGCGGCTGGATGGGGGATTTCAGTCGGGCGTCTTGGGTCCCGTATGCTGGTGTGTCGTTGGTCGCCCTCGCTGGGTTGTTGTTGGCCCTCCTCGTTGGGCATGTCCCGGTCTACTGATGCTCTTTGGAGTTCCTCTCCGCTGGGGTTGAGCTGGGCTGCCTTGCCGGGGTGGTGTAGGAAAGTGCTGCAGTGATGTCTCCGGTCTACTTGGCATTTGTGGCACAGTTCCGGAGTGTCTGGTTGGCCCGCCTTGCCGGGGTGGCGCAGTCCTACCTCGTCGGGGTGGCACAGGCCTGCCTCGAGGGGATGGTGTTGTCCTGCCTTGTAGGAGTGTTGTCGTCCTAGCTCGTCGGGGTGGTGCAGGGCTACCTCTTCTGGGTGGTTTCCTTCAGCCCCTTCCCACCTTTTCCGGAGTTGGTCGACGTGACGTCTACAGACCACTCCGTCTTGCAGTTCGACTGTGTAGAACTTCGGGCCGGTTGCGCTCTCGATTTTCCCTTTAAGCTATTTTGGTAGGCCGTGGAAATTGAGCGCGAAAACCGGATCGCTGGCGGAGAAGCCCCGAAGAGGGTGGCTCGCGGTTGCTGTGACCTCGGAGTGGTACAGGGGGTGTAGTCGATCTAGGGATGACCTCAGCTTTCTGCCCATCAGCAGTTCAGCCGGGCTCTTTTTTGTGGTGGCATGTGGCGTAATGTGCTGGATCAGGAGGAATCTATCAATTTTCTCTTGCCAATCGCCCGGTCCCATTCTGGCAAGAGCCTCCTTGGTGAACCTCACCATCCTCTCAGCTTGTCTGTTCCCTGCCAGTCTGTAGGGGGCAGAGAGGGCATGACGGATGCCCAACCCGGCCAGGAACTCCTCCATGGGCTTCAAGGTCAGCTGTGGGCCGTTATCGGAAACGAGCACGTCCGGTAGCCCGTGGGTTGCGAATAGGCGCTGGAGAGCCCTAATTGTGACTTCGGTCGTGATGGATGCCAGGGGGATGACCTCGAGCCATTTGGAAAAGGCGTCCACCACAATCAGAAGGTACTTTCCTTGCATTGGCCCAGCAAAGTCAATGTGTACCCGCGCCCACGGGTTGCTAGGTGTCTCCCATTCGGCAATGGGCGCCTGCGGTGGGGCGGGGCGGACTTCTTGGCACGGGTCACATCTGGAGACCCAGTCCTCAATGTCTTTGTCCAAAGATGGCCACCAGACGTAACTCCGTGCCAGTCCCTTCATGCGCACTATGCCAGGGTGCCCATTGTGCAAGGTTTTCAATGTCTTTTGGCGCAGCGCTTGGGGAACCACGACCCTATCTCCCCATAGCAGGCAGCCCTTCATGGATGACAGCTCCTGCTGTCTCTTCGCAAACGGTTTGAGGTCGTCGGTCAGCTCTCCTGGTGGCCACCCGCGCATCACCCAAGACAACACCTGCTTCAACGTCCGGTCTTTCTGGGTCTGTGCTGCTACGTCTGCGGAGGTGACCGGGCAAGCCTGGTCATTATCGATGTGATGCAGTCCCAGGGTGGGGGCTGGGTCCTCCACCAGGTCTCTTGACGGGCACCTGCTCAATGCATCAGCGTTGCTGATGTTGCTGCCGGGTCTGTGGCTCAGCACGTAAGAGTATCTGGCCAAGAAGATTGCCCAGCATGTCATCCTGGGTGATGTGTAGTTCGGTGTGGGTTTGTCCCCAGACAATAGTCCCAGCAGGGGCTTGTGGTCTGTGATGACGGTGAACTTTCGCCCATATAAGTATTCGTGGAAACGCTTGATGCCAGCAATGATGGCCAGGGCTTCTTTGTCCAGCTGGCTGTAATTTCTCTCAGCGCTGGACAGCGTCTTTGAGAAATAAGCGATGGGTGCTTCTTTCCCATCCGGGAACTGGTGGCTGAGGACTGCTCCGATGCCATAGGGAGATGCATCGCATGTCAACAGTAGGGGGAGTGTCTCGTGGTATTGGATGTGGACACTCTCGGAAGATAGCAGGCCTTTGACAGATTTGAATGCTGCTTCCTCTTCCTTCCCCCATCTCCAGGGAGCCGCCTTCCCCAGCAAGCGATGGAGCGGTTCAGCCATGGAGGCTTTCTGTTTCAGAAAGACACTGTAAAAATTCAGTAGTCCCAGAAACTCCTGAAGCTCCGTCTTGTTTTGGGGGGCAGGAGCTTCATGAATGGCCCTAACCTTGGATTTGGTGGGGTGGATGCCATTCTTATCAATGAGATAACCCAGGAACTCGACCTCCTGGACTCCAATGATGCACTTGTCTCTCCTGACTCTTAAACCCTTCTCCTTGAACCGTTGGAGGACCGTGCGCAGCCGCTCAAGCAGTTGGGTTTTAGAGTGGCCGGAGATCAAGACATCATCGAAGTAAGGGACCACCCCTGGAATGCCTTGGAGAAGGCGTTCCATAAATGATTGAAAAATCCCTGGGGCTGCGCTGACTCCAAATTGGAGGCGCGTGCATTTGAAAGCCCCCCTATGGGTGACAATAGTTTGTGCCTCCGCAGTCTTTTCGTCCACTGGGAATTGCTGGTAAGCTTGGGCCAGGTCCAATTTTGCGAATATTGATCCGCTCCCAAGTGAGTGCAGCAGATGTTGCACCACTGGGACCGGATATGCACTCTGCTGGAGGGCCTTATTTATTGAACACTTGTAGTCGGCGCAGATGCGCACAGATCCATCATGCTTCATTGGGTCACAATGGGGGTCTCCCATGCAGCATGATCGATCAGTTCCAGGACGCCTTGGGCGACAAACTTATCTATCTGGGCATCGACCTTGGGCTGCAAGGTGAACGGAACCCTGCGGGGCTTTAGCCTGATGGGTGTAATGGTTTTATCCAAATTAAAGGAAATAGGTTTCCCCACAAATTTCCCCAGCTTACCATCGAAGACTTCCTTGAACTCTTCGATGAGGGTGTCGAGTTCATCCCTGCGAATTTAGTGAATCCTACTGATTGACAGCCCGAATGGCTCGAACCACTCCATCCCCAGCAGGCTCGGGCGGCTGTGCCCCACAATGGTGATGGGTAGGACGCCCTGGAAATCGTGGTAGGCGACCCGGAGTGATGTCCTTCCCAGGATCTCGACAGGGTTGCCACTGAAGTCAACAAGACGCGCTCGCAGAGGCTTGAGGTCTTTCTTGCAGGCTTCTGGTTTCAGATGCTTCAGCTGATGCCAGTCCATAACGGAGTCGTTCGATCCCGAATCTACTTCCATGGAGCAGGGCGTTCCTTCCACAATGATGGTGGCATGGAACTTTGCGGCCGTGTCATCGATGGTGTGGATGCTGGAGGTCTGATGATCGACTCCGCTCGCTGTGTAGCCGCTGCCGCGTTGTTGGGACCTGGCCGAGGACCATTTGGATGACCTTTGGTTATCTTGCTGTTTCACGCCCCAGCTGGGGGGAAACGGGCCTGGAGCAGGTGCTTCGGCCCTGCAGGCCTCTGCAATGTGGCCCCGTTTGTTGCAGCATCGGCAGATGGCATCTCTCCAGCGACACTTGGCCCTGGCATGGTTTCCTTTACAGCTAGCGCAGCGCTCAGTCCGGGCGCCATCTTGAGTGCGCTTGCGATGGTTTTGGCGGGAAACCTTGTGGACGGCCATTTCGACGTCGGAGCAGGAGCTGGCCGATGAGTCTTCAGATGAGCTTTTGGGGTGTCGCTGTAATTTGTGCACCCCTTTAGCTCTGCTCATAGCGGCCGCTGCTTTTTCCAAGATTTCGGCTGCGATCGCCTCCTCGACGACATCCTTTAGCAGGATTTTCTTTCGGCTGAGGAACTTTCATTGAAGTCCAATGTCCCTCATGCCGAAGACGATGCGGTCCCTAATGGCGTTCTCCACGTTGTCGAACTCGCAATTTGACGTGAGTTGCCGGAGAGCCGCCACAAAGTCTTTGATGGATTCCCCTTCCAACTGATTCCTCTGTTGGAAGGTGAACCTGTTGGCAATGGGAGTCCCTGTGGGTTCGTGGTGCTCCTTGAGCACGTCTTGCAAGTCGGCCCATGACATTTCCTCGATGTTCCTTGGGGACACGAGGTCGATGGCCATCTCCAGCACTTCGGAGCCTCAGTGCGCCAGGAAAAGGGCTCTCTTCCATTCGTCAGAGAGGTCCTGGTAGTTGTTTCCTCGCAGAAACTGGCGGAACCGTACCAAATAGGAGGTCCATTTCTCCACTCTGGGGTCGAACTTGGAGATCGGAGCCATCGCGGCTTGCGAAGCCTCCATGTTTCGTGACCAGCTCAGTGACTTCAGCTCAGTGAGGTTGGCTCGATGAGCGAGGTTCATTCCGCGTGGCGGTTCTTCACAACTCCTTCGTCGCCAGTGTTAGATCAGGTGCAGGGAAAGAAGACGAGACCAGCGGGGTCTGTTCAACAAGTTTTATTCAGCTCTCAACTAAGTCAGAACAGACGAACGGCTGTGCTGCCAGAGCTCTTTTATAGCGCTCCAGCAGACCAGCCGTCCAATGACAGCGTTTTAAATTTCCCGCCCGGAGGATTATCCAATCCCCAGCCGGATGTCCTTATAAGGACATAACAAAAACGGTAAGAGATGTAATAAGACAAAAGACAAATGTGAGATTGTTAGAAATTTTTTTCAAAAACTTTATTCTAAAAAGGAAATAGATAGTAAGAAATTGAAGGACTTTTTGAAAAAATATGAACATAGAAAAATAGAAATGGAATATAAAGAAAAAATGGAGGGAAGTATAACCCAGGAAGAAATTGTAGAAATGATCCAGAAATTAAAATTGGGGAAGGCACCAGGTGAGGATGGATTGCCGGCAGAATTTTATAAGGACTTTAAAGGCATCATAGTGCCAAAATTAGAAAAATTGTATAATAAAATTTTGCATGGGGCGGATATTCCAGTGTCTTGGAATAGATCACTGATTTCTTTGATTCCCAAACCAGGAAAAGATTTACAATTGGTAGAATCTTATAGACCTATTTCCCTAATTAATCAGGATGCAAAAATATTTACAGCTATTTTAGCAACTAGATTAAATAGCTTTATAGACAAATATATAAATGGTAATCAAGTAGATTTTGTGAAAGGTAGATATATGTCAGACATAGTTAGGAGAGTTTTGAATATTATAAATATTGCAGAATATAATAAGGATAGAATAGGAATATTAGCGTTGGATATCTTTAAAGCATTTGATTCAATTCAATGGGAAATGATTATAGAATTGATTAAGGCTTATGGATTTGGAGATAAATTTACTCAAGTCATTTCAAAATTATATCAAAAGGGGGTTGCCAGAGTAAAAGTGAATGGGATTTTAACAAAAGAGATAATTCTGGAAGTGGGTACAAGACAAGGGTGTCCTCTCTCCCCAGTATTGTTTTTATTAGCTATGGAGATCTTAGCAGTAAAAATAGAAGAGGACGAAGATATTATTGGATATAAAGGTGTTAAAATTAATTTGTACGCTGATGACACCCTGATTATAATGAAAAATCCAGAAAAGGATATCGAAAAGATTAAGACGCATTTAAAGGAATTTGAAGAACTTACTGGATTATTTATAAATTGGGCTAAATCAGAAATGTTATTAAATTGGGATATAAAAAAGGAAAAGAGAAATTTAAAAATCAATTCGGAATAAAAGTTAAAGAAAATATAAGATATTTAGGAATAATATTATCAACAAAGATAAATGAAATGAAAAAATTGAATTATGACAGACTGCTAAGGGAAATCGATGAGAAAATTGGGAAGTATAAGAAATTGAATTTTTCTTGGTTTGAGAGAGTGGCATTAAGCAAAATGATGTTACTACCGAAATTTAATTTTTTATTTGAAATGCTCCCAATATATATTTCTGAAAAGGATATGGAATTATATCAAAAGAAAATTGATAAATTTTGTAATGGTGATAAAAGGTCTAGGATAGTTAAAAAATTATGGTATCAACATCAAAAGGAAGAAGGTCTTGGGATACCTAAATTGATTAATTATTATAGATCCTTTCAAGTGAGGACTGTAGTTAAAATAATTGTTGGTCGAAATGACTTATGGGGAAAATTGGAGTTGGGAGAAATTGGAAAATGGGGAAGAATATATTTTATGGAGAATATAGCGGAAAAAATTAAAGTTAGAAATGATTTGTTAAATAGTTTGTTGAAAACTTAGAGTAAATTTGACAGAAAATTGATTCCAGACAGATTACACTTGGGGAATTTGGAAGATGAGGATTTTCCCATAAATTTAAATAGGGAGAGGAAACAGGTGTTAAAAGAGGAAAATTTGGAAGGAATAAAAAATTGGATAAATGTGGTAAGAGATGATTTTAAAAAAGAGGAAATATATGAAAAGTGGAAATTGAATTAGTGGGAGAAGATACAGGTTAATAACTGGAATAAGAAATATAAGGATAGAACGAGGGTAGAAAGGTTAAAAACGGACTTTGAAGAAACAGTATCCCAATTAGGAATGGAAGAAATTGGAATTAAGAGATTGGTTGGTAAAGTATATAAAATTACTAATTTGGATAGTAATTTACAAATGGCGATGAAGGATAATTGGGTAAAAGATTTAGAAACAGATATTACAGAACAGGAATGGAACTTGAATTGGAATAGTAGAATAATGAGGACCTTATCAATAAGAATAAAGGAGCATAGTTATAAAGTTATTTGGAAATGGTACCTGTTCCCAATAAGACTATATAAAATGAATAAAAGTGCTAGTAAGTTATGTTGGAGATGTAAAGTGGAGAATGGGACCTATGAACATATGTGGTATGGAGGTCGTACAGTGAAGAATTTTTGGTTACGAATAGAAGAAGAATCTAGTAAAATACTTAAAAAGAAGGTAAAGTTGGGAGTAGATACCATCCTCATATTAAAGTTGAATGATAAGGTGTTAACAATTGATGAAAGAGAGCTTGTAAGAATATTGGTTATTATGGGACGAATTGTGATCGCTAGATACTGGAAATTGAATGTTGAATATAAAATAAGTGAATGGTTCAGAGAAGTTTGGAAAATTGCTCTTAATGATAAGTTAACGTGTGATATAAAATTTAAGAAAGGACTATTGAAAGAAAATATATTTTGGAGGATATGGCAACCATTTGTGGACTATGCAATCGGGAACTTGGAAGAAATAATGCCAGTGCCGATGCAAAGAGAATTTTGGAAGACATGAAGATAAAAGAAAAATTCCTCTGCTTCTCCCTATTTTGTATTATACACTGGGTGTTGTTTTGTGTTTTGTGTTTTGTCTTTAATTAAAACTTAATAAAAAAAATATATTGTGTTGTTTAATGTCCATCTAGATCTACCTTTTCACCCTTTCCAGATAGCAATCACCGGGTTATAGTCCACCCATAGGTTAGTATCTATTTTCACTTGTTCAATATTTAAAGTCAATTCTATTGTTGTCCATATCATATCTAATCTGGACCAAGATAAATGTCTGTCTGAGTAGAGAGTATATTGTCTATTTTTCCCATTTCTCTCCCTCCATATGTCATCATTATTATTATTATTATTATTATTATTATTATTATTATTATTTCATTTTATTAGATTTATATACTGCCCTACTCCCGAAGGACTCAGGGCGGTGAACAACCAAAGAGATAAAACACACAGACTAGAAAATTTAAAAGACAATATGAGCTCTACTGAGCTCTGGTGGCTCAGTAGACTAAGGCAGTAGACTAAGGCAGTAATTAACATCCACTTACATCTGCTGCCTGCAATTACTGCAAGTTCAAATCCCACCATGCTCAAGGTTGACTCAGCCTTCCATCCTTTCTAAGGTAAAATGAGGACCCAGATTATGGGGGCAATAAGCTGACTTTGTATAAATATATACAAAAGTATGAAGGCTATTGCTTAACGCATTGTAAGCCGCCCTGAGTCTCCGGTGAAGGGCGGCATATAAATCAAATTAAAAAAAACAACAATATAAAAACCCATTAAATAATTTGGCCCGGAACAGATTAAAACACCCCTAAAGTTTCAAAACAGATTTAAAATTTATAATTAAAAAGGGAAGTTAGGCCAGGCCAGCCTGTTGGAATAAAAAGGTCTTGAGGGCACGGCGGAAGGTGCGTAAATCCGGGATCCTCCGTATCTCCGGGGGGAGCTCATTCCAGATAGCAGGTGCCCCCACAAACAAGGCTCTCCCCCTGGGGGCCGCCAGTCAACACTGTTTGGCCAATGGCACACTGAGGAGCCCCTCTCTATGAGAGCGTACTGGCCGGTGAGAGGCTACTGGTGGCAGCAGGCGGTCCCGTAAGTACCCAGGTCCTAAGCCATGAAGCGCTGTAAAGGTGATAACCAAAACCTTGAAGCACACCTGGAAGACCACTGGGAGCCAGTGCAGCTCACGCAGGAGAGGTGTTACATGGAACGCCACATCGCTCCCATAACCACTTGCGCAGCCGCACTTTCCACCAGTCTGGGTGCTCCTCAAGGGGAGCCCCATGTAGAGAGCATTACAGTAGTCCAGGCGGGAAGTGACGAGGACATGAGTGACCATGCGTAAGGAGTTCCGATCCAGAAAGGGATGCAACTGGCGGATCAGGCAAACCTGATAAAAAGTTCTCCTGGTCACAGCCATCAAATACTCTTCTAAAGACAGCCGTGAATCCAGGAGGACACCCAAGTTGTGAGCCCTCTCCGTGGGGGCCAACGACTTGCCCCCAATAGTCAGTGATGGCATCAACTGACTATATTGGGACACTGGAAACCACAGCCACTCGGTCTTGGATGGGTTGAGCCTGAGTCTGTTTCTCCCCATCCAGATCCACACGGCCTCCAGGCACCGGGACATCACTTCAAGGGCATCATTGGGGTGGTCCGGGGTCGAGAGGTACAGCTGAGTGTCATCAGCGTACTGATGGTACTTCACCCCGAAACCACGGATGATCTCACCCAGTGGCTTCACATAAATGTTGAACGGAAGGGGCGAGAGGACCGACCCCTGTGGCACCCCACATATAAGTCGCCTCGGGGTCGACCTCTGCCCCCCTGCCAACACAGACTGCAACCGGTTTGACTGGGAAGGAACAAAAATCATCGGCCATACCAGCGCCACACATGAATTCATTGGAGCCTGGTATTCTACCAAAAGGGATGCAGTGGTTCAGTGACTAAGACACAATGATCAATCAACAAGAGAACCAATCAACTGCTCAGAATTTAAATATAGCTCCAAACGAACAACCAATCACATGACCTACTGACCTACTGATCCACAAGACATTGATAAGCTAAGAAAAATAGGACAAGAAAATCCTGCTGATGACGTTACCTAGCCTGGTAATGAAATGTTCAGAAATTGAAACAAGCTTAGAGAGTAAACCCCGGCCAATATCTCATATGTCTCCAGCTCCCAGAATGAACTTCCAGGGACTCCTTCACACAAGCCAGATCATGAGGCTCCCAAATTACACCTGCATACCCCAACTGCAGGTAAAAAAATTTGAATCCCACCATGAAGTCAAATGGGGTCAAATTATTCTCCAGAGCACCAGAGGCAGGGGCGAAATGCTACCGGTTTGCTCTGGTTCAAGCAAACTGGTAGTAAAAGAAAAAGCTACTGGTTTGGGCAAACTGGTAGTTAGCTACTGGTTCAGTTGAACTGGCAGTTTAAAAAGCTACCGGTTTAGGCGAACCAGTATTTCCAATGACCAGCTGTGCAGCAGGGTTTAGCTTTGCTAGAAAGCAGGAAATCTAGCAAAGCTAAATCGCGTGCCACAGCTGATTCCCCCCCTCGCTTCTACTTAACTTCCCAAGCCCTCTTTTGGCACGCAGTGCACAAGTGCGCCCAGTGAACTGGTAGCAAACTGGTTCAGATTTCACCACTGACCAGAGGGCAGAGCAAGAAACAATGGTTGGGAATTAATCCAAAAGGGAAGCAACCTGGAATTAGGAAGAAACAGGACAAAGCAGGGATTCTAAGAATCTCTCTTTTAGAGTCGGAATGTGGGAAGCAGTACCAGAGGTTCCAAACACTGTAGGAGATGCTAAGGAATTCTCCTCCTCACATTCACCCAGAAGAGAATTACCTTTTCAGGCTTCTCTGCAGGATAGATGCAAGTGGTCTCCTCACTCCATCGGCTGATCTCAAGATGTGTCACAGCAGCACATCGGAATTGGTACTGAGTATTGAGGTGCACATTTTCTAGGGTTAATTCCTTCTTAGAACCTTCTACATGGAGACTTTTCCAGTTCTCCTCTCCTGCAGCCTGATATGCCACTTGGTACCCGGAGATTGAAGCCATCGCTTTGGCCATTGGATTAATAGTGATGAGAAAACTATTTGGTTTGACAGGCTGAACCTTAAGAGAGGGAGGTCTTCTAAGAGCAGCGTCCAGTTCCTGACGTTCCTTCAAGACCTCCATGGTCAAGGTTAAACTTTTGGTTTCCAGCATCTCTAATGAGTCAAAGAAATTCCTCATGCTCTCAGTGCTCATTTTCCAGAAGATTTCAGAAGCAGTATTGTAGCTTTCTCTATATTCTCGGGGAGCAAAGAGGGCTGAATGGTTGAATCTGAAGTGCAGAGGGGTTCCCAACTCATCCTGAGGACACAGCAGGTCAGTCACCTTGAGGGCCTCCAGGACAGGTGGGGTCCCCGCATCTGCAAAGGTGATCAGGAGTTGGATGTTATCCTTCACATCTTTTCCCAACATGGAGAGCATGGAATCAAAGACGCATTTCTGGGCGTGAGTTGAATGGGCAAAGAAGGCCTGGGCCACCAAGCAGATGGCATCCACATGGTCAGTGCCCCCTGGGGTGGAGAAAAACTCCAGGAGCTGCTTCTCAACCAATCTGTCTTGCTCTGCATCTCCAAATCCTGGAGTGTCAATGATGGTGAGAGAATAGGGAATTCTGAAACATTTCTGATGGTGCACCATGAAGGCTGTAACTTCAGACGTCCTGCTTCCAGCTTCACTTCTTTGGGTTATTTCATGAATGAGTTTGAATCTGAAATTATCTTCCCACTGGACACCC
>WNWU01013112.1:216033-229418 GCA_012654045.1 Ptyas mucosa
CCGGCTGCCTTGCCTAAGAAGGAAGAGGGGATCCCGAGGGTCTCCGCCATCCCCCCCCCACCCGTCAGCCTCTCCCCGAGACCAGGACTCGCTTCTTCTGGACTTGCTCTCCCCCGATGCCCAGGAGGAGCCCTGCGCTCGCCCCGCTTCCCTCCGCTGCCCCACCCAAGGCCAGTTGGGGGCGGGGGTCTCACCTGGGTGGAGGGAATCGGGAATCCCCACCGGCAGGAGGATCTGCTTCTCTCCGGATCTCTTCTAAGGGAAGCCCCGTCTTCTGCTTTGTCTTCAGGGCGCTCAGAAAACGAAAGTGGAAGGAGCAGAGAAAATAAACTTTTTCCCTCCTCTTTTCAAGCTGACTTCCTGTTTAATTTTTTAATTTTTTTTTTATCAAAAATAACACAAAATTAAAAAAAAAACCATTGGACATAGATATGACATCCCTGGTTCCAAACAGCTTCCCTCACTTTACAATAATATTAATACTCATGTAAACATATAGTTCTTAAACTTTGTTCATTATTTAAACATAATATCATATTATGATGTTATTATAATATTTAACATATTGATATCATGATATGATATTAATACTTTCCCCCTTATTTCTGTATATTTATTTATCTCTTAAACATACACTTATCTATAATAACATCTATATTTTTGTTCTAACACTATACATTTGTCTTGGCTACCCTCTTGTTATCTTTACAATCATAAAATTGTTCCCAGATTTTGTAGTACTTAGTTTCATTTTTATCCTTGAGTTCCAAAGTGAGTCTGTCCATTTCTGCGCAGTTAAAGATTTTCAGTAGTATTTCCTCTTCAGTTGGAATGTTTTTCTCTTTCCATTTTTCAGCGAAGGCTATTCGTGCCGCTGTGAGCATATGCAGTAATAAATAATTTGTATCTTTCTTATATTTTCTTTCCATAATTCCCAGTAAGAAAAATTCCGGTTTGACTTCTGTATTTGTTGAAAGAATTTCTTCCAGCCAGTTCTTTAGTAAATTCCAAAATTTTTGTGCCTTTGGGCATTCCCACCACATGTGGTAGTAATTCCCAAAGGTTTCTCCACACTTCCAGCATATCGAGGATTTCCCCTTATTCATTCCTGCTAATCTTGTGGGGGGAGGAGGTGCCACCTATAGAACATCTTATAGAGGTTTTCCTTATAGGAAGTTGCTAGTGTGGTTTTTAAATTTTTTTCCCATATTGCCACTTTGCCAATTGTCCAAATCGATATTGTGCCCAAAATATTTACACCAAATTATCATCGTTTCTTTCACCTGTTCCTCAATCATATCTTGTTCTAATAGATATCGATATAGTTTACTTATGGTCTTGCCTTCCCTGCTATATACAATTATATCTAATTCTGATGATTCTTGCTTTATGCCCCATTCCTTTTTATCTTTGCTCAATTTAGATTGAATTTGGAGATACGCCCACCATTCCAATTCGATTCCTTCTTCCTTTAAAGTATTTCTGGCTTTTAATTCTCCTTTCTCATTCAAAATATCTTTGTATCTGACATCTCCCCCTCGTTTTGTCAAATTTGGATGTGTGTACATTTCTAATGTTGACACCCAATGAGGAATTTCCATATAGTTATTTTTTCCCCCCCAAATATCCAAGAGTGCTCTCCTAATATAATGCCTCTGGAAGTACTGTTGGGCTAAATGTTTTTCCTCCCATAGGAAATGGGTGGCCATTGCATGCCACCCTGTCTGCAAGTCGTAACCTTCTAGTGCCAATAGTCTTGTGTTTTTAAGATGCGTCCACTCACTTAGGCAAATCAATGCCATTCCCTAATAATACTTTGTCCAGTCTGGTAGGCCAAATCCTCTCTCTCTCTAGCATCTTGTAATAATTTGAATCTGATTCTCGGTCGTTTCCCTCGCCATATAAATTTTGAAATGAGTCTGTCCAAATTTATAAAAAAAATATTTTTTGAGCCGTATTGGTATGCATTCAAATAAAAACAACATTTTTGGAAGGACATTCATTTTTTTTTATTGAAAAAGTTTTACACATACAGATTTCCCCCCCCTTTCCCCCCCTTCCCCAACATTATAAAAAATTACATATACAGAAATATAGTTCCCAACAAATCGCACCCTAACCCTCCCTCACCACCCCTTTCCCTCCCCTTCCCCTTGACTTCCACTATATGCAATACTAATAATTCCAAACAATATATATGTTATTCATCCCTTCCATATCTTTTTCTCTATTTACTAGCATAGCCATCAAACCCCCTCAGCTGAAAGCTACATAATATTTTCTAGTCTGATATTTATTCTGTATATATTCAATCTACTTTTTCCATTCCTGTATATACTTCTCATGCGTCTGATCTTTTAAAAAGGCTGAAATCTTTGCCATTTCTGCAAATCCAGCCATCTTCTGAGTCCATTGGTCCACAGTCGGTAAGGCATCACTCTTCCAATATTGGGCGATCAACAACCTAGCTGCTGTCACCGCTGCTGTCACCATATACAAAATCAATTTTGTTTCACCCAATGTAAAATCTTTAACTATACCCAATAAGAATAATTGCGGAGAAAATTGTATTTTTTTCTTCAAAACATTTTGCATAACCCACCAAATTTTTATCCAAAAAGCCTTCACTTTCTTGCAAGTCCACCAAATATGATAATATGTAGCATCTAGACACTCACATCTCCAACATTTTGGCTGAACGTTAGGGTACATACAAGACAATTTCTTGGGATCTAAATGCCATCTGTAAAACATTTTATAAAAATTTTCTCGCAAATTTTGTGACTGCATAAATTTAACATTCTGAACCCATATTTTTTCCCATGTATCCATCATAACTGGTTGAGAAAAATTCTGTGCCCATTTAATCATACAATCTTTAACTAACTCATTTTTTGAATCCCTTTCTAACAAAACATTATAAACTCTCTTAATATGCATTGGATCTATCTCTTTTATCTGTCTAACCAATTCTACTTCATATTCCATTAAACCAGTTTGTTGATCTTCTTTCCATCTCATCTGCAATTGATTGTACTGCAACCAAGTCAAAGAAATCCCTTCTTCCAACAGCATGTCCAAAGTCTTCAACTGCCATCTGCCCCCTTCAGTGTAAAGTAGCTCTTTATATAAAAAACCCCCGAGTGACTTAATATTTGTATTCCACATGGTATCAGCAAGATCCAGCCAGAACGGAATTTTATAATCCCACTTGGTTCGATGCTTCTTCCATATTCTCATCAAGGCATTTCTAAGTAAATGACTATTAAACAGTTTATCCACTTTATTGTCATAAAATAAATATGCATGCCATCCCCAAACAAGGTCATGACTTTCTATGTTCAACAGTTCAGTCTTGGTTTTTCCAAACCAATCACTTATTTGTGTCAATGCTGCTGCTTCATAATATAATCGAAGGTTTGGAAGTTTAAGACCACCCCTCTCTCGAGTATCTTGCATTATTTTCAGTTTCACTCTCGGCTTTTTTTCATTCCAAACAAATTTATTCACTCCTTTTTGCCATTCTAGCAGTGGTTTGTCTGACTTGAGCACCGGTATCATTTGAAATAAGGAAATAAATCTAGGTAAAACATTCATTTTTACTGCTGATATTCTTCCAAGTAAAGATAACTGCAGTTTCTTCCAAGTTTGCATATCTTTTTGTATCTTTTGCCACAGAACCTCATAATTGTTTTGAAACAGTTTTGTATTTGAGTCTGCGATTTGTACTCCTAAATATTTGACCTTTAAAACAATTTCGAAACCTGCCGTTCTTTCCAGTTCCTTTTTCTTGCTCTCTGTCAAATTTTTAACAATCATTTTAGTTTTTTCTGATTCAGTCTAAAACCAGATACCATGCCATAATCTTCTATAATATCCTTCATCTGGATTATTGATTTCATCGGCTGTGATAGGGTAACAACCAGATCATCTGCAAATGCCCTAGTTCTATAGTCCTCTTGCCTTATAGTTATTCCATTCAAAGATTTCGAATCCCGTATTGCGTTCAATAAGACTTCTAGAGTTAAAATAAATAATAGTGGGGATAGTGGACAACCTTGTCTTGTACCTTTTTGTATATTAAAATTTGATGTTAAACATCCATTAATAATAAGTTGTGCAGATTGCTCATGGTAAATTGCTCCAATCGCTTGTATAAACCGCTCCCCCAAATCCATTTTTTCCAAAGTCTTAATTATAAAATTCCAGTTCACTCGATCAAAGGCTTTTTTCGCATCCAAAAAAACCAGCACTGCAGAGATCTGTTTATTCTTATCTAGATAGTCCAATAAATCTATAATTTGCCTGACATTTTCCTTCATATATCTGCCTTCAATAAATCCCGCTTGATCATGATGAATTACCTTTTGAATAACTGGCATCAATCTGTTGGCCAATACTTTTGCAAAAATTTTATAATCTGTATTTAAAAGAGATATTGGTCTATAATTTTCTGGTTTCTTAGGACCTGATTCTTCTTTCGGTATCAATGAGACAAAGGCTGTTTTCCACGAGGAAGGTATCTTACCCCCTAATTGTATGTTGCAAAATAAGTCTTTAAGGTGCTCAATCATTTCCTCTTGTAAAGTTTTATAATAAACTGCGGTTAGGCCATCCGTCCCTGGGGCTTTAGCTGTTTTCAGTTGTTTTATGGCAAATCTAGTCTCCTCAACTGTTATCAATTGTTCCAAATTTTCCTTTTGAACTGATGAAACCTTTGAAACTCTCTTTTCTTCTAGATATTTGTCTATAAAACTGTTCTGTATATTATCTTTAGCATATAACTTGGTATAATAGTCCAAAAAGGCCTTTTTAATTAATTCTTGTTGATAAATTTCTTTACCAGCATACTCAGTACTATCAATAATTCGTGTAGTTGATTGTTTCCTCAAAGTATAAGCCAACCATCTGCCCGGTTTGTTAGCGTTAGTAAAAGTATTATGCTTTGCAAATTGTAAATTAGTTGCTGCTTGATCTGCTATAAGCATTTGAAATTGATCCTTCAAAAGTTTTATAACTGTTTGCAATTTTCCATCTGCTGGTTTTTGTATCAATTGTTGTTCTTTCTTCTTTATCTCACTTTCCAACTCTAGTCTCTTTTTCTGCTGGTTCTGTCTATGTTTAGAGTTCATTTGAATCAGTACTCCCCGCATATATGCTTTGCCTGCATCCCAGACTATTTCAATAGGGTTACCTTTATTCAAGTTCAATTTAAAGAACTCCTTTAAATGTTTTTTATGTTCAGTTATATTTTTTTCATATCTAAATAAATTCTCATTTAGTCTCCAGGATCTTCTTACTCTTTTACCCATCTCAATTTCCATCCAGACCGGACTATGGTCAGTCAGAGTCCTAGAAAATATCTTTGTCTTCTTTACTTTGGGAAGTAGATCAGTAGTTAACAAAAAAAAATCTATCCTGGAAAAGGATTTGTGCCTGCCGAGTAGAAAGTAAAGTCCAATTCGTTTGGGTTGTGAACTCTCCAAATATCTTTCAATTCCAAATCCTCTTGCATTTCAAAAAAGGCTTGTGGTAACTTAATCCCTAATTTAGCCGTACTTTTAAAATCTTTTTTAGGTTGAATTACTCCATTCCAGTCCCCCATTATTATAATAGTTGCATAATTCCATTCCAAAGTTTTTAAATGAAGCATCTTATAAAATTTTTCCTGTTGCTGGTTTGGAGCATATATTCCGACCAACAAAGTTGGGCCATTATCTGTAATAAGTTCAATTGCAATATATCTTCCACAGTCGTCTGTTTCTATAATTTTAGCTGAAAGTCTTTTATTTATATAAATCACCACACCATTCTTCTTTTCCAAATTTGAGGCGACAAATTGCATTCCCAATCTTGAATTTATCAAATATTTCTGATCTTGCAGTTTTATATGAGTTTCTTGCAAACAAATAACATCATTATGAAATTACTTCAAATAGTGAAATACCTTTCTTCTTTTTTTGTGGAGAGTTCAATCCATTAACATTCCAAGACAAAAATTTAAGTGCCATTTGATCCAGTCTGAAGTTTTGAGAGCAATTGCTGAAGATTCTTTTCCACAGAAGTAATCTTTGGTTTAGCTCCTCCCATGACTTCAGCTTGCTGCTTTCCTTTAGCTCTCTTTTCTCGTTGTGGTTTGTATTGTTCCTGTTGCTGTGCTTCCTTCATTTGTCTAGACATCGCTCTAGTTGCTCTTCCAATTTAGATGTTCTCAATTCAAGATCCAACGCCTCCTCTGTAATAGTTTTAGATGTTTCTTCCAAAGGAGAAATTTCAAGTGGTGCAAAAGGATCAACACCACCTACAGCTCCCTGTGCCTCTCTTGCCTCCTTTTGCGACTGCTTTATATGTGCTTCAGTTTCTTGATCAAACTCAGCTTGTAATTGAGGATCCTTATCTATTGGTGAAGATGTACGTGGAGGAGGAGAACCTGCTTTCAAAACATTATAGTAAAATTCTTCTGCTTTTGCAATAGTACTAAGGCGATATCTTACTCCTCGTATCCTCAATATTATACCTATTGGAGCATCCCATCTGAATTGTATATTCTGTTTTTTCAGTTCTGCCACCAGAAATCCAAAATCCTTTCTATCTCTTAACATTTTAGGTGGTAATTCTTTGAAAACTCCAATCTCAACTCCATCAACTAGAACAGCAGTGACAAATGAATTTTGCAAAATATCATTTCTTATTCTCCTATCTGTAAAATATATCACCACATCTCTAGGCAATTGCCTTTGTTCTGCCACACGAGAATTAACTCTGTACGCCTTGTCAATCTTGCACAAGACCTCACCAGGTTCTACCTTCAACAAAACTGCTAAAGCATCAGCACAAATTTTTCTGAGATCTTCCTGCTGTTCTCTTTTACACCTCTGAGTCTAATAGCAAATTCCATTGATCGAAATTGCATCATAGTAATCTCATTTTCAATTTTTTGTGTTATTTCTTCAACTTCAGCAATTCTTGAGTCAGATACTTTAAATTTAGTCTCCACCTCTGAGGCAAGATTATCCACTTTTTTATCAATCTGCAACACTACCTCAGACAGGCCTTTAACAACTGTTTGAATATCTTTATTAACTGCTTCATATTTTTCTTGAATAATTCCCTTAACCTCCTGTTCTGATCTCTTAATTTCTTTGATAATAAGGTCATAATAGCCTTCTTCCTTTGTCTGAATTTGCAGCTGCGCAGTTTGAGGCTGCTTCTGCTTATGAGTGGGGGAATCCCCCCCTGCTTGCTTTGTTGCCATTTTGCCTCTTAAAGATCTTCCTTTTCCACAAATTCTAGCAACTTTTCCCAAAAGTTTCTCCAGATCCAATCACGTCTGTAACAGTCAGTCACTATTTTTATTTTATTTTTTGTTACTTTTCTCCCTCTTCCAGCTGGATTTGTTACTTTAAAATATAGCCAAATACACAAATCAAATTACTTTCACTTTCAGCTGCTCTCCGCTGAAAGCAAGCGCCATTTTTTTTCCTTTCTCAGTCCCAGATTACTTTGACTTTAAAGCTCTTTCAAATGTTTCACAAGGCTTTTAATACTTGCTATTTAGCAGGAAGTTTCAGTTCTTCTTTATTATTGCTTGATGTTAATAATGCTGCCGCGCTGTCTTGCTCTGCAATTTAGCAGAGTTTCCCAGTCATCCGGAGCTTCAGCGGCTTGGATAGGGAGTCCCACCCTGTTAACTCCCCAGAAATGAAAAAAACTTTCTGGGGGTCTCACAGGGGACTCTACCTGCAGCCACCGGCTCTCCTCACAAGTTCCTCATGTCTTGGAGTTTTTCGAGCCGTCTCTATTGTCGAAACGGCTCTTTGACAGGCGATCAGGCTGGCGGTCTTCAAAGTACCGTCAGCGATGGCTCGCGGCAACAGCGGAAGTCCTCAAAGGACATTCATTTTGATTGTGGCTATCCTGCCCATTAGAGAGAGCTATAATTTTCCCCATTTTTCCAAATCAGACCTAATTTGCAGCATTAATTTGTCATAGTTATCTTCTTTAAGTGTGATGCATCTTGCTGTCCATTGAATTCCGAAATATCTTATTTTTTTCGTCAGACTTCCTGTTTAATTATTCACATTTATGGTAAGTCTCTCTACTTTGCAAGAAAAGAAACAGGAAAATGTGTTTGAGAAATGAGTTCCACAACCGTCCAGCAGAGGGCAGCAAAGACCTCTCTTGGTCCTTCACTTCTCTGTGCAGATGTTCCCCAACTAGACAACTTTAAGATTTCTGGACTTCAACTCCCAGAAGTCCAGAGCCTGCTATGCTACTTGAGGAATGCTGGGAGTTGAAGTCCAGAAATGTTTACATCCAACTCCTCTGAGGTAAGCAGAGAGAGCTTTGGGGCTGGGCCGCTTTGTGTGGGCTGCTTGGAGCCATCTTTTGTGTGCAGCTGCAGGTGGGATGGCAAAGCACCTCCTAGGTTTTCTAAGATTCAGCCCTGGCCTTTTTCTTATGAGAGGCTGCCGATGGAAGCAAGAAGGAAGGTGTTGAGTATTGAATGACAATTCAAACAGGCCGATTGGAAGCGAGCAAATAGAGCAGGAGATTTGGAAGCGCATCAGTGGCTGAAGCCGCGGACAGCTCCCTTTAAAAGAGGCTGCCATGGGCGGTTGGCGTCACGGCGATCCAGACAGGGAAATAGTCTGGAAAACCTTGTCTGTTACTACGCCACCAGCAGGTCTATGGACCTACCCTGTCCTGTAGGGACAGGGGGTAAGAGAGGGACCCCTCAGTCAGCCGAGAGGAATGAGCAGGTTCCTCGGGGCCGGAGGATTACCCTCTGCATTGGCAGTGGCTGGGTGGCAGCCATGGCGGCTGCCTCGAGGCTGTGACAACCGAGAAAAGTGATGTGCAGGAGGAAGAAGCAAAGAAATAGAGTAAACTGTTTGGAAGCTGGGTAAGTGATTTAACCCACGTGGGAACAGCGCTTAAAAAATGGATTTGACAAGAGAGCCCCTAGCCTTAAATAGTGGCTACAGACTGTGGGGGCAAGAAGATTTAGATAAGCTATTTGCAGGAGGAAGAGACCCATTTATGAACTACCTTTAGTATGTTGACGAAGGTGGGATCCCAGAAGGACAACCGGACACCAGGTTACTGAACCTCCATCTGGCAATCAGCAGCCATCATATTCAACGGCCAAGTGAGATGTCTTCAATCATCCCTTGCTCCATTCAACCCGGTGGGAGAAGACTGGGAATCCTACATGGAGCAATTCCATACGTTCCTCGAAGCAAATGACTTGCTAAGTTTATCAGAACAAAGAAAGAGAGCACTATTCCTCACTCATTGTGGAGCCGCCGTTTTCAAAATGGCAAAAGCTTTAGCCTCACTGGCAGAACTAAGAACCATGACCAGGCTGACACTGCAGGCCATCCTGAAAGCACACTACACACCCCAAGCCTCGTCCCTGGTAAGACGGCATGTGTTCTACCGGAGGGATCAAAAGGAAGGAGAATCGATAAGTGAATTTGTAGTGACACTTTGCGAAATAGCCACCGTTTGCGAGTTCTCCAACCTGGATGAGGCTCTGAGGGATCGTTTGGTACTGGAGCTGAGGGCCTCACCTTACAGAGCCGATTACTCACCAAACCCAGAATTACATTCCAAGAGGCCATGGAAGAAGCGACTGCGACTGAAGTATCCCAGAAATCCGCAGCCTCAATGAAGAAAATGAATAAGGGGCTACAAAGTAAAGAAGAATCCTCTATACACTACGAGGATGTGGAGACAGAGTCAGAGGAAGAAGAGGGGTATGAAGTGCATCATCTCCCCTCGGAATGGAAAAGGACCCCAAGAAAAAGGAAGGAAAGAGTTCTGGTATGCAGGATGTGAAGGGAATCACCCAAGAACAGAGTGCAGGTTCAGAGATGCGATCTGCCAGCGTTGTGACTGAAAAGGGCACATCGCAAGAGCCTGCAGGGTATCTAAGCCAGTATCCCGAAGAAATAGGCAAACCAGCCCGCCACCACGAAACAGACAATTCCAAACAAGCAACAGGAAGCAACCGTTTGGAAGAAACCACAGAACTGAAGATCATGGGTCGGAAAGAGGTGAGACCCAACAGACGATAATCGTTGGGCACTCGAGCGTGGGAAAAATGAAGATGGTGGCGACCATTTACATCAAGGGAAGACCATGCAAGATGGAGGTCAACTCGGGGGTCTCACCTGTCTATGGTTTCCTGAGCAACCATCAAGCAAATAATCCCAAACCTCACTACCAGCGCACACAAACTGCAAAGGGTCACCCTGAAAGACTATCAGGGAAACCAAATTCCAGTGCTGGGCATCGGGAAATTCAACATAAGATTCAAGGATTTCCAAGGAAGATTGCCCCTCACCTTAGTGGACCGGGACAGACCTTGCCTATTGGGTCTGGAATGGTTTGAACTGTTGGAGCTGGCGGTGACTGGGATCAACCAAATCGAAGACAACGGCTAGGAAGAAAAACTGATGAAAGACTTTGCAGACATCTTCAACAGGAAATTGGGCAAGTACACGGGGACCCCAATATCATTTAACTTAGATCCCCAAGTTACCCCTGTGAGGATTAAACTGAGGAGGGTTCCTTTTGCTCTGCGGCCCAAGATTGATGAGCAGCTAGATAAACTTGTTGCCCAAGGGGTTTTGGAGCCAACGGACCATGCTAAGTGGGAAACATCAATAGTTACCCCCACGAAGCCAGATGGGTCAGTACACCTGTGTGGAGACTACAAGAGTACTCTGAACAAGGCGTTATAACAGAGCACTTACCCAGTGCCTGTCGTGCAACACCTTTTACACTCTCTGGGGCAAGGGAAGATTTTCGCGAAGCTCGATCTGGCCCAGGGATACCATCATCTACCTGTAGATGATGCCATAGCTGAGGCACAGACAATAGTCACACACAGGGGCGACATTCAAATGCAAATGATTGCAGTTTGGAGTAAGCGTAGCCCCGGGGTTGTTCCAAAGTCTCATGGAACGCCTCCTGCAGGGAATCGAAGGAGTCGTTCCCTATTTTGACGATGTGTTGATCTCAGCCAGCAATCAGAAACAACTGCAACAGCATCGAAGAGCAGTACTAACCAGATTTCAGGAGGTGGGTTGAAAGGTGAAAAGGGACAAGTGCCAACTGGCAGAAAGACAAGTGGAGTTTTTGGGATACCTAATCGATGGCTCAGGAATAAGACCCACCCCGGGAAAGTTAAAGGCAATCAGAGAGGCACCAACCCCCACCAATAAAACAAAACTACAGGCGTTTCTGGGGTTATTGAACTTTTACAATGTTTTCCTACTGCAGAAAGCCATGATTGCTGAGCCACTACACCAACTATTGGACAGGAGAACGGTCTGGATGTGGGGGAGGAAGGAGTCGAATGCATTTGAACATGTAAAAAAACTA
This sequence comes from Ptyas mucosa, assembly GCA_012654045.1. Classification (NCBI taxonomy): domain Eukaryota; kingdom Metazoa; phylum Chordata; class Lepidosauria; order Squamata; family Colubridae; genus Ptyas; species Ptyas mucosa. Next base: position 227,428 of record WNWU01013112.1, read on the forward strand.
TTAACTTCGGACAGTATACTATTGCAGTATAGCGGAACATTGCCATTAAGACTGATGTCAGCAAGTTAAGTTGCATTTTTTCATTGCTGCCATAATCAAAGAGGAAAAGGAAAAAAAAACCCGGAGTGAGCAGTACAGTTTGAAATTTAGTGTTTGGCATTTGAGATATTGTCCTTCTCCCCCTCCCCTAATAGATAGGGTTACCCAGGTGATGAAGGGAGGGGGACATTCCTGTGATCTGAAGTAGTGGGCAGAAGAGACTGACCTGGAAGATGGCCAATGGGCATTGAGATATTGAGAGGCAGAAGGGGAGGGGTTTGGTTTCGGAGAATCAGTTTTGGCTGCATATGAGTTTAGGTCGGATCGTAAATTCTTTAATAAATGAGAGATTCATCAAAGACTTTGTGTTTGAGAATGAAATTTATTTGAGATTACGCCGAAACCTGACAACTGACTTGCGACGCCTCCCCATTTGGCATTGGAGCCGTGCTAAGCCATTGCATGCCGAACAGCAGAGAGGCTCCCATCGCTTTCTACTTGTGAACACTATCCAAGCCCAAGCGGAACTACAGCCAGCTCGACAAGGAAGCCTTGGGCCACCGTGGCTGGCATCAAAAGATTTCATGAATACTCATATGGAATACAATTCGAATTAATGACAGACCACAAGCCACTCCTGGGGATCATCGCAGGAGACAGACTCACCCCCCCCCCCGAATACTATCACTGAGAATGCTGAGGTGGATGGAATTCCTTGCAGCCTACGACTACCAGCTAAAGTACAGACCGGGAAAGACCATTGACCACGCTGATGCACTCAGCAGATGTCCACTTCCGGAACCAATGGAAGACCCGGCACCATCTACCACTACTTTGTTAATAGAGACCATAGACAACACGTAAATCTCAGCGGCAGACATTGCAAGAGCAACGGCAAGAGATGGAACCTTGGCGCGGGTTTTGAAGTGGGTCTGGAAAGGATGGCCTGAGACGAACATAGACTCTGAATTCCAACCATTTAAGTCGGGACAAACAGAACTGTCAGGGTTGAGAGGGTGTTTGTTGTGGGGGGACAGAGTGATAATTCCGAAATCATTACAGAATGATATACTTGAATTATTACACAAGGGACACCCGGGAATAGTGAAGAAAGAGTATCCTGATTGGTTGTCAGACTCCAGGGGATGGGGGGTCTTAGCTAGCCTTTCTGGCTGATGTAATCTTCCCAGGTGCCATATCATGAGTTTCTGTCCTAGATGGGTCCCATTGTGTTAGTTTCTGTTGCTATTGTGTTGCAGATTATGGCCCATTAACAAAGGTGTGTGTGGGGGAGGCAGGAAGCTGCTTTGTCTTTAAAACATGTTTCTCCATTACTCATCCAGGGAAACATAATATTCTGCCTTTTTAATATTTCCTAAAATATTTCATTCCTTTAAGAAAGGGGTGGGTACTAACTTCCTACAATCCCTACTCTTTTTTTTCTCTGCAAAATGTGAGTTTTGAAACAAGTTCTTGGCAAAAAATTAAAATTGATCAGGTCAGGGAGCTTGATGGGTGCTTTTTATTGTTCTGATGCAAAGGGGAAGGCATTGATAGAGGCAACAGAAAAGTATTCCTTTTGTGGCCTCCAAAAGCTTTCAACCATGAAGGTCTAGCAGTCAGGGCAAAAATTCTGGTAGGAATTTTACAGTATCCAATTTCTATGCCAATTAATTTCAGATTTCAGATATTACTTTCTGTGAGCTTCCAGTCAGGTTTCAAGCAAGCACATGTCCCAAAATTTTTCACAGCCATGGTTTTACTTTAAATTATAGGCTGCCCATTTCCAAGGGTTGGTTACTGAACCTGCCCTAGCTCTTACTTTACTGCATCCAGGATTTGTGAGTCCAAGTTGAGGTTAGTCAGTGTGCAATCCAGTCTTTCTTTCTTTCTTTCTTTCCTTCCTTCCTTCCTTCCTTCCTTCCTTCCTTCCTTCCTTCCTTCCTTCCTTC
>WNWU01013112.1:229428-258524 GCA_012654045.1 Ptyas mucosa
TTCCTTCCTTCCTTCCTTCCTTCCTTCCTTCCTTCCTTCCTTCCTTCGTATTATTACACACAATGATCCCTGGGATTTCTACTCATGAGACCACCAGGGCAACATATCTTTCTTTACTGGGCAACTGGGCAGCATCACAGTCAGGACTTGGGTTTTGGATATCACTTTTCTGCTATCTCTCCAAGTGAGGGAATTGCCTGAGGGGGATTGTTCCCTTCCCCAAGGAATTAGCAGGGAGATATGACTCCTTGGGCTTTTAGTGCCACAGAGCAAAAATCAACCTAGGAGAAGCTTTGTGTGGAGGTAAGTGAAGGGAATAGTTTCAGTCTAATTCTGAATGGTGTGTCTCTCTGTGTGTGCATGTGTATGCAGCTACTTTTAAAATACAAGCAATACAGACATTCTTGACAAATTTCCCTCCCACCAGACAGAAATCTAAGGTGTACATAACTTGCTGTGGCAACCACTCCCAAATACAATTCTTACAATAAACTGATTACAATATAAATGAGACAAGAAAGAAAACCTTACAATGAATTTCCACCCTCCCCCATAGTCTTTCCAGCTGTCTTCTGGGGATTGAAAAGAGTCTTTTAGTCTTTACTTGTACATCTCTGGGTCTTTTCTTTCATGTCTGCCGGGTAGCATGCTTAATGGTAAGGCTGGTCAGTCAGGCTTGGGAAGGTCTGCTCCACTCTGGTTGCTGTGATGACTTTCAGTGGAGGCTGGATTCAAACCCAATTCCTGGCTCAAACAGATGGAAGGTCTCCTCTGGAGGCAGCATCTGTATCCATGTGCTCTGCTTCCACAGGTTGCAGAGTCCTTTGTGCAGGGCCAAAAGACATTAGAATAGGGTCCCCTCCCCCCTTTGTGGGTAATCTTCCCAGGAAAGGCATTGTAACAGGATTAGAAATGGGGGGGGGGTAGATAGCTTGCAGGCAGATTTTGAAAAGAAACAACACAACAGTATTGCAGTTACTAAACAGATAATGCAGTTTCAACAAAATGGAGACACAACAGATGAGAAAAAAAAACTAGATTCACAAGTTCAGGAAAGAGATGAACAGGTAAAACCATTTAAACACATACAGTAAATGCAAGACTGAATTTTTTTCTTGTAAACGAACTTAAAACATTTCCTCATGGGACTTCCGGCGGCTCCGCGAGCTTGGACGGCGCCTTAATTAGCGCACCCGCTCCGCAGTACTGTAAAAAACCCCGTGCAGCAATCCAACGCTGCCGGGAGGTTTGAAAACTTCTCCCTGGGCAAAAGGGAGAAGTGAAGAGCCAGCTGGTGGGGGTAGAACTCGCCAAAGCCCCCCAGAAGGATTTCTGTGGGAGTGAAAGGCTCGAGTTCCCCAGAAGCCAGCCAAGCACTCCAGACCGGGAACGTCTCTGTTTACTACAGAGCCACAAGCTGTGACCGCTTCTGCAGGACTTTTTCCAGTAACAACAACTTTTACAACAATTGCAGATGGGATTAGCCAGGAGGACTTAAATTTGCAAGTATTCAACTTAACTTCATTTTAATTGTGGATTGCCTCCTTCGGAAGTTTCAATTTAAAAGGAAACAAAATGGCGATTGAGGCTTAAGTGGGTGTGAAAAGTGAAAGTTATTTGAGCACCGGAAGAGCCTCTTTGACTGCTTTGAGATTTTAAGGCTAAAGAACAGCTAGAAGGAGGATTTTTCTTTAAAGACTGTTTATTGGAATTTGAGAATAAGATTTGAACTATTTGGCTGCTATTTAATTAAAGTTAAAATTTAAACAAAAACCAAGGAAGAAGGAAAGAAAGAAGGGAAACAAGTAGAAGAGGGAGGAGAGAAACAGCAAACTCCCCTTAAAGTGGCTACAAAAATTCCCCCTGTTAAAACAGTTTCAACAAAAGGCACATCTAGTGCTGGAAGTTCTCCTGCTCATGTACCTAAAATGCAGGAGGCACAGACACAGCCTTTAACAATTGAAATGATTCAGCAGGTTGTTCAAGGAGCATTAACTGCCACAGAGAACAAACTCACAGCTGTGATAGATAATAGAATAAAAACGGTGACAGAAGAACTGGCAGCACGTAATGTTGACATCAGGGAAGATATACTTTTTGCATTTAAGGGGCTAGCTGCTCAAGTAGAAAATCTTGATTGTAAAATTGAAGATGTTAAGGAAGTTACTGAGGTTTTGAGCAGCAAGCTTGATTTGGCCCAGCAAAGAATAGAACGGTCAGAAATGGATGTAACTCTTCTTCAATACAGAGAAATGGAGTATGCAGTGAGAATTAGAGGGGTGAAGGAAGACAAACAAGAAAACTTGAGGGAGAAGCTGGGAGAAGCGCTGGCACAGCTGTTGGAGATACCAAAGGGCGACGTGAACTGGCAGATCGACAAGATTTTCAGAGTTAACTCATGGGTGGCCAGGCAGAAAAAATTACCTAGAGATATAGTAATATATTTTACTACAAGAAATGTGCGTAATGATGTTTTGCAAGCAACCTACAAAAAAAAGTTAGAAGTGCAAGGACAAGAAGTGATGACAATGAAAGAAATTCCCCCCAAAAGGTTAAGAGCTAGAAGAGAATATTCCTTCCTGGTGGAGGAGTTGAAAAATCGTCAGCTACAATACAGATGGGATGTTCCAGCCGGCTTGGTGGTGAATTTTTCCGGAGAAAGATACAGGCTTAATACGATTGCTAAAGCAAAAACTTCTACATGAATGTTTTAAAGGCTGGAAGACCAAAATCTCCTGAAATCAAAAATAAACAGTTGAAGAGAGACCACAGGAAGAAGTTTTAACTATTGTTCAGGGGGGAATGTCATCAAGTCAAGAAGATCTTCTTCAAGTTTTGGTTGATGTGAGCGAGGAATTACCTAGGGAGCAAAGAATGACTAGAGCGGCCACAGCTAAACGTAAAGAGGAGCTGAAAACTCAACAACTTCAGTTGGCAACTCTTCAACCTACTAAAATGGAAGTAGTGGGAGGAGCAAGACCGAAAAGTCGGTTAGAGCTGGAAAACCAGCAAATGCTCAAATGGCTTCAATGATTTAAGGATGGGAACTAGGTTCCTAACCTGGAATGTGAATGGTTTGAATTCTCCACAGAAAAGAAGAATTTTTTTTACATATCTTAAGCGATTCAAAAATGACATAATATGTTTACAAGAGACTCATATAAGAAAACAAGATCAAAAATATTTAATAAATGCAAGATTGGGCGCTCATTATGTTGCAGCTGCATTTGATAAAAAAAATGGTACAGTAATCTACCTGAAGAAGGACTTAATTGGGAAGTTAATTGAAGCAGATGAATTAGGTAGATTTCTAGCAATCGAAGTTTTGCTTAAAGGTGCAAAAAACATTAATAGTTGGCGTTTATGTGCCCAATCAGCAACAGGAGACTTTTTATAGATTTCTACATTCAAAAATGACTATTTGGGAGTATAAATTGTGTATTATGCTTGGTGACTGGAACGGAGTTATAGATGCGAAAAAAGACAAGTTAGGACCGAAACAAAGTCCTTCCACAAGAGCTAAATTACCAAGATCTTTTTTTGAGATGGCGGAGGAGTGGGAGCTGAAAGATATCTGGCAAGAGAGAAATCCAACAGATAAAGTTTTTACCTTCTTCTCTGACAGACATCAGTCCTTTTTGAGGATTGATTTTATTTTAATAACCAATGATCTTTTCCCTAGGGTGAAGACTACCAGGATTTTTCCAAGAACATTGACAGATCATAGCCCAGTTTGGGTTGAAATAGAGTACGGTCAGGGACCGAAGAGGTCCTGGAGATTAAATGAAAATTTATTTAAATATGATGAAAATATTAATGAGTGTAAGAAATATTTGAAAGAGTATTTTGACATGAATATGCATAAGGGTACCCCAATGGAGATGGTCTGGGATGCAAGTAAAGCTTATATGTGGGGTGTTTTAATATATTTAAATAATAAACTTAGAAAAAACAAGGGGAAAAAAGAAGGGTGTTTGAAGAAGAATTAAAAGGGAAAGAACAACTTTTGTTAAAAAACCCAAGGGATAAGAAAATTAAAGAGGTTATTAATTTGCTGAAAGAACAATTTAAAATGTTGATAGCAGACCAAACAGCAACCAATCTACAGTATGCTAAGTATAACACATTTTGTAATGCTAACAAACCCGGAAGATGGTTGGCTTACATACTTAGAAAGAGAAAAACTCAAAGAACAATTGAAAAAATAAAATACAAAGGTAAAGAGGTCTTTCAGCAAGAATTGAATAAAAAGTCTTTTTTAGAATATTATTCAGGGCTATACAAGGCAGATAATATTCAGGATGTGGATATAGATAGATATCTTTTGAAACAGAATATTACTTTAGTTTTGCAAGAACAAAGGGATACTTTAACTGAACTAATAACAACAGCAGAAATTATGTCTGCGCTTAAAGAATTAAAAATGGGTAAAGCTCCAGGAACGGATGGCCTGATGGCGGTTTATTATAAAAATTTGCATGAAGAGATGGTTGAACCAATGAAAGAATTATTTAATAAAATACAACAGGGAGGAGAGGTTCCACCCTCTTGGAGAACAGCTTTTATATCTTTAATACCAAAGGAGGGCCAGGATCATACAAATCCGAAAAATTATAGGCCCATATCATTGTTAAATATTGATTATAAGATTTTTGCTAAGGTATTGGCAAATAGATTAATGAAAATAATGCAACAAATGATACATCATGATCAAACAGGTTTCATAAGTGGCAGACAGATGAAAAGTAATGTAAGACATATTGTTAATGTATTAGAATATTTGGGAAGGAACAACCAGGTCCCTGCGGGGATAATATTTTTAGATGCTGAAAAAGCTTTTGACCGATTGAGTTGGTTGTTTTTATTAAAATTAATGGAAAGAATGAAGTTTGGTGATAATTTTATACAATCAATAAGGGCAATATACCAGAAACAAACAGCACAAATAATAGTTAATGGAGGCTTGACTGATAATTTTTTAATAGAAAAAGGTACCCGGCAAGGATGCCCTTTGTCTCCACTTTTATTTATTTTATCACTGGAAGTATTGCTGAATAATATACGAGATTCGGAAGGAATAAAAGGAATGCAAATCCGACAACATGAATATAAGCTACGTGCATTCACGGATGACCTGGTTGTTACCTTAACCCAACCATTACAATCTGTTAAAGTATTAATGGACACAATTAAAGACTATGGACTAATATCTGGTTTTAAAATAAATGCAGCCAAAACAAAGATAATAGCCAAAAATATGACTGTTAGACAAAAACAAGAAATGGAGACTGAAACAGGATTTGAAGTAGTTAAAAAGGTCAAATATCTAGGAATAAATATCCTGACAACGAATTCGAAATTATATCATCATAATTATGAACCATTGTGGCAAAAAATGCAATCAGAAATTCAAAATTGGAGAAAGTTGCAATTATCATTGTTAGGAAGGATAGCTGCCATAAAAATGAATCTGTTACCAAGGTTTTTGTTCCTCTTTCAAACAATTCCAATACTTAAAACAGATAAAAACTTGAAAGAATGGCAAAAAGGTTTAAATGCTTTCGTATGGATAGGGAAAAAACCCTGAGTTAAACAAAAAATAATGTAGGATTCTCGAGAAAGAGGAGGACTCAGACTGCCCAATTTGGAGCTCTACTATGAGGCAGCTGTTTTATCTTTAGTTAGTGATTGGTTGAATGCAACTGAAGACAGGATATTAAATGTTGAAGGGTATGGCTTGGTATTTGGCTGGCACGCATATTTAGTCTATGATAAAAAGGTGGATGTTATCTTTAAAAGTCATATATTGAGAAGTTCTTTGCTATGTGTCTGGAAGAAATATAATTATAAGCTAAATGAGAAAATACCAATATGGACAATGCCCAGACACACGATTGAAAATATTAATATAGAACAAAAACAAGATGGAGTTATATATGAGCAACTTTTGGATAAGGAAGGGACTGATTATCAATTAAAAACTATTCAACAATTAAAAGAAGAAAGAATAATAAAAACCTGGTTTCAATATGGCCAGCTACAAGCCAGATGGAAAGAGGACCAAAAAAAGGGTATTTTGCAGCATGAAGATTACTTAATCAAAGAGATAAGAGATCAAAGCCAAATGCATATAAAAAGATTATATAATGTATTACTGGAAATAGATTCTGAGACAGAGTTAGTTAAAGATTGTATGATAAAGTGGGCTCAAAATGTAGGGGAAGTAATAACGTTAGATACATGGGAAACTATATGGGTGAGAAATGTAAAATTTACACAAGCTCAAAATTTAAGAGAAAATTTTTATAAAATGTTTTACAGATGGCATTTGGATCCCCAAAAATTAGCTTGTATGTATCCAAATCTCCAACCTAAGTGTTGGAGATGTGAGAGTAAGGATGCCACGTATTATCATAATTGGTGGACCTGTCCAAAAATTAAGGCGTTTTGGGTAAAAATTTGGTGGGTAATACAAAATATATTCAAGAAAAAGATTAAATTTACGCCAGTTTTTTTTGCTGGGAATAATAACAGATTGTACTGGTACAGAAATGAAGTTGATTTTAAATTTAATAACAGCTGCAAGACTACTGGTGGCACAATACTGGAAGAAGGAAGACGTACCTACAGTTCAAGAATGGACAATAAAAGTAGTGCATTTGGCAGAGATGGCAAAAATTTCTGTATATCTTAAGGATCAAACAAATGAAAGATATATAAAGGAGTGGAAAAGATGGAAAGATTATATACAAAGCAAATATCGGACTAAGAAATTTCAATTAGCATATGAATGATATAGTATGTGTAGTTTTTTTTTTAATTAAAAAAGTTTTAAAAGTTTTACATACATTTTCTCCCCCCTCCCCAACCATCCCCCCGACTTCCCAGAGCAAATACAAGATAAAATACAGCTCAAATTCTCTAAATTAAACTCCATTTCACACTTATCATAATCATAATCATTAAACAAATAGATAAAAGGAAAGCAAGTCTTCTTTCTTCTTATTCCATCTAATTCAACAAAATTAATATCCATTTATAATTACAGCAGTTAATAAAACAATTAAGTATTACCTAATCAAACCTATCATTACTCAATTTAGCTAATTGTACTTAACAAATTATTAGGTCTATACAATTTAACAAAATATTTTATAACTTCTTTCATTTAAAACAAAAAACAAGAACAACAACAACAAAAAGAAACCCTCATTCAAAAACCCCAAATTTAAAATAAAATACTATATAAACTCTTCCGTCCTCCACCTTTAAACCATCAAGGTCCAATTATAATTAAAACACTTAATAAATAATAATAATAATAATAATTTTTTAAATTAATAATCAAACCTCTTTTTAATTTATCAATACATATTAACAAATCAACTAAGAACATCATTTAATAACTATATCAAACATTTAAATTCTTCATACTAGATTAAACCAGTTGCTAATCTTCTTGTCTTCACATCTTCCAACAGCATATAAAATATCTTCATTTGCGTCTACCCACCTAAATAAAAATTGCTTCTTTATATAAAAAAAAAACCCGAGTGACTTTATAATTATATTTGAAATGGTATCCATCAAATCCAGTCAAAAATTAGATTAATAAATTCATCAGATGTATTAGGGAAACCACCAGATCAGCTGCAATTGCCCTAGGTCCATAGTCCTTTTGCCTTATATTTATTACCATCAAACAGGAAACTCCAATTTGCTATATTCAATAAGACTTCTGTGATTGCAATTAAGTCCAAATTTATTAAGTCCTTAATAAAATATTCCAAATCATTCAAGTCAGGGCATATTTCACAGCCCAATACACCAGCATTGCTGTGATCTGTTTATTCCTCTGGTATGTGTAGTTTTTGACAGCATTGATAGTGTATTTGTGTTTTTTTTAATAATTTTTTTCTTATTTTTCTTGATAGGAGTTAAAGGTCAAGATTAATAATATTTTTTATATTGTTAGCTAATTTTAGCACTAAGTTTGTAAATGTTATACTCTGAGCTAATCCTGGGAAGCCAAGGGAGGGAAGGGGGTGGGCAGGGTTTAGATTAGAGGAGGTGGAGGGTAGGGTTTAGGTTAGAGGGGGGGTTAGGGAGAGGGGTGGGTGTGGGAGAAAATGTTTTGTATAATTTGTAAAACTTTTCAATAAAAAAAAAACATTTCCTCATAAACTTGAGTTGTTACTTTAAGATACAGAGAGGGAAGGAGAAAAAAATTAGAAATAAAATGAAAAGTTCTCTTTACTCTGTTCTTGTTGGCCAGACAAACACAAGGCAAAGGCTCTTTCTCTCTCTCTCTCTCTCTCCCATTTTTCATTGCTTCAGCACCCTTTTTTTCTCTCCCTCTAACAATTTCAAATTCTTGTCTCTAGAGATACATTTTACCATTACAATTACCTCGAGGGCTCACAAAGACTTAGACATACACACATAAAAACAAGGAGGACAAAGAGATGAAAACAGAACTCTGAGATTTACACACACACTGATCATTCCCGCCATAAATCTCAATTAAATTAGGGAAGGCACAAATCTTAAACATACATACCACGTGGTTGCATAGAAGACAGAGAAAAAGACAAACAAGTAAAACAAACAAACAAAAACCCCAACATTCCTATCTATACATTTCCCTTTTCTTTTAAGTATCTTTTTTTAGCCAAATTTGTCTCCCGGTGTTATCTTTTAGCCTAACCCATTTCTACACTTTACTTTACTTTTATTTGATTTATATACCGCCCTACTCCCGAAGGACTCAGGGCGGTGAACAGCCAACAATAAAATACATAACATACAAAATTTAAAAGCCGAAATAAAACCGAATTAAATATTCTGGCCCAGACAGATTACAACCCCAGTCAATTTAAAACAAAATTAAACTTAAAATATTAAAATATTAAAAATATTAAGATATTAAAATTTTAAAAGAGGGAGAAAATTATGTCAGGCCCGCCTGGTGAAATAAAAAGGTCTTAAGAGCGCGGCGGAAGGTGCGCAGATCTGGGATCCTCCGTATCTCCGGGGGGAGCTCGTTCCAGATAGTAGGTGCCCCCACAAAGAAGGCTCTCCCCCTGGGGGCCACCAGTTGACATTGTTTGGCTGACGGCACCCGGAGGAGCCCCTCTCTATGGGAGCGTACCGGTCGGTGGGAAGCTATTGATGGTAGTAGGTGGTCCCGCAAGTAACCGGGTCCTAAGCCATGGTACACAATTTCCTTTCCTTTAGCTCATGCCAGGTAATACTGGTGTCTGCCTGGTGTCCCAGGCAAGGGATTTTCCACTGCCCTCGAGCTACAGCTCCCCATGATCCTTGTAATGTAAGGCTCACTTTGGCTTAGCTGGGCTATCCTCCTTTGTTTTTCAGAAAAAAAGATTCTGAGAAGGACACAGATTTCCTTTTGTGAAATCTGTCTGGGTTTTTTGAATCCAAAAAGGGGATCCAGGAGGACCTCACTGCCCCTACAGTTAGTACCAGTACCTCCCCGTGCACACGCACCTCGGGCTGCTTTCCTTTTCTACTTTTAATATCCCTTTCACTTTCACTTGGTGTTCGCTCGGTTTCCGTTCCTTTTAAACATGAAGTCCCACATTCGGCGACCCCCCCCCCTTTCTCTATCCTACCGGTCATGGCTCGGTGGAGCTAGTGGTAGGCAGAGGTGCGGCTAGAGGTCACTCAAAGAGGTGAAATCAGACTGTTTTCCAGATGGAATCCCACACACATACTTCCTCCTTTCCTAACAGAAGGTCCTGTGCTCTGGCAAAACCCCCATGGTCTCCAGACTGTTAGTCTTTCTGCGGTTAGGAAATGCACAGAGGAAGCAAGATCCAGCTGTGATTGGGAGAAGGGCCTTCACTCACACACATGCAGGCATACACACATTTCCCATGCTTATCCATGCTTAAAAATTAAAATTTAGAGGTACTCACCTTCTTTCCAAACAGCCTTTGAGCTCAACACTCAAAACCCCTTTAAAACCTAGTTCCAAATGGCCAAGGTCCAGGAAAATATACCCACAGACTCAATGGGTCTGCTGCTAGCAAGGGAGGCTTACCTGGGCCAGGTCCATTGGTTAGGTTAGCTTGGAGTCCAATCTGGGGTGCCAAATTGTTGGAAGAAATATCCTTCTGGGTTCAGCTCCAAGTGGGGAAAAAGACACTGGAAACATGGAGACTGCTTGGAAAGATGGTTTAATAATGGACAGGATCACATGGTTTGAGTACCTGAACAGAAAAGGAGGCGAGATACAGTGAGTCCCTGGGTTTTATGCTTTCTCGGACTTTGAACTTCCTGGGGCCCAGAAAGAGTATCCTGATTGGTTGTCAAACTCCCAGGGGGTGAGGGTCTTAGCTAGCCTTGCTGGCTGATGGAATCTTCCCAGGTGCCATGTGATGAGTTTCTGTCCTAGATAGATCCCATTGTGTTAGTTTCTGTTGCTATTGTGTTGCAGATTATGGCCCATTTTGTTGACGTTCATCATGTCTTCTGTGTAATAAGGACCACAGGTGTTCTTGTACACTAGATCATCAATCATGGTCATCAGTTTGGCCACCTGAGCCTCTCGTTCTGACCCTTTAGCCTCGTTGTTGAAAGCCAGGCACCTGTTCCCACATTCAGCAATATATTTCTTCATATTTTCAACTTTGGAATACATAAACTTTTGTAGAGATTGACCTTCCAGGTAATCTTTGTGGGTGCACAAGAGGATCGTGTAATCCTTGGCTTTCAGGCCAAAAACCTCTTTGATCTGCTGAACCACATTCGTCTCCTGATGGAAGGAACAGAAAGGATGCATCACGTGCAGAATGACGTGGGGACCCGGGAAGCAAAATTTCATGCAGTTGCTCACTTCTGCAGCAATATCCTTGTCTGGACGATGGGAAGAGGAAAAATCAGGCGTATCAACAACCACAACCTTCCTGCCCTTCAGCTGCACTTCCCCCTTTTGGCATACTTCTGTTACTGACTGACATGACGGCCCAGACTGAAAGACTTCCCTTCCCAGGATTGTGTTTCCCGTCGCACTTTTCCCACTTCTGCGTTCACCCACCAGGATAATCCTCCGTTCAGGCCCTACAACCCAAAGGGGAGAGGAGAGAAAAAGGAGATTGGTCAGTAGTGTAAAGCCTGTCCCTCCACCCAGGACAGATGCTCCCACCCCCTCCACCCACCCACCCACCCCCAGGGACCAAGACTTTACCTGGGATGCTTCCAGCCATTTCCAGACCAGTTGCACAGCACAAAACCTGGGATTTCTGGGTGAAAAGAGAAACAGAGTCAGCCAAAGGAGAGGCTGCCTTGCAGGGAGGTTGCACAAACTCTCTTCCTCCAGAAGACACAGGGAGGAATTGGAGCGGGGGTAAAAATTAGCCACCCCCTTCTCACTGCCTTTGATGCAGACCCATCTGATCCTCCCCTCCCCCACTACCCCCCTTTTTATGCAGCCCTTCAATTCTTGGGACCCTGCACTTTGGGGGTTTCAGGAATGGGGGGGGGTTGATGTCCAAAGTGGCTGTCAGTTCCCCACAGCCAACTCCGTGCTCGAAGAGATCCTGTTCTCTGGGGCTTTAGTTGCTCCGGTCGCAGCTCCACATTGTCTCCAAGGGTCCCCTCAGATCCTCTTACTCTAGGTTACCCCCTCCCCTCCCCCGCCCATCACTCGGGAACCCCCCCTGCCCCATGGCTCTCCTCCCTGAGTGAGGAGTGGGGAACTTTGGGGGTCCAACCCCTGCTCAAGCAGGAGACCTATGTCATTTCAGACAAGTGGCTGCCCAGTCTTTTCTTAAAAATCTCCAGAGATGGAGCACCCAAAACTAATAACAGGCTATTATAATTTTCCTCCTCCTCCTCCTCTTCCTCCTCCACCTCCTCCTCCTCCTTCTCCTCCTCCTCCAGTTACCTCTGCAGGCCTTCCCATAGGACAGATGCAAGTGATCGCCTTGCTCCATTGACCAAGTCCTACTTGAGTCACAGCTGCACATCGGAATTGGTACTGAAGATTTAGGTGGACATCTTCCAGGGTGAATTGATCCTTAGGGCCTTCAGTATTGAAACTTTTCCAATTATCTCCTGCAATCCGATATTCCACCTGGTACCTGGAGACCGAAGCCTTCCCGATGGCTGCCGGATCAATACTGACCTGGAAACTATTTGGGTGCAATTGCTCAACCTTAGGAGGGGGAGGTCTTCTAAGAGCAGCTTCCAGCTCCTGACGTTCCTTGAGGACCTCCATGGTCAAGGTTAAATTTTTGGTTTCCAGCATCTTTAATGAGTCAAAGAAATCCTTCATGCTCTCAGTGCTCATTTCCCAGAACATTTCAGCAGCAGCATTAGGGTTTCCTCCGTATTCTCGGGGAGCAAAGAGGGCTGAATGGTTGAATCTGAAGTGCAGTGGGGTTCCTGACTCGTCCTGAGCACACGGCAGGTCAGCCTCCTTGAGGGCCTCCAGGACAGGTGGGGTCCCCCTATCCGCAAAGGTGATCAGGAGTTGGATGTTATCCTTCACGTCTTTTCCCAACATGGAGAGCATGGAATCAAAGACACATTTCTGGGTGTGAGTTGAATGGGCAAGGAAGGCCTGGGCCACCAAACAGATGGCATCCACGTGGTCAATGCCCCCTGGGGTGGAGAAGAACTCCAGGAGCTGCTTCTCCATCAATTTCTTTTGCTCTGCATTTCTTCTGCCTCCAAATCTTGGAGTGTCAATGATTGTGAGAGAATAGGGAATTTGGAAACCCTTCTGATGGTTCACCACATAGGCTGTAACTTCAGATGTCCTGCTTCCAACTTCAATTCTTTGGGTGATTTCATGAATGAGTTTGAATCTGAAGTTATCTTCCCACTGGACACCCAGAATATAATTGATTATCCCGTTGATCAGAGTGGTTTTCCCACACCCTGTTGCTCCCATCACCAGGATCACTTTGTTGGGCACTTCCGGGTTCTCCTTTCCAAGCTGGTACATGAGACAGGAGCTGGAGGCATCTGAGGGGACTTTCTTCAGAGGAAGGGCGAACACTAATGGCTGGCTGTCCTCCACCAGGGAGCTTTCCTGAAGGAACTGTCGGGTTACATTATCTGTATATTCTTCCTCCAGTGATGTGGAGACCTCCAACTCCTCGCTGGGGACACCTAGGGCTCCATTATCACACATGGCCGACACCCGTATTACATACGCCGTCTGGGGCTTCAGATCTTCAATGGAATAAACCTCTGTTTTTCTTCCAGTCCTTTTTTCAGTCCACTGGACACTTCCGACTCCAGCCTCCACCATTCTGTACTCCACCTTGTACTCCCTGACCACAACTCCTGAGGCAATGATGCTGGGACTCATCCAGGCCACGGAGATGACAGAAGATGCTGCAGTGACCATTCTTAATTTCTCAGGAGGGCTGGTGGGAAGGGTCTTTATGGGTGGGCTCAGGTCACCGGATTTACTAAATCCAAGCTTGCAACAAGCAGAATACTGGAACTGGTACTCTGTGTTTGGAGGCAGATCTTTCAGCAGGAACATCTCCCCAGCATCCTCTGTCCTCATGATCTTCCACTTTTCTTCCCCTGCAACCTTGTACTCTACCAGATAGTTGGAGATTGTACCCCTCCCATATTCAGCTGGTTGAAACTTCAGTTGAATGCTATCATGTCTCAGTGCACTGATCAGGAAAGGGAGAGGTTTTGAGGGCAACTCAAAGTTCTTGCTGACCAGCTCTCCATCTTCAAAAAGGTATATTGAGGTTCCTGGGGTCGCCATATCTGGGAGAGAGGCCACGACAAAGCAGATCTCCTCATTGGATTGATTGATACTGAAAAAGTCTCTGATGGATTTTGCAGCTTGGCGAGCATTGCGGGTCCATTCCTTGTCCTCAAACCAGGCCAGGCCTTTCTTCAGCCAAGGAGTGGACCTTGTTGACTTAAGTGATTCTGACAAGAATTGCTCTTGAAGCCAGTCCTGAAAGCTCAACAGAAATGGCTCCTCTTCAGATAAAGAGGTGAATGTAAAGGAGAGCACATATTCATTCTGGGGGTCAAGAATTATTTCTTCCAGCTTGTTCTGACATGAGATCACTTGTATATTATTTAGAATAGTCAGATAAGATTTTACAAAGTTAATTTCTCTTTTCTTGATATCCAGAAATTCACGGAGTCTTTGGCTGTTGAAGGGCGACTGGTTGACAGACATCAAGAGGTCCACCAAGGTCCCTTCCTCCTGCCCTCCTCCCCGGATGGAAGGCAAGATTCTGGCCAACTGTTTCTGGAAAGTCTGCCTGTGTTGCCTGCACAGATGCTTGAAATGTTGGATCTTCCTCTTGATCTCAGGGAAAGTCTCAGCAATGGGATTGTTGGCTAGATCATTGTTTTGCATCCGGATTTCATTCAGCTCCTCCACTATCTTTTCAGCATCAAAGATCCATGCTACATTGATCTCACGGACCATCTTAGCTGCTCTGGTGTCCAGCTTGCTCAGTGGGTAGAGCCAGATCCTCATAGGCACAGCTTTCTCCCCATGTTCCCCTAACAATTTTGGGAGAGTTTCATAAACTTTCATGGCATCTTGGAAGGTCACTGGGTTTTTGTCCAAAGAAAAATCTCCGTGGAACTTGCAGCTGAACTTCAGAACATTCTCTTTCTCCTCCTCATTTAGTGTCATATCTGCTTGTCCTGTGATAGATATTTCCTTCTTGATTGTTACATGGAAATTTCCTTCTATATTTTTTACCATCTCCATTGAAGAAACTTCTCGGTCAAAGACAAAGAAAGCCTGGGCTCCATAGAGGATGGCGGTGACTACGTGGGTGGCTGTGCCATGCTCAAAGACTGCTGGGTGAGAGACATTCTGGATTCCTAGATGGCTCATTGTCAGCTGTTCATACCTGGTGGTGGTTTTATACTGAATGGTGACTCTGGCCTGTTGTTTGGACTTCTTGGTATCATGAAGATATTCTGCTGATCCTCTCACATCAATCAGCCCTCCGAGGAAACTGGCCTTAATGGATCCTGAGATATCCAGGGCGGAGGCCTTGTCATCTATGCTGTCGGATGCAATGATTTCAGTTGCTGTCTTGGGCTGAGGCTTGATGGTCAGGTCCTTCTGAAGAGAGCTGTAGTCCCAAAGGGTGACTCCTGCATGGGTCAGAAGAAAACAGGTTCATGAATTGAACACAGTCTTCCAAAACACCTGCAGTTGGATAGAGAAGCTCCAGAGAGATGGGGCAATAGAGGCATCTTCCCCCAGAGGGTTCTGTCATTTGTTCTTTTCCAATCATCACCAGAGAAACCTCCTACCAGTTTTGTAAAATACTGCAAAACTCTGAAGGCTTTTGACTGAGTAGAGAGGAATGAGAATTGCTATGCATCTATTGATTTCAAGGAAGATCTCCATCTCTCTGGGGAAACCATATTTTCATGAAGTGTTCAAAATCGCCTGCATCACAGTTTCAGAATTAATTCTATCCTTGAATTCACCATTTTGGGGGACCCTAGACTTCTTTTATTAGTCTTTTTCCAAACCATTTCAGTGACTTTGCTTCTGGGGAGGAAACCCACCCTCTGTTTGGTAAACAGTACCAGTGCTGCTACATCTGTGGCCAAGTGTTGGATAGGAGGTCCTACTTAGCTAGCTGCTACTAACGGGCCGTGTACCCAGGAGCTCAACTCTGTCCCTGGGCTTAGCCTGCGCATTGATGGCAGTGCCTGTCTCCCTCCCTCCCTCCCTCCCTCCCTCCCTCCCTCCCTCCTTCTAGAGACCCATCAGCCTCTCCTCCAGCTCCTACCTGGGATGAGTGCATCCTTGCGGCAGTCGTACAACGTCCCCAGCTGGAAAGGGCGGCCCAGGGCTGCTATCTCTACGGTGTCCTCTTCCTGGGCCATGCTTGGCTCCTACAGTTGCTGACACTTCTGCTGCCCTACAAAAGAGGAGAAACAACTGGAGGAAGCAAATACTGACGGTTGACTTTGTGAGGGGATGCAGGATGTGGGCACAAGCCACATTCCCCCCACTGATGGTGGTCCACATTCTGGGTTATGTGGACAAGAAAATAATCTAGGAAACAGTCGGTCCACTAAAGAGAGAAGACAGCAAGGAAATAACAGGCAGCAGAGAGAAAGCAGAGCTGCTTAACTCGTTCTTTGCATCGGTCTTCACGCAAAAAGAAACTATAGCCCAACCTACCAGAAACATAACTGTAAAGGAGAGACTAGAAATAAAAGTTAAAATAAGCAAAAAAAAAAAATAGTAAGAGAACACCTGTCTGATCTTGATGAATACCAATCACCCGGACCTGACGGATTACATCCCAGAGTTCTGCAGGAGCTGGCAGATGCCATCTCAGAACCATTGTACCACATCTTTTAAAAATCCTGGAACACAGAGAACTACCAGAGGACTGGAAAAGAGCTGACGTGGTTCCCATCTTCAAAAAAGGGGAAGAACTGACCCAGGAAACTACAGATCAATCAGCCTAACATCAATACCTGGGAAGATCCTTGAAAAGGTAATAAAAAAACAGATCTGCCAACATCTAGAAACGAGTGAAATAATAACTAGAAGACACCACAGGTGTGTTAAAAACAGATCATGCCAAACCAATCTTATTTCATTCTTCAACATAATGACTAAATAAGTAGACCAGTGAAATACTGTGAACATAATATACTTAGACTTCAGGAAGGCATTCGACAAAGTAAACCACAACTTACTTCTTGGTAAACTAGAAAAAAGTGGGATAGATAGCATCACCACCAGATGGATTTGCAATTGGCTGACAAACCGTACTCAACGAGTAGTTCTTAATGAATTTAAGTCTACATGGAGGGAATTAAGCAGTGGGGTACCAAAAGGTTCCGTCTTAGGCCCAGGACTCTTCAATATCTTGATAAATGACTTAGATGAGGGAATAAAAGGGGAACATATCAAATTTGCAGATGATGCTAAATGGGCAAGAGTAGCCAACAACTAGAAGATAGGCTCAAGATCCAGATGGATCTTGACAGACTTGAACACTGGGCCCTATGTAACAAAATGAAATCCTGTTAATGTAGAGAAGTCAAGTCTTACACTTAGGCAAGAAAAACCAAAAGTACACATACAGACTGAGTGAAACCAGGCTTAATAGCAGTTAATTGTGAGAGGGATCTTGGAGTCTTGGTGGACAACCAATTAAATGTGAGCCAAAAGTGTGCAGCGGCAGCCAAAAAAGCCAACGCAATCCTAAATTCCATGAACAGAGGGGTACAATCAAGATCAAGGGAGGTTCTAATAGCACTCTATGAAGCCTTAGTAAGACCACACCCAGAATACTTCATCCAGTTTTGGTCACCACACTATAAAAAAGATGTTGAGACTCTAGAAAGAGAAGAGCAACAAGGATGATTAGGGGACTGGAGGCAAAAACATACAATGAGCCATTGCAAGTACTCGGCAGGCTGGTCTAGTGAAGAGAAGGACCAGGGGAGACATGATCGCAGTGCTCCAACATTAGAGGGGATGCCATAGAGATGAAGGAGTCAACCTTTCGGATGGAAACTGATCAAGGGGAGACCTAGAAATAAGGAGAAATTTTCTCACAGTGAGAACAATTGACCAACGGAACAGAAGTGGCCTTCAGAAGTTGTGAGAGCTTCATCACTGGAGGCTTTCAAGAAGAGACTGGACTGCCCTCTGTCAGAAACGGTGCAGGGTCTTCTGCTTGGGTGTGGGGGTTGGACTAGACGACCTGCCAGGTCCCTTCCAACTCTGTTATTCTATTCTGCTTTTTTGTAAGGAGAAGCCGTGGCGAGTTAGTCTTTGCCAGGAACAATTGTTCGCTTTGGCTTACACTCCCCCGGCTTCGACTCTTGGCTTTTGCCTTGCCTCCCTGGGAAGATTGTTCTCTGCCTTTAGTCTTGGACCTGGCCCTTCTCTTGTGGGAAGTCCGCTTTCAGACTCTGCTTTGCTGGGCCCTTGGAACTGCTTCTTGCCTAAGACCTTGTCTTGCCCCGAGGACCCCCCTTGCCTTGTGTCTGGACTCTGCCTTGTGGACTGGACTTGGAACCCTGGTCCTTGCCCTGTGAGTGGCCTCCTCCTCTGCGGGCGTTCTTCCTACTATAGAGGCTGTTGTTTGGGAGATGGAGGGTGGCTGCCATCAGGGTAGTGTGGAGATGGAGCCCTACCGGTCATCCGAGGGCCGTTGGCTGGACATAAAGGTCTCTCTAGACCTCTGCCTTGCTTTGAATCCCTGAGTCACAATGGACGCCCTCCGACCACCAGCCAGAAGCATTCAGGAAAGGAGGAAGACGAATGAAGCTGCTTTCTCTTTGGAAGGTGCAGTTGGAGCCTCCGGGCAGGAACACACCCACCTGCGCTCTCCCTCCTGCATGGGTGGGTGGGTGAGCTCAACCCCCCCCCCCCAAGGAGGGCCAGAATTTGGCATCTCAATGGAAAAGCTCCTGGGAGAGGAGAGAGCTCCGATTGAATGGGAGGGGTAGGACAAAGGTTTCCCCTCCCTCCGCTCTGTTGCAGCTGTCCCTCTGACAAATATGTCGAGCTGATGTCGGGCGTGACACTCTCCTTGTTTGGCTACCTGGACAGAACTCAGCAGCCTTCAGAAAAGGACCAACCCCCCCTCCTCAAATTACCTGGAATTCCCCCACCCCCCAATACAGGTGCTTCTGTGCCAGACCCTTCTTTTCCCTCCCCCTCCCTCCTCCAGTTGCCTTTCCTAACAAGGAAGAAGGGATCGTGAGGGTCTCGGCTGCTATTGCCCCTCTGATGGCCTTTCCTAATAGTGGGGTCTCGGCTGTCCCACCCACCCATCAGCATCTCCCACGGATGAGGAATCGCTTGTTCTGGTGTAAAAGGAGCAGCTCCTTGACCTGCTCTCCACCAATGCCCAGGAGGAGCCCTGCTCTCACCCCGTTTGACTCCCCTGCCCCATGAAATGCCAGTTTGGGGGTCTCCGTGCTTCTGTGGGCTTCACCTGGTGGGAGGAAATCAGGAATCCCCGGTGGCAGGTGGATTTGCTGCTCTCCTTCGCTGCTTCTCTGCTAGACCTCCTCGTCCTTTGAACTGCTGGTGGAGTTATGATGGAGTTTATGATGGGAACAGAGTCCAGAGATTGTAATCTCCTTTCAAGGAATCAGCATTTTCAGCCACAAGATTTTATCGCATCAGCTCTTCCAGTTTTCCTATCCTAAAAAGGGTCCCTGGAATGGGGACAACTTTTTCTCTCCATCCTTTAAGACCTCCTTCAGTGAACTCCAGCCTGGGAGGCTGAGGGAGAAGAGGGGGGTCTTCCTCAAAGCAGGAGACCCCTGGGAAGCTCCTCACCTGCCCTACTCTCTGCCTCTGTCAAGGGGGGAGCAGCTGCAGCCCACTTCCTCCAAAGGCTGGACCACCGCTCTGCCCGTCCAGTCCCGGGTTCAAGGCTCAGCCTGGGAATCTTAAGGAAAGCCTCGTCTTCTGCTTTCTCTTCAGTGCATTCAGAAAACGAAAGAGGAAGGAACAGAAAAAAAATACCTTTTACCTGCTCTTTTCAAACAGCCTTTCTATTTAATTATTCATTTAAGTCCCTTTACTTTGCAAGAAAAAAAACCAGGAAATGTGTTTGAGAAATGAGTTCCACATCTGTCCAGCAGAGGGAAGCAAAGACCTTTCTTGGTCCTTCACTCTGCAGCTGTTCTCCAACTGGACAACTTTTAAGATTTCTGGACTTCAGCTCCCAGAAGTCCAGAGCCTGCTATGCTTCCTGAGGAATTCTGGGAGTTGAAGTCCACAAGTCTTAAAGTTGCCAAGTTTGGAGACCCTCTGATCTGTAGAGCTGCTTCTGCTCATAGGGAATTTGGCAGATGTTCCCCCAGAATGTGTGTTCCTGAAAGTCCAGGTTCCCTTTCCCTCCTTTCCAGGCACCCAGATGCCTTCTCCTGCGACTGTCCATCATTATGGCTGCCAGTCCACCCTGGTCCCTCCCTCAGGCAGCTCCAGTTGCTTCGGTCAGCTGGACTCTGCTGTCTTGTCGTCCCTTCCAAACAGGCAGGTCACGCTGTGGCATAGTGGTCTTCCTCTCTCTCTCCGTCTTCTCCTGCTGCTTGCTGGTCTCTCCTTCCATTGCCTCTGTTCCTTTGTTCATTCCCCTGCCTCCCTCCCTTTCTCTCGATCTCTCTCTTTTCCCTTCCTCCTCCTTTCCCTCTCTTTCCCCTCAGGCCTCGCTCTCTACTTTTCCCTCAGGCTCATTTATTTACCTTTCCAAGCTGAAGATATTGCTTCAAGCCTGCCACTGGCTTCCCTTCAGCTTGCCAATGCTTTTTGCACCAAGACTGGAAGCTTCTGGGGGCCGTGATCTCACGTGATCTTGCACTACAGTCGGGGTGAAATGCTACTGATTCGCTCCCGTTCAGGTGAACTGGTAGTGATAAAAAAACGATAAGAAAAAATGCTTTAAAAAAGTAAAAAAAAAAAAAGCCACACCCACCCAGTCACATGGCCCACCAAGCCACGCCCACAGAACCGGTAGCAACAAATTTTACATTTCACCACTGACTACAGGACTTTAGGCCTCGGATCTCTGAGAACCAAGACATGTACGAGATCCACGGCAAAAGGCTTTGCAAACAGAGAGGCCTTCCCTCCATTCTTGTGCAGGACTCAGTTCACAAAGAACCGAGGCCTAAAGTACGGTAGTGCAATATCACACAAGATCAGTAGCCACATGCACCCATGCTACTGACCTCGCGTGACCTCACACAACTTTAACCCTCCATTGTCTGTGAACTGACGGTTCACTAGATGGTCGCAAAGCAAGTGAGTCTCCACCGACCCAGTCCCTCTGGAGACCTGGCCAGTGGGGGGGGGGGGGGGGGGGGATAGGCGGGACAAATGTTGCAGTGCCTCTGCAATCCTGTTCATAAGTGTGGACAACTGCCCTGGTGTTGCAACGTTCCTAACTTTGGGACTGTGTTGTAAGTACTTCTGGGGGGAGAAGTTATGTCTTAACTTTGAATGTCCGTGAAGTGAACGACGTAACTCAAGAATTACCTGTATTGTGGCTGAGCGAGGAGAGCATTTTCGGGGGCCTTTTTTCCCTCAATCACCTGATCTCCAGGCAGTGCAGGCACCCGAGAGCCCCTCCGCTTTCCCTTTCCTGCTGTTTGGATGCGTTCGTTTTCTCAGTCTGTGGGGTTGGGAGGGAGAGGGGAGGTGGAGGGGAGGGGAGGCCGCAAGCCTAATTACGGTCGCAGATGGGGAGGCCCACAGGTAGGGGACTCACTGGGGGCCCTGGGGAGAACAAGCAGAGCAGAAGAGTTCCTGATTGATAGAATGGGGGACTCTCAGAACTGAAAGGGTCTCTTGAGGCCATCTAGTCCAGCCCCTGCTCAGAGCCAGCATCCACCTAGGGTCTCACAGGCTGTCCAGCCTCTGAAGGCCCTGCTCTCAAAGGGCTTTTTCTGTTAGGAACCGGTTCTAATAGTTGGACTGCCTTCTATATCCAATAAACACACTTGGCTTCTGCCTTCCCAGGACATGGCTGACTGGGCAACTCTGCTCTCTGTTGAGGGAGGGGGGGGTCTCCCTGGCCTCAAAATCCTGCAGAATCAGAGCCCCTGTCCAAGTCAGGGTGTCAACTCCTGAAGCTTTCCTGACCCGCTCCCCAGCTGCCATAGGAGGGAAGGGGTGGGGGAAATCGCACCACCTACTTTTATTAGGGCATCAGTGGGAACCCTGACACAGGGCTCCTCAAGGGGTCCCTCAGATGCCCCCGGGGCCCTGCAAGCATCCTGTCTGAGGGAGCCCCTGTGGCCAGTAGAGTCTTTCAGGGGCCAGGGATGACCATGTAGGAACCACCTGAAGTCCCCCCCCCAATGATTGGGCCATGGAGAATGGACACTGCCGCTCTATATACCAGTTGCTGAGAGATGCTGCTGTCCTGACCAGGTGATGGTGGGGGCTGCTATGAGCTGGCTCAACCCCTTCACCTGGACCCTTATCCCTGGGACACACCTGGGGAAGAGATTCAGGGCCACTGGGGTTGGGCACCCCACCCCCCAAAAAGGGCTCTAGGGTGGCCCCGGAAGGGAATTTCCAGTTTTTCGGCTTCTGGGTTTGGTTGTGTGTTGACAGCTGAGATAGAGGCTCTCAAACATCACTGGGGGTGGGGGGCGGAGGGAAGGCTTCTGTCAATCAATTGTATCCCCACCCCAAGTTCTCAAGGAGAATTTTTTTTTCATGGCTTCCTTGATCATTTTCTCTGCCCCTTTGCAGGGCTGTGTCCCCCGTTCCTGTCTTTGGGGCTCCGTCTCTGGGAAGGAAACTGAGATAAGGAGCTGAAGGGTTTTCAGACCCACTGCAGACGTTCTTGGGAGCCTCCACCCCACAAAGGGGAAGGCTGAGAAGAAACACCTGGAGTGGAGCTGAGGGACACTAAAGAGATGGGAAGGACCCAGCAGGAGCCTGATTTCCACCCAGAAGGACCCAAAGTGAAGAGCTTTCAGGGAGACCCTGCATTCCGACTCAGCCCTTGAGTATATTCTCCTCATTCCATGTCCCCCTCCTCCAGTTAGTCAGGACAGTCTTCCTCTTCTCTTCTGCCTTGTGAGGGCATCACTGTGTGGAATCAATTATGCTGAGTTCCAACTTCTAATTTCTACTTTTGTTATCTAACCATTGATAAAACAAATCCCAAGTTAAAAAAATATTAATCTATCCATTTCTGCACAATCTAATATTTTCTTCATTATATTATCATCTGAAGGACTTTCCTCATTTTTCCAATGTGGGGCAAACACAATTCTCGCTGGCGTCAAAACATACAGCATCAAATATATATTCCCTTTATTATATTTTTCTGGCAAAATGCCTAAAAAGAATATTTCTGGCTTTAAGTCTATATGTTGCTTTATAATTTCCTCTACCCCTGAATGTATTTTCATCCAATTTTTTTGGCCTTTGGACAGGTCCACCACATCTGGAAATACGAAGGGCTTAATAAATAGCTATATATTTTCTTTCTTAACTTTTCATCCACACCTAATAGTATCTGATCAAGTATTGTTGGCTCTTTATAGAAACCATATTCCTCTGCATCTTTTTCGCATCTTGACTGTATTTGTAAGTGTGAGGAGAGGCTCAATTAGAGAGACTTCCTGGTCTCTGATGGAAAGGGAAACAATCACAAGTCGGGTGTTTTGTTGACGTTCATCATGTCTTCTGTGTAACAAGGAGCATATTTGTTCTTGCAGACCAGATCATCAATCATGGCCATCAATTCGGCCACCTGAGCCTCTCGTTCTGATCCTTCGGCCTTGTTGTTGAAAGCCAACATCCGGTTCCCACAATCAGCAATATATTTCTTCAGATCTTCATCTCTGGAATACATAAAACTTTGTAGAGATTGACCTTTCAGGCTATCTTTGTTGGTGAACAAGAGGATGGTGTAATCCTTGGCTTTAAGGCCAAATACCTCTTTGATCTGCTGAACCACTCTCATCTCCCACTGGAAGGAACGGGAAGGATCCATCACGTGCAGAATGGCGTGGGGACCTGGAGAGCAAAATTTCATGCACTTGCTCACTTCTGCAGCAATAGCCTTGTCTGGACGAGGGGAAGAGGAAAAGTCAGGCATATCAACAACCACAACCTTCCTGCCCTTCAGATGCATCTCCTCCTTTTGGCAAACTTCTGTTACTGACTGACATGACCACCTAGACTGAAAGACTTTCCTTCCCAGGATTGTGTTTCCCGTCACACTTTTCCCATTTCCCCAATTGCCCACCAGGACGATCCTCCGTTCAGACCCTGCAACCCAAAGGGGAGAGGAGAGAAAAAGGGGATTGGTCAGTAGTGTAAAGCCTGTCCCTCCACCCAGAACAGATGCTCCCACCCCCTCCACCCACCCGCCCACCCCCAGGGACCAAGACTTTACCTGGGATGCTTCCAGCCATTTCCAGACAATTCGTACAGCACAAAACCCGGGATTTCTGGGTAAAAAGAGAAACAGAGTCAGCCAAAGTAGAGGCTGCCTTGCAGGGAGGTTGCACAAACTCTCTTCCCCCAGAAGAGACAGAGAGGAATGGGGGGGGGGGTGTTAAAAACGAGCCACCCCTCCCCACTGCCCTTGAGGCAGACCCATCTGATCCTCCCCCCTCCCTGCCACTACCCCCCTTTTTATTCAGCCCTTCATTCTTGGGACCCTCCACTTTGGGGGTTTCAGGAAGGGGGGGTTGATGTTCCCCACAGCCAACTCCGTGCTCGAAGAGACCCTGTTCTCTGGGGCTTCAGTTGCTCCTGTCACAGCTCCACATTGTCTCCAAGGGTCCCCCCAGATCCTCTTCCTCTAGGTTACCCCCTCCCTTCCCCGGACAATCACTTGGGAACCCCCCCCCGCCCCATGGCTCTCCTCCCTGAGTGGGGAGTGGGGGACTTTGGGGGTCTTCTCCTCCAACCCCTGCTCAATCCCGGGAGGCTCCATTGGACAATGGGAGCTGGTCCAATAGGGGGAGGGAGAACCTGAACTTCAACTATGTGGCTCTGGGTGGGAATTAGTTAGATCTGGTTTTGCCCTCATTTTTGCCAATACGATGAACTCAATAAAGTTTTGCATGAAGAGATTGAATCGTCTCGACAGTGTTTGCTTTGATTGGTCAGTCAGAACGTTGAGTCCTTCTGTTCTGTGTTCCAATTCAGCCCTCACCATGTGACCTCTGAAGAACCCGAGTCTGAGATTCGTGGCCGACTCTCCCTGAGCCAATTCTCCAACTCAACTGGGCCACTCTTTCTTTCTTTGGCTGCCCGGAGAGAACTCAGCAGCCTTCAGGAAAGGAGCCATCCCCCCTCCCCAAATTACCTGCAATCTCCCCCCCCCCAACAACCCAGGTGCTGCTTCTGTGCCAGGCTTCTTGCTCCGTTGCCTGCTTTCCCCTCCCTCCTCCGGCTGCCTTGCCTAAGAAGGACGAGGGGATCCCGAGGGTCTCCGCCGTTCCCCCCACCCATCAGCCTCTCCCCGAGACCAGGACTCGCTTCTTCTGGACTTGCTCTCCCCCGATGCCCAGGAGGAGCCCTGCGCTCGCCCCGCGTCCCTCCGCTGCCCCACCCAAGGCCAGTTGGGGGCGGGGGTCTCACCTGGGTGGAGGGAATCGGGAATCCCCACCGGCAGGAGGATCTGCTTCTCTGCTGGATCTCTTCTAAGGGAAGCCCCGTCTTCTGCTTTGTCTTCAGGGCGCTCAGGAAACGAAAGTGGAAGGAGTAGGAAAAAGAAACAAACAGGAAAATGTGTTTGAGAAATGAGTTCCACAACTGTCCAGCAGAGGGCAGCAAAGACCTCTCTTGGTCCTTCACTTCTCTGTGCAGATGTTCCCCAACTAAACAACTTTTAAGATTTCTGGACTTCAACTCCCAGAAGTCCAGAGCCTGCTATGCTGCCTGAGGAATTCTGGGAGTTGAAGTCCACAAGTCTTAAAGTTGCCAAGTTTGGGGACCCTCTGATCTGTAGAGCTGCTTCTACTCACCCGGAATTTGGCAGATGTTCCCCCAGATTCTGCCTTCCTGAAATTAGCACCCCTTTTCCAAGAGAGAGAAGAGTTGGGGTCTTCTGGAAGGAGGCAGTTCTTCCTCCCACTGCCCCCCCTATCTTCTCTTGTTAAGGTTAGGGACCCTCCCCACTCCCCACCCCATGGTTAGGGTTAGGGTTGGTCTAAGAGGAGGGATCGAGAGGTGGACCTCGGATTCTCCAGGATTTGCAGACTTCGATGATGCTGTCAGAAATCGCACTGTCTCTCCTAGATCCTATTACTGAATATTATGACATATAGAACAGATTCTCTCAATGGGTAGAAGCATGAGGGTGGAGTTGGAACACGAAAAAATTAGGCTAGGCAGACCTGGAGTGAGATCCTATATATGCATCGTCCTATTAGGATGAAGATGATGGTCAAAAGCATTTGTACAATACTAGCAATCTTCAAGTAGTAAATACGTTATCTGTTTTCAGATAATGTATATACTACTTTTTAGTAGTATATTTTATGGCGGATGAAATGTGAAATCGGCTCCACAATTTGTTTGAATTTTCTTTAATGTGATGTTGTGTTGGTTTTGTATGAGAGTGTAATTTTTTTTAATTTTTTGAAAGGCTTGAGATTTTTCAGTAAGGGTATAGATATGTCCGAAACTACTGAAATCATCGACTAAGTTAAAAAAATATTTGCGTTTGCCCAAAGAAAGTGGAAAAGGACCTACAATGTCAACGTGTACCAATTCGTATATGTGTTGTGATCGTCTAGTGCTGGTGTGGGGAATTGGGGCTGCCTTTGATTTTGCAGCTTTACAAATCTCACAGTCAAGTTGGATAGGGCAATCCTTAGTGCATATGCCTTGGGAAAAATTTTGAGTATTGTCTACCGCAACAGTATTGGCACGTGCTAAACGTCTGTGTAATAAATGGGCACAATTATCGTGTAAAGGTTCACCTATATGAGTTTGAATTTTTGTTTTCGAGGTTCCTCTTCCTGCTTCGAAGCGTTCATGGAGAACAGAGGCCTAAAGTAGTGCAAGATCACATGAGATCAGTAGAGCGGGCGGACGACCGATCTCGCGTGATTGCCCACGACAGTGCTTTAGGCCTCTGTTCTCTGCGAACCAAAACCTGCATGAGATCTGTGGCAAAAGCTTTGCAAAGGGAGGGAAAGCCTCTCTGTTTCCAAAGCCTTTTGCCACAGATTTCGTGCAAGCCTTGGTTTGCAGAGAACAGATATTGTAGCACCTGTTCATGTGAGATCACGGCCCCCCAGAAGCTTCAAGTCTTGGCACAAAAAGTGCTTGCAAGCCTATGGCAGCATTGAAGTGATGTGATTTTGCTGCCCCAAAGTCTCGCCTGCTTGCAAAGGCTTTTGGCACCGAGATTGTAAGCAGGCAACGAAACAGCGGCAGGGAGGCTGGAGAGGAGACAGCTCGCTACACCTTCACAATGGAAAGTGACCCGCCACAGCAGGATGGGGTGGGGAGCAATTGTGGGGACCCCAGGAGAGGGAGCATGAGGTAACTCACAGGGTCGGAGGAAGCCTTGGGTGGTCTGAAGCAGGTGGCCTCTTCTATCGCTAGCTCCCCATGGCCTTCCCCACCCTGAGATATCTCCCCTATATACTTGAACAACCCAAGGCCTGAAGGAAAGGAAGAGAGAGAAGCTAGAAAATGTAGAGAAGGGGGCCTGAGGGAAAAGTAGAAAAAGGGGCCTGAGGGTGTAGGATATGAGAAAATTCAAAAATAAAATAGTATGTAGGTATATAGGTTAGAAATGCATATAAGTGAAGATTCAACTTTGCTCAGGCAGGAGGTTGGACTGGATGACCTATAGGGTCCCTTCCAGCTCTGCTACTCTGTTAAATTTGTTAGACATTATTCTGCTTTAAGATAGTCGGAGAACATGCTGAAAGCATACCAATACGTAACAATGTTGTGTTAGAATAGATCTTCTTTTGTTTGAGGCCCGTTAGAAAGAGGCCCACTCTTGAATGCCAAGGCAATAGAAGTAAGAAAGAGCCATGCTTGCAAAATATTGTATGGGTAGTTATAGGGAGGTGTCGATGAACATGTAATTAGAGAAAGAGATGATGTTCTCTCTAAAAGGCGCTTCAGATTAGCTGTGATCGGTCACTGGATGCAATGTAGGAGGGGCATGGGGAGAGGGGCGTCGGGATAGGGAACTATAAAATGTAATGCTTTTGAAACTTTAGGTGTGGCTTCCTGGCTCAAACTCCTTGTTGAGATCTGCTGGGATACCACCCTATTTTGCAAAATTGTTTTTATTATTTTCTTTTAATAAAGTCTCTTTGTTTTCATCGACCCACGCTTGTTGGTTGAATTGATTTCCAACACCTCCAAGGGGCAAGGCTTTGCTAGCATCTGATTTCCTGAGTGGGAACGGTTTATTTTCTGGAGCCCCTATCAAAGAAAATTAACACTTTTTTCAGTTTCTCACCCTACCCTCTCCTCACTCCTAAAAGAGCAAATGTCACTCTGTCTCCCCCCCCCATCCCCTAAATTCTCTAGGCTGGAGGCTCTCCAGAAGTTCTGTGATGGGTCTGCAAACCCCTCTATTATAGTTAATAGTAATATTAGCATTAATGCGGGTTCAGATAGATGACCATTGAGGGGCCCTCTTCACTCAAAGTAGTAAAAGCAAGAACATGTTCGACCGGAAAACACTTTCACTGGATTCTTTCCTAAAGAGGCCCCATCTGTCACAAGTTAGGAACAAACAGTGACATATGGCTGAAGAGGGCCAGGTCAAGGGAATCTACCTCTCTAGGAAACTCCTCGGTAAGCTAAAAATACTTTAATTGTCTATGCTATAGAAATCTACAAAAATTATGAGTGTTCTGGTCAAGATATTGTAAAACTTTTGTGATTAGGAAAATGTCAAATAATAACAGATGCATCTCTGTAACCGGAACTGCTGTGTTAGCAGTTTCCTTTGTTTGAAAGAGTATAAGAATTGGGGTCTTGTAATGTATAGGTCATTCAGACTTCCAGGTATGAATCGGACTCTGAATCTATTATTGCAATAATAACATCTGATTCTGTTTGCCCTTTGGGATGACTCTCAATCTCTTCATTCCATAACACCTCAGCTTCTCCTCATATCAGTTTCCTTCAAAGAGATGGAGCCACAAGGTCACTGGGGTGGGGGGTGGGGGTGGGCACAGCCATAGGGGGAAACAAATATCCTTGAGAATTGGAGTTTCAAGCTTCAAGAACAAGCTTCAAGACTTGGTGCAAAAAGTGTTTGTGATGGCAGGCGTGAAGCGATGTGATTTCGCTGCCCCAGAGTCTCGTCTGCTTGCAAAGGCTTTTCGCACAGAGATTCCAAGCAGGCAAAGAAACAGCGGCAGGGAGGCTGGAGGGGAAACAGATTGCCACATCTTCACAAGGAAAGTGACCCGGCACAGCAGGATGTGTGGGGGAGCAACTGTGGGGACCCCAGGAGAAGGAATATGAGGTAACTCACATGGTCGGAGGAGGCCTTGGGGGGGCAAGCCTGAGGAAAAGGGAGAGAAATTAGCCTGAGGGAAAGATAGAGAAATTAGCCTGAGGAAAAGGGAGAGAAATTAGCCTGAGGGAAAGA